>JASPKZ010005286.1:0-527986 GCA_030220185.1 Diploptera punctata | reverse complement strand
CTTGGGGGTTGCCACTCTCTGGTCCATCTGTCGTCCAGCATGGCGTTGTGGTGTAGAAATCTATGTCTATTTCCTCTTCTTCCTATTTCTGATGGCTATGAGTTTTTGTATGGTTCTGTGGATTGAGATAGAATTGGGTTTCTTATGTCCTCATGAAGTAGGTCTCTCTCATGAGTTCATAAGCAACTTATATACTATACCAGAGATTAGGTCTCTTGGCTTATTTAAATTTCGGGAAGCTTTAAAGCAATTTGCCCATCTTATTATAAGCTTTCCTGCAGCTATTTTCTTCTGGCTTGTAATTTGGCTTGTCTATTATTTACCATCCTGTTACTATTGGTCCAAAAATATTATTCCATATGTTATTTAGTAAATATAAGGTAAGCAAAAACTAATTTTAATCGAAGCTTGGAAAAATAATTAAAAACAATATGAAAATATTAAAAAACATATCTGAGAATAAACTGTACAACAATTTTAGCAACAGTTAGCGGTTCTAAATAATCAAATGATGAAAATCCTAAACACCTTCTATTGAAAGTTGAACTTTATAAAGTTTATTTCTGATAGACACGTTGAAAAAACACAGTCAAATACAGGAGAGAGCCTGAAATACAACCTCCGGGATTTTACAATTTTTATTAGACTCCATGACAACTATAGAAAACGTAACATCGGCACCAATATTTATAAAACGATGGTCGGGCTCTAGACTTTGCTTTTCAATTGATCAACGGTTGGTTTGTAGTATTTTTATGTGTTATTGAAAAATGTAATATGATATTTTAAAAGTATATAATTATTAGCTGCATTTGAACGTTAAATAAGTTGAACTGCAATAATATATTTTTTATGCTTACCTGGAAATGTAACATCAATGGTAAATTTTAAAATATATTTCGATTTAATAAGAATGTCTACTGTAAATCTGTTGCATGAGGATAATGCCATGAGGATTTCTGACACCATTAAATCTTGCATATATAGTATAAATAACAAATAAGTTTGTAACTTAATCAAAAAAAATATCTCAATTGTTTTCTCACAACGTTAAATCCTCTTTTTAAAACGTTCAAGGAACCTTACAATTGACGTATTTCAACTCGGGAAGCTATGTCATGTTTAAAATGTAACGCTATTTCTATTCTATTATTGGAGCCGTAACTTGTTACCGGAAATATTTCCAAATTCAAATCGTGAAAGATAGGCATGACAATTGGGTAAACGTGGCTACATTTGTGGACAAAACGCGGAAAATAAGAACAACACCCATTCGTGAATAAATAAATATATAAATGTTACAGTGTCACCATGTCAAAAGAATGCCAAAACAATAATTGCCTAAACTTAATATGAAATGGATCCCATTGTAAAGGAGGTAGAAAGGAACACCAAAGAAAATCTGGATAGAAGGAGTGCAAGCGGCTATGATTATTATCAGAGGCTTGTAAGGAGAACAATGGATGGACAGAGAGGAATGGCGTTTGGTTTCCGGATGATTATAATGAAACAAAGTGTAATACAATTAATACTTAATAAGTTTACGAAATCTACTTAATGTAATTATATTGTTTTCTATTGTTTTTCTTTTCTTCTTCTTCTTTTTCATCTGCTTCTTCTGATTCTTGATTTGTAGGAATTTCATCCTGTTTCTGTTTCATTCCTGTATCTCTAAACGTTTATTTTCTTATTTTATATTATCATTTTATTGAAACGGACTCTCAACAGCACATACAGGTTACTGCCCGTGCGACTCATATTTGTAAATAACATTGTATGTATCTTAATTTTATTCAAATAAAGTTCTACTACTACTACTACTGTAAAAGCAATTCACATATGTGAGCGTCCACTAGCGGCATCTAAAAGTCAGCTCATTTACTTCTCCGCTTCAAGAGTGAACAGTTACAACTGTAAGTAAGATGCTTTAAGCAACAATTGATTTAATAATAGAATGAGTTGATTTCAAATGTTTTTATCATTAAATGTCAGTAAATAATCTTTTATTTTTTTTAATCTCTACTTCAGCTATAGCAAAATATTTGCGGTGACCTATATACAGGATGCTCTAAAATTTCCCTTACAAATTTCTAGGACTTGTAGAGAATACCGATTTGATAATATTTAGAACTGGAAACCATGTCCGGAAACTAACCGTTCCCTTGCTACAGCATTTTGAAAACAAGTATTGCCTGAACGTACATCATATGTCTCAACATGTAGGCCCTAATAGCTTCGTGATTCATCTAAATCGAAAATTTCCGTATGGAGTATTCCGACACTTTTTTATATCAATTTTTTTTCAAAATTTCGATAACTGCAAAACTTTACTGTGGAGGGTGTATCCGGGATTATTATTGCAAGTCATGACTCAGTTTCATTTTGTTTCTATGGTTATTCTATTCTACAGTAATTCTGCTCGAGGGCAAGCCTTTCACTGCAATCATAGCATTTTCATGCTTTGTTTTACAGCTTTACTAAGGAATTATAGATGTGGTAGCTTCCCATTGCTTTCCACACTTTGGTTATTAATGAGTTGAATAGTAAAATAAGTGATGTACTGTGTCACGCCACATAATAAATTACTTGTAAAAATGGTGGCGTTAAATACATGTTTTCAAACGGCTGTAGCACGGAAACGGAAGTTTTCTGAGTATGGTTTCCAGTTCTAAATATTATCAACTCAGTCCCCTCTACGAGTCCTAGATGTTTGTAAGGGGCATTTTAGAGCACCCTGTATAAGAGCTAATAATAGACGCATATATAAGTGGGCGGAAGTCAGTTAACCCTGTGGGCGTTGTTAAGGTACCGAGGGAAAAATAACGTTGAATTAATATATCTCAATGTTAAATGAAATTAGAATGGAGGATCACCCGTTTTCATGAATGTTGAGTGGCATCATAATGCAAACATGCTGGGGGGACTGAAAACATCACATTGGGCATAAATGTGTTTATGACAATAGAGAGGACAATTCACTTGACCATGACAGGTTTGAGAGTTAAGAAACTGTATATTCATCAGAAATAAAATTAATTAAAAAAGTAGATATTGTGACGATAAAGACAAAAACTGCACTTCGACATAACAGTTCTGCAACTTCACCTTCATCTTATCAAAGAAAGAAATTACACGTGAAAATTCATATACGCTGTCACCTCTAAATATATCACTGCACTGTGTGAAGTCTTAATACGGGAATTGGATACTGTTTCTGGAGATTTTTATAATCACGGTTCTAACAAAAACTAATGAATTGTTGAACGCCTAAACTAAAATTAATTTGAAATTATGTCATTCGCAAAAGTCAAGAGCCCACTTTGTAGAAAAGAACAAATTTAAATCAAGTATAAAAATATAGAGCAAGAACGCTTTCAAAATGTATCGGCTCAACACAGTTTAGGAACAAGATGACAAGACACTTCTTTAATTTTGATACCACAAAGCACAGGACATTTCTTTACTCTGAATCTTACGCAATATCTATGACTAGAGTATGGGACTTACTTCCCAGTCATGTCAGGGACTGTCAATCGCTATCATTATTTAAATCCAAATTAATATATCTTAGGCTCGACAAAATTAAATCGTTAACTGCATAACAACTATATTCAGCATTTTTTAAATAATCATCTAGAATGTTTTACTTACATTATTTTATTTTATATTATTTTAATTTTATTATATTTCATGTTTTTGTCAGTATCAGCTAGTAGTACATCACATCACCATTGTCTTTTGTTTAGTCTATATTTTAATAACATCTTGAAATTACAATAAATCTGTAATTTTTGTATAATTTTACTATTGGCTGGTTGAGTGCAAGAGAAGGCCTTATGGTCTTAACTCTGCCAGCAAAATATAGCATTATTATTATTATTATTATTATTATTATTATTATTATTATTATTATTATTAATTATTATTATCAGAGTTCGTTTTCGTAGCTTGATTCGTCTTGTTTTTAATCTGACCGGCTTATCTCTATTAAGTTTTTTAGCATTGCAATTTTTTTCTGATGGGAGGGAGCTGGCCTACTGCATCAGCCCCCAACCTGGAGGACCAGGGATTTTTTCAGGTGTCCATCCTTTGATCAAATTAGGAACTCAGTTATAAGGGAGAAAATGAAGATTGAAGATACTGTTTTAGATTATATTAAAACTCAGCAATTAAGATAGTACGGACATGGCCAGCGAATGGAAGAGGATCGGCTACCAAAATCTCTGTTTTGGAATAGAAACCTGAGAGAATAAAATGCAGAGGAAGACCTAGAACCTCCTCGAGTCAGGAAATATATTTATACATGAAGGAGAAACATCTACAACCAGGAGATTGGATGGACCGACAAAATTGGCTATTAGCAATCGGACGATGTCAAAGACATTAATCAAACCAATGATTTATCTATATTATTATTATTATTATTATTATTATTATTATTATTATTATTATCTAATGCAAATTACATGCATGAACTGTAGAAAATGCCAAAAAGTTTGTATACACAATTTTACAGTTTGTCTACCTGAAAGGACGGCAGTTTCTAATTTCCACTGATACCGAATTCCAATAATAGGAGAGTAAGAGAGTGATAGCACAGGAACAATTAGATGTTCAGTGATACGGTACGTTTAATATTTTATTTACCTGAGGTATGTATTTGATCTTATGATTAGATGATCAAAAGTGAAATCGAGATGACATATCTGGGATTGAAAATATGAATACTATTCTGAATACAAGAATAATAACAAAATACAAATTTATTCTGTTTTTCAGTCGAATTCGAGGTAATGATACAATACATGACGAAACGCAGTAAAATATTGCGTATCTGATATAAGCGTTATGAACATGTTATAGATCGTTTGGCAATTGACATGAGATGAACATAAAATTAAGTCTAACCATAACACCAAGATATTACAGACGAAAATATGTTCGACAGACCACACAACAATTCACCATCATCATCCGTCACGAATTTAGGCCTTTGTAGACCTGTTTCGGCGCCATTTATCAGTCTTTTAAGAGGTCTTCCTGGCCCATGTCTTTTGGGCTTATATTACACCATTTTTGGGATTCTTGAATTCTCCATTCTTTTCACATGGTCTAGCCACTTTAATTTATATCTGTCGAGTCTTTTGGGCTTATATTACACAATTTTTGGGATTCCTGAATTCTCCATTCTTTACACATGGTCTAGTCACTTTAATTTATATCTGTCGAGTTTTTCTTTTACTGATTATAGGCTACTAAATGTTCTAAAATTTCTTCTTTTTTCGATTTAAAAGAGTGCATCCTGCTGTCCTTCTGAAAAAAATTATAATTTCCGTTGCTTGATTCTGCCCCTGTCTCTTTTTCTTAATGTCCAAATCTCACTTCCGTATAAAAGGGAGGGCGATGCCAAAGTATTATATATTTTTATTGTCGTGGATTTTTGTACTCATTTTGCTTTCAATGTATTATTTATTATTACTAAGATTTTAGTAAATTTTGTGACTTTCTTGTTCGCATCTTTTTAATTTTGATAAGATATTTCACAACCTAAATAGTTCTTAAAATCAAGCTCCTCCTTTTTAACATTCTGAACAAGTCACACCATTATTTTCCAGTGACTGACTCTCTAAGAAATACGTTGAATATAACTATTAGGCCTATATATTAAGATGTAAGAATCCTACAATGCATGTCGCTACCAGATTGTATATAGGCCTATAGTGCACAAATGTAATCAAAGAGTGATTGCAGTATATAATATAAAACCATTTGTAGCAATTGATTATACCACAAAAAAAAAGAAACCACTGTTTGCACTTTCTTAAACGTATTATTTCCACAAAAATATATAATTGATATATTTACATCATGGACATCAGAAATTAATTAATAACCTTTAAAGATATGTTTCATTGCTTCTCCATTAGGTGCATTCTTACAATATTACAATCCTTTGGTAATAAATAACGACATGATTGCAGTGATAAACAAATGAAACATAACACTTCTCATTTGTTTTCAAACATCGCTGTTTACATTAAATATATAAATATTTTAAAATAACTATATTTAATAATGATTTGTTAGTAAATAGCTTAATTGTATTCGTTAAATAGTCCTAACATATGCCACTCTTGATTTCTAAATTCTTTAGATAAATTCACTCCTCACTTCGTGAGTCGTAATTTATCGATAATTAGTAAATCACTCGTGGAATTACTTACGATAAACATCAAAAACTTACTTATAATTTTAGTTCTATTAATATTCTATAATAAGGGTATTAAATGAAAATTGAGTTGAACCACGTTTCACATACGTCATTTTTCATCGGTACTTTTCCACATTAATTTGAAATAACACATAATTATTTAACAAGTCTTTAACTTGTAATTGATTTTCACAAGTTGAAAACCAAGTTCTTATTTTTAGTTTCAAGTATATCAATGCTTTTACATACATAATGTAAATATAAATATTTCGAACCATGTTAAATCTCATTAGATTTACTTCACAATTTTATAATGTCTTTAATAATAATTAGTGATAATGACCTCTTAGGTCCGGCTTTGATTGAATCCAAATAAAGCAAGTGAAACAAACTAAATATTTGGGAATGATTATGGATAACATCGAAGGTATAGGCAAAGAGAACATAAAACATAGAATTGAATTGAGTAGCAAAATAATATCATCATTAAATTCCATATGGTAGGATAAGCATATTTGGAAAGACACAAAAAAATATATTGGTAAAACATTGGTGGAATCTGTTGCAATGTACGGAAGTGAGGTATGGACAATCAATAAGTACTACAAGAATAGACTAATAGCTCTAGAAATGGATTATTTACGAAGAAGTGCCAGAAAGTCTAAATTAGAACGTGTCACAAATAAGGAAATTAGAAACAAAATGGAAGCAGAAGAAAGCATAATTGAAAGAATTGAGGAAAAGGAATTAAAGTGGTTAGGACATGTTTTAAGAATGGAAGATGAGCGATGGCCGAAGCAACTATATGAATGGCATCCTAACAGAAAGAAGAAAAGAGGAGACCAAGGTTAACATGGAAGGAAAACATGAAGACAGTAATGCAAGCTAGAGGGCTAAGCATCGAAGATGCCCAAGACCGTAGGCTTTGGAGGTTTGGCACGGGAAGACGGCAGCAGCTGTAAAAACCCGAAGATAGATAGAGAACTCTTAGGTAAAATTATAATTATAATATAACTGATATTGTATATTCCTTTATTGCTTATACTTTTCGCATCTTGAGTACCTATAAATAAATTGTTTTCTGATTAATATATAATAATTATAAGAAATGGTCTCATTACAGAAATAACATACCACTGAAACTTTAGCATTTTATGATTTTGGATATAAAACCAGATAAGAAACACAAATTAGCAAAACACATCATATTACTAACAATATGTAGTTACAAATCATGACACAATTGTTTTTTCACTTGAAAGGAGTAAAAATCATAGACCACTTTTTTTTTTTCAAATGAAAGGCGATTACAATTAGCATTATGGACAAAAGACCAATTAAAATATTCGTTCCGGTTGGGTGGATGTAGACGGGATGTTAATTTGCTAGCTAAGTCTGCTAGTTTCTTATGATGTCTGTTTAAAAAAAAATTATGTTCTCGAGATTTAACGCCATTTAACATCATTAAAAAACTCACCAAACATTTCTGCCAGTTCATGATACTGCCACTAGCGAGACAATCTGCATCCAGAATTTGCAATATGAATCCCTCCACTTGATTATAATCTTCATTAAGAATACGGTATTCTGTCCGTGATATTGTGGGTGAAGTACATTTGCTGACAGACTGTACTCATTAAGATATTGTTTGTCTGCTTCTCAAGAAGATGTAACTAGCTAATTGTAAGGGCGCCCATAATTCTTGTGCATCTGAGATACTGAAGTATTGACGAGTTGAATGACAGGATGTGTAAGAGCGATTGTTCACTTACGGAATCATTTTTCTTAAAAAGAAAAGCGAATTCACTGAGGTTAAAATTTTGTCACTTTCGTCATTAGCAGAAACGTTACGCATTGTTTTGATGTTATTTTTGAGAGGGAGACCTGCGACTCATATCGATCACTACAGGGTATTAATTGCAGCAAGAAATATATCTAGTTTTACGGGAAATAATTTTAATTTAAAACTCTCCAACCGCCATTCTACACACGTTCTGCTCCTTATCCGAATTTTTTGAAATACATTTCAAAACCTGATTTACTTTTGATTATATATTTGTCGGTAACAGATCCTTACCCAGAAGATTTGCAGTGTGTGAATTACAGGCAGAATGTCATAATTTATTATCTTTGCTTATAATTTCACCATGTCAGTAGCATTATAAAACACCAGTCGGCCTACTATAAATATTTTTGTTATACTAAGTTATTGCTATTTCTGATGCTTCCATTACAATTTCACATAATTTATTTCCTTTCTCTCACTCACCTGAGAAATCGAAAACTTCCAAAAACAAATTCTTGGTTTTCCTGTACTTGTGTTAACATTGTGTATCACTGTAACTACGAGTATAATTCTTTGTATTAATTGATTAATTTCTTCCATCCATTATGAGTAAAACTTAATCAGGATAAACATGTATTTGTTTATATTTGATGATCGGGGCACTACCAGGATTCTTAGCCAATTTTAGAATTCCTTAGATTTGGGCAGGGCGTATATCTTTCTAAAATTGCCATCGCTACCATTAGAGGATCGATTTCAATTTTAAGAAACCATATTTACAAAATTTCTACTTTATAGTATGTATACTTCAATCAGGCCTACAATTTGATTTTTTTTAAATGTATTTACAAAATGTATTTCATCATTTCCAAAAATTAATTGTCTGTATCACTTTGTCCTAGAGGCAATCCACTAATGAGGAAAGTTGTATATAATAACAATTACTTTTAATATATTTAATCGAGTAGCCTGTTCCAAATAATTGTTTGTCCAGGATATTGATAAAGGGGCACCATTTCTATAGAATGCTATTAAAAAGCTTGTTATCCATAACACGGTATGGAATATAGTAACCAAAAGTTAATTAAGGAAGCGCTAATTGAATTTTATTTGTTTTTAATCATTATTTTGTAAATGAAACTTGTTAACGTAATTCCACGTTTAGAGTTAATAGGTCGTTTTTTGGGTTGGCTAGCAATAAAATGTAAGAGCACATTATGTTGAACTGCAGATGATGATTTCTATATCATCTAGTTTCAAAAATATTATTCGACTGACATGTAACTAGAACCTTCTGAAAGTGATCGTTCTTGGCGGAGGGGGGTTGTACTGCAGATTCTTCTATGAGATTTAAGCCGCTCCTTTGTTATATTTTTAAAAATACCTTCACAGCAACAACATCTAGCACAATTAATTTTGTTTACTTTCACATGAACAAAATTAGTTCTCCATATACATTGTGAAGCGGACGCAATTCATTATTATTAGTATTATCATTATTATTATCATTATCATTATTTTTATCTTCCACTATTATTATCATTATCATTATCATTATCATTATCATTATCATTATTATTATTATTATTATTATTATTATTATTATTATAAAATATATATCTCGTCAATCAAAGATGAATGTCAGGTTTCGTTATGATCTGCCTAAACACTAGCCTAAATATATTGAGTACTGTTATATTATACGTTTGTATAGTTCTCTATAGTGTATTGCGATACAAGTGAGGTAAGCACTTGTTACTGATTGAGAAAAAGTTTGAAAAAACGAGGCGCTTGCGACGAGTTTTTTCAATTTTCGAGATCTGTTACGTCCTTATCTCATGTGTATTGCATATTATTTTTTGGTCGATGTGACTAATTTTTATTAAATACAGTACGGTAATAAATTAATTAAAATATTGGTTGGATGTAAATGACTTCTATGAGGAAGAAATATTTGGTGATCTTGCTATGTAGCTTTAATTTGTTTTATTATAAGCAAGGATTATTGGCTGTGGAGACATTTTTATATGTAGTACCGTGATTAGAATCTGTTTGAAAATTTCGTTATGGAAGGAGTCACGGTAGATAGAGAAATTGAAGAAGCCGGGAGAGTGGGATGTTCTGCTTTAATTCCGGAAAAGTCTAAAGAAAGGTACGAGTTAGTGTACAAAACATTCAAGAAATGGTTAAATAAAAAAGGCGTGCAGATTAACGAGAAGAATTTGTTGGCATATTTTGTTCTGAGAAATGAGAAATTAAAGTCTGCAGGAAGTTTGTGGTCGGAGTATTCAATGCTCAAAGCTAATATAAAGTTAAATGATGGTATTGACATTTCCTCATTTTGTAAATTAACTGCTTTCTTGAAAAAGAACGTTGGTCGTCGACCGAAAATTCTAGTGTTTTTAGCAGGGAAGAAATTAATATGTTTTTTAATGAAACCCCTGATGATGTGTTCTTAATGATTAATGTTCGTCCAATAGCATTCAATAATTGTAATAATTGTACTATCATATTCAATATATCAAAATAAATATTGCTACTATTATTTTACTTACGAACAAATTTTTTTGAGTCCATATCAACACTGCGGTTTCTTTTGTTCGCATAGCAACCAGGTTAGATGTGGGAACGTTGACTCACTTCCACTAACAACAATATTGGTAAGTATAAGAAATTAGTCACATCGACCAAAAAATATATTTGTAGACTGTAATAACATTAATTTAATTTCTAATTAGTTCTGGAAGCTTTGTTTCATTAAGGTATTAAAATACAGTGTTTTATGAATTGTTTATATCTCAAGAGGAAGATGCGATTGCATATATAAATATGATTTGGCAATTCAGTAACTTTATTAATGGACAGTTCTCATGTTATAATTAATTTAACTAATACATTTATTTGCATCATCTTGTAAGTTTTAATTTGGTACTCTATAACAGCAAGATCCAGTTCAAATCCTTGTGTAAAATGTTAAAATAAAATTAAATGAGAGATAAGGGTTTTTCGAGTTTTTTATGTATTCTACATTTCGCGTTGATTACACGTTTTCTCACGTATTTTACACATCGTCTAGAAAACTTTTTGTACGAGTCAAAACCGAACCTTCGCCACAGTAAATTTTATTATCAACTATCATCTTCAAAAGTAATATGGAGTGGAGGGGAATTCAAAGACTGGTAGAGGGTAGTCTGTCAAAATGTTCCACACAAAATCATAGGCCACGTCAAATTAGATCTGTCAATCTCAAGAGAAATATTGTTCATTTGTTAATTTGTAATATTACATAATTATAGAAACTCGTCTCGCACAGATTTTGTTCTGCATAGACATTCAGAGCTTGGAAATATTAGGTTGTCAAACATGTAAATATATTTAACTTATTAAACTATTTGACAAAAAGTCTATTTAAAAAATCATTCAACTATTTTTTGTGTAGGCTATTCTAAGTGAAAGGAAACAATCGATTATCTTAACGATATATTAGAAAGGAACTAAAATGATAGCAATATATATGAGGGAATTTCACTACTTTCGACTTCGTACAAAATTATAACAAATATATTAGTATGCAGACTTCCTACCTACATTCACAACATAACACGTGATCAACAATGTTGGTTTAGATAATATTTGTCTAGAATATATATATTTTTTTAGTATATAAAACAGATTCCCTCCATGGTATCTTTACCTTGTCGTGGTGGAGTGGCTTGCTTGCTTAAATGATCCTGAGAGCTATGCCGGCGGTAGCATTGCTGCCGATAGGGTTACCCATGCCGGACTGGTCGAAGGTGATACGCCAGACCTTTGTCGAAAGTGTTACGATCTTTCACCATAAAAATACAACCGTCAAGAAATGCGGACATGGGTACAACTGGGATAAAATTTTCCGGACGTAAAATAGTCCCCCATTCCGTTCTCCGGGTGGGGACTACTTCACGGGACCCATGCCAAAGGCTCAACACAGGGACATGTTCCTAGGAACATGGAATGTTAGGACTTTATACAATAGCGGGGCACTAGAGATATTAACGCGGGAATTAGATAAAACGCCCGTTGATATAGTCGCTTTATAGGAAGTTAGATGCCAGGAGACAGTAGTCAGGAATCAGGAAGCTGTACATTATACTACGGGGGTGCAGAAAGACCTGCATTTGGAACGGGTATTTTAGTCAGAAGGAGGATCCTATCCGCGATATTACGTTTGTTAGTGATAGGATATCATACATAACTCTAAAGGGTAAACAACATGATTTTATAAGTGTAAATGTACATGCCCCCACAGAAGATAAAGATGACAAGATCAAGGATGAGTTCTATGAAGAATTAGAATGCTTATTTGATAGCCTTTCACGATATCATATGAAAATTGTCTTAGGAGATTTTAATGCAAAAGTGGGGCGGGAAGATATATTCAAACCAACAATAGGCAAATTCACTCTTCATGAAGATAGTAACGACAATGGGTTTAGATTAGTCACCTTCGCCACATCAAAGAATCTCATTGTTAAGAGCACAACATTTCAGCATAAGGATATTCATAAATACACCTGGACGTCCCCAGATGGAGAGACTCGGAACCAGATAGATCATGTATTAGTGGATAAACGCTGGCACAGTAGCATCATTGATGTTAGATCAGTTAGAGGGACAGACTGCAATTCAGATCATCATCTGGTCAGGGTGAAAATCAGACAACGGCTATCGCTTATGAGAGGAACAAACGCTAAAGATGATTCAGTAAAATATGAATTAAAAAACTTGAAAAATGATGAAATGCGGCAAGAATACCAAATCAAAATTGCTAATAGATTTGAAGTACTGGAATCTTCAGATGGCAATTTGACAAACGAAGAAGAAACTGATATAAATAAAGAATGGGAGGCTATAAGAGATACTATTAAATTATCAGCATCAGAAAGAATTGGTTGTTTAAAAAAGAGGCAAAACAAGAAATGGTTTGATGAGGAATGTGCCGACATTGTAAAGAAAGAAAGCTAGCAAAAATGAAATGGTTACACGAGCCAAATGAGGGAAATTTAGAGTAAATGGGTAGTATTAGACGGAAAACCACCATGTTACTAAAGAGTAAAAAGAGGGAATATTTGAGAGAGAAGATTAATGATCTTGAAATGAATGCAAAAAATATGAACATTAGAGAATTATATCACGGAATTAGTATAGAGATGAAAGGGTTTCAGGCTAGAAAAAACATAATTCGGAATGAAAATGGGGATATGATTGCAGATTCCAGGAATATATTAAATAGATGTAAAAGTTACTTTAATCAGCTATTAAATGCACATAGAAAACAAGATATTGAGGAGGATAATTTAGAGACAGCAGAAATGCTAGTCGCAGAATCAAATGCATTAGAGGCTGAATTAGCGACTGATAAATTGAAGATGTATAAAGCATCAGGTTCAGATGAGATCCCAGCAGAACTGATAAAATCAGGGGGAGAAAAATTGATGGAGAAGATATGCTGGTTGCTTAGTATGATTTGGGGAAACGAAGCTCTTCCAGATGAATGGAAGGAATCAATTATCTTACCAATTTATAAGAAAGGAGATAAAACTGATTGCAACAACTACAGGGGCATCTCATTAATTTCAACTTCGTATAAAATTCTTACAAAAATATTAGTAAGCAGACTTACACCCTTATATTGATAACATTCTAGGAGATCATCAATGTGCATTTAGTAGAAACAGGTCTACAACATATCAGATTTTTAGTCTAAGACAGATTTTAGAAAAGAAGTGGGAATATAATGGTACTGTACATCACCTGTATGTAGACTTCAAAAAAGCATATGATTCAATTAAGAGGGAGAAGTTATGTAGTATCCTGCTGGAGTTCGGAATTCCTAAAAAGTTAGTTAGACTTATACGAATGTGTCTAAATGGCACAAAGAGTAAGGTGTGTGTAGGTAAACAGTTTTCAGACACTTTTGAAATCCAGAATGGGTTGAAGCAAGGATATGCACTATCTCCTCTACTATTTAATTTTGTACTAGAGCATGCCATTATATCTTTAGAGAATGAAGAAGGCTTACAACTCAATGGTATTAGTAAGCTGTTAGTTTATACTGATGATGTAGTATTATTGGCCAATAGCGAGGGGATACTAGAGCAAAACACGCATATACTATTGATTAACACTAAGAAATTGGGACTGGAAGTAAATATCAATAAAACTAAATATATGGTCACACGTAAAAATACATTATAGAATGGAAATTGACAGGTAATGACAAATGAGGGAAATTTTGAGGAAGTGGCTGAATTCTAATACGTAGGATCAATAATCACAAGTAGGAATGAGATGCACAAAGAAATTAAACATGGCTCAATTCTGGAAATGCGTGCTATTATGGATTGCAGAGACTCTTGATGTACCAACTCCTTTCAAAAAACGTTAAACTGAAAACATATAAAACTACTATTCTACCAGTTATTTTATTTGAGTGCGAAACATGGACTCTTACTTTAAGGGAGGGAAGGAGATTACAAGTATTTGAGAATAAAGTACTTAGGAAAAATTCTGGTCCAAAGAGAGATGAACAGACTGGTGAATGGGATAACAATGAACTAAATGGTCTTTATAGGAAGCCAGATATAATAAGAACAGTTAAGTGTAGTAGACTGCGATGGGCAGGACATGTTGCACGTATGGGGAATGAAAGACTTGCATGGAAACTTCTTGTAGGAAAGCCAGAGGGAAAACGCCCAGTTGGTAGACCATGAATGAGGCGGGAGAATAACATTAACTATGATTTGAGGGAAGTAGATTATACAGGGAATGATTGGAAAGCATTAGCTCATGATAGGGATGTATGGAGAGCTTATATACGCGCGACCATGAACCTACGGGTTCGATAGTGCCAGTGAGTATGTGAGTAAGTATATAAGAAAGATATTAGAAAATAAATTGGGGTATAATGACAATGTGCCCACCGCTGTGGTCTCGAGGTAGCGTGCTGCCTTGTCACGCAGCGGGCCCATGTTCCATCCCCGATCGGGACAGTTTTTCTGGGTGAGGTTCTTGTGGGGGTTTTTTCTCACCTGTAAGACAAATTTCAGGAAAACTTTAAGGCCCAAATGGTCCCGGATATCATATGGCCATCGCAATCATCATCAATCATTTTCATCTTAGATTAAGCTTAGGATTACGAACTCTCCTGGCAAACCACTATCATCATCATCACCCATCATATCATCGGGGCAATGTAACCCCGCCTTTTAGGCACCCCAACCTCAGAAGTGGGTTACAAGTACGCCATGCCACGAGAGAACACCAGGAATGTCGAAAGACAACCTGTGACATTTGCAAAAAAAAATGGCAGTGTGCATCATCAGTATCTAAACTTCAAAAGGCATACGATTAAATTAAGAGGGAGATGTTATGTAGTATCCTGCCGGAGTTCGGAGTTCTTAAGTATTTAGTTATACTCATTTAAATGTATATAAATGACACAAAGAGCAGAGTTCGTGTAGGCAAAGAATTTTGAGATACCGAGCTTTGGAAATTTACAATGACTTGATGCAAGGAGATGCGCTCTCTCTTCTATATTATTTAATCTCGTAGTAGAGTATTTTAACAAATCTTTAGAGGATGAATAAGGCCTAGAACTTAATGATATAAATACGATGTTGGTGTATGCTGATGATGCATTATTCTGCGATAGCCAGGCGACTGTAACGGTCAAAACGCACGCTCCATTGAGTAACACTAACACATCGAGGCTGGAAATAAACCAAATGTATGGTCACACATACCTATACAATACAAAATGGAAATAGACAGTTTATGACAATTGAGGGAGGTTTTCAAGGAGTGACTGAATTCAAATACATATGAACAATAATTACAAACACAAATTAGTTACACAAAGAAATAAATATGTCCTATAGACAATACTGAAGAACATGCTATTTTACATTGCAGGAATACTTGGTGTCTCTACTTCTATAAAAAGTCATTAAACTGAAAATATATGAAAATCTCATTTTAACAGTTATATCATTTGGATGCGAAACATGGACTCTTACTTTAAGGGAGGAAAGGAGATTACGGGTATTTGAGAATAAAGTTCTTGGGAAAATTTTTGGACCAAAGAGAGATGAACATAAAGGAGGACGGAGAAGGCTGCATAACAGTGAATTACATGGTATTTATAGGAAGCCGGATATAATGAGAACAGTAGACTGCGATGGGCAAGAGATATGGAACGAATGGGGTATGAAAGAGGGATAAGGAAACTTCTTGGTAGGAAAACCAGAGAGAAAGTGCCCACGGAAATATATTATACAGAGGACGATTGGAAAACTTTAACTCAAGTAGGGATGTATGGTTAGCTTATATCCGCACGGCCATGAATCTACGTGTTCGATAGTGCCGGTCGGTTAGTTAGTTAATTAATTTTTGTTTGGATTTCATGGCATAACACCTCTCTCATACAATTGATAACAGAGGATTGTTCGGATACAAGTATCATAGTCTTACACGTTTTGGTTATTTGTCACTTTTACTCGATTTGATAAATATGTTCCACAAACATATACGAGTATGCTTCGGAGTGTACCTTTGGTTCTTGAAACAGACACATAGCTGGTTACCTAATTATTACTCCCTGGGTGGAGCTAACTGGCAGAAGTTTGGTTACGTACGAAGTTGATAGTGTTGTATCATTATTTTATAATGTTTTTTGGTTTTGTTAAATCTAGAACTTTGGCTGTGCGTATGCATGGGGAAGATGTAGCTTATTAAAATGTTTGTCTTGTCAAATGTAGGCCTACATAACGTTCCGTTCCGATGTAATTTTCAACATCGTTCCAATACCATATTTGCACTTTTATGACAAATAATGAAATAAAGTGGCAAAATGACATAACCCAGTTTGGAAAAAAAGGAAATATGAGAGTGTGTTAATATAAGTATAATTTCAAAAAATCAAATTAGATTTCAAAATGTTTTTAAGTATGATGTTGATCTCCTTGCCGAAAATGTACGTTACAGGTATGTTCTTCAGCGATGAATATGTAATTAATCACTATAATGAACATTATGGGATGTGGTGGTCTAATGGTTACGTTCCTTGCCTCAAGTCCCGAGGATCAAGGATGTAAATACAGCCGTTTTCGGTAATTTTTTAGGATATGAAAATCCGATTGACAAGTCCTCCGGTGAGACTTTAAGCCGTGGGTGCCGAGTCTGAAGATTTGTAGGTTCATAAATCAACTCAACTCTCAAGAAAAAAAAAGCCTCTGATCAAAATGAACCGATCTCGTTACATCCGATAAATACCTTGGTGTCGTATTAGATGTCTTCTCGAGGAGATGTACACGGTTCTCTCTCTGACATATGTAGGGATATAAATGTAACTAAATTTGTGAGGTTAACATACTTCCCATTAGAGAAGCACCAATGTCCGGCAAGGCATAAACGGCGTTCAGCCATCAATCAACATCATCATCATAGGAAATGAATGGATATCCATACGAGTCCAATTTATGGGAAAAACATCCTAAAATATGGAATGCTGTAAACAACTTACTTAGCGAACTATTCCATGTAAGTGGTTGTTCATACTACACATGGTTAGCGTTAATACTACACATGGTTAGCGTTAATACTACACACTTATTCCAGCTCAAGTTAATTAGTTTAGCATTGATTTAGTTCACAATCTTAGTCAAGTGCTTTGCAAGTCCGTTCCTATCTCTTGCTTTCCTTTACTATTGTTTATCTGCTTACTTCATAAAACAATCCGCCTATCCGAGTCTCGGACTTCCGCGGCCTCTCCTACCGACATAAGGGTACAACATATTGACTGCATACGTCCATCTCATTTGGTGGGTGAAGCCTTGTCACTTCCATCGTTATAGCTTATTCGGCAAACATTTTTCCTGGGTAGATACTTGGCGCAGATAATTATACTTTAAATCTATTCAAACTACTTTAGAAAATGTTTGCAATCATTTGGAGATGATATTATTCAACTGGTCATAGAACAATATAACTCTGTGTTTTAAAAATTACTTATTTTATTCGATTCTATCCGCCCAAGCATTTTAAGTCTATCTCTTCTTAAAAAAAACTTAATTGAATTCTATCTTCCGGAAACAATAATCGCACAAATTGTATTAACATAGTGAAGATATTGTGGCATTGAAAACTTTATTTTACTCAGACGTATTTCCATGAAGGAGCACGTTGGTTAAAACAATACCTACAAGCTTAAAGTTGTGAATTTTATTTACGATGGGTTCAGGATTTTAAAACTGGGCAAAACTTTCTGGCGGAAACATGTCCCTATGTTCCACTTAGCCAAAAACTGAAGTAAATTATATGAAAATAATATTTATTTTCATAATGGGGCTATGATATGAAAAGAAAAATGCATGCTTCAGTCGGGATTTGAACCCCAGTCTCGAAGCTCTCTACGTTTAGCGCTCTAACCAACTGAGGTACTCAAGTATTCCAACAGAAACATACATTTTTCTTATATATGTACTATTCTCAATTCTCACAAGAGGTAGCGGGAAGTCGTTCGAATTGACATCTAGTGGCCACCATAAGAGGTAAGCAAATTTTTAAAGAGAATATTTACTTTATAGCAGTAACGCTTGAATATTTAAATGTTATAACTATATTTTTGACATTTGGCAATAAAGGTAAAAAAAATTCTTACCTGTTATGTTGGCCACTAGATGTCAGTTGGAACGACTTTCCGCTACCTCTTGTATGAATTGAGAATACTGCATACATAAGAAAAATGTATATTTGTGTTTGAATACTTGAGTACCTCAGTTGGTTAGAGTGCTATACGTACAGAGTTCAGAGACTCGGGTTCAAATCCCAACTCAAGCATTAATTTGTCTTTTCATATCATATTTGCCTTCATTGCCAAATGTCAAAAATAATTAATATAAATAAAATAACCTACCAAAATTAATTGCTGAGTAACAAAAGAAGATTTCTTCAATTATTATAAAAGTCTTTGGACTGACAATAGCTATGATGATACAATTTTGTGAAATAATAATGAGACAGATTCCAAAATATCAATGGAAGAATTGAACAATAGTTTGAAGAAATTGAAAAATGGGAAGGCAACTGGCACTGATGGCTTGAGTTCTGAATTGTACAAATATGCAGGCAAACAGTTCCATGAAAGACTGCTGTCCTTCTTTAATAATGTATTCTAAAATGCAGATATACCACAAGAATGGAAGACAAGCATTGTTATACCCCTGTTCAAGAAAGGAGACAAGAGAAAAATTGACAACTATAGGGGAATAAGTTTGTTAAACACATGCTACAAAATTTATGCAGACATTTTTAATGGAAAATTGAAAAGTTTCAGTGAAAAATTCCTTACGGAATGTCAAAATGGATTTATAAAAGGACGATCTTGTATTGATTCAACATTTTCTGTTAAACTATTGCTTGAAAAAGAAGAGAATTCAACTTAGAAACACATGTTGTTTTCATAGATTTTGAAAAAGCATTCGACACAGTCAAGAGATCAAAACTCTTAAATATATTGGAAGACAGAAATATACCAAATATACTTCGGCAGAACATACTAAATATTTACAAAGACAACACCATAAAGATTAAATTAAACAACAGATTTTCTGAACAAGGAATTATAAATCGTGGTGTGAGACAAGGCTGCCCCCTATCCCCAACAATCTTTGCAATTTATATCTATGAAATAATATGTTGCTGGAACAAGAAATATAAACTTGGAATACGAATATCAGAAAATACAAAATTAAACACCCTATTGTTTGCAGATGACCAAATAATAATGGCAAATTCAGAAGATAATCTACAGAAAGGACTGTATGAACTTAACAAAATTACAGAAGAATATGGATTGAAGATATCTACAGAAAAACAAAAATTATGGCATTTCAAGTTGTAGATCCTGTCAGAAGTAAAATTGTACTGGATAATAAAATTGTGGAGCAGGTGAATAATTTTACATATCTAGGATGTAATATCTCATATGAAGAAGAAAAGGATGTAAATGCAAAAATATATAAATTTTTAAGAATTTTTGGGTTAATAACTTCTATCTTCAAGCCACAGTTAGTCCAAAAGCATTCAAGATTAAAAGTGTACAAAACACTGGCTCTTCCAACTCTTTTGTATGGTAGCGAAGTATGGACGTTGAAACAAAAGGATATGCAGGCATTTAGATCTGCTGAAATGAGATACCTTCGAAAGACTGCAGCATGCACACATAAAAATGAAGATATCTTAGACGAATTACACATGGAAACTTTAATTACTTACTTACTTACTCACTGGCACTATCGAACCCGTAGGTTCATGGCCGCACGGATATACGCTCTCCATACATCCCTATCCTGTGCTAATGCTTTCCAATCATTCCCTGTATAATGTACTTCCCTCAAATCATAGTTAATGTTATTCGCCCACCTCATTCTTGGTCTACCAACTGGGCGTTTTCCCTCTGGCTTTCCTACAAGAAGCTTCCATGCAAGTCTTTCATTTCCCATACGTGCAACATGTCCTGCCCAACGCAGTCTACGAGACTTATCTGTTCTTATTATATCTGGCTTCCTATAAAGACCATGTAGTTGATTGTTATGTAGTCTTCTCCATTCACCTGTCTGTTCATTTCTCTTTGGTCCAAAAATTTTCCTAAGTACTTTATTCTCAAATACTTGTAATCTCCTTCCCTTCCTTAAAGTAATAGTCCATGTTTCGCATCCATATAATATAACTGGTAGAATAATAGTTTTATATATTTTCAGTTTAACGTTTTTTTGAAAGGAGTTGGGACATCAAGAGTCTCTGCAATATATAATAGCATGCATTTCCAGAATTGAGCCTATGTTTAATTTCTTTGTGCATCTCATTCCTATTTGTGATCATTGTTCCTAGGAATTTGAATTCAGCCACTTCCTCAAAATTTCCTTCATTTGTCATTAGCTGTCCATTTGCATTATATAATGGATTTCTACGTGTGACCATATATTTAGTTTTATTGATATTTACTTCCAGTCCTAATTTCTTAGTATTACTGAATAGTGTGTGCGTGTTCTTCTTTAGTATCTCCTCGCTATCGGCCAATAATACTACATCATCAGCATAAACTAACGGATTATTAATACCATTCAGTTGTAAGCCTTCCTCATTCTCTAAAGATTTAATGGTATGCTCTAGTACAATATTAAATAGTAGAGGAGATAGTGCATCTCCTTGCTTCAACCCATTCTGGATTTCAAAAGTGTCCGAAAACTGTTTGCCTACAAGCACCCTACTCTTTGTGCCACTTAGACACATTCGTATAAGTCTAAATAACTTTTTAGGAATTCCGAACTCCAGCAGGATACTATATAACTTCTCCCTCTTAATTGAATCATATGCGTTTTTGAAGTCTATATACAGGTGATGTACAGTACCATTATATTCCCACTTCTTTTATAAAATCTGTCTTATGCTAAAAATCTGATCTGTTGTAGACCTGTTTCTTCTAAATGCACATTGATGATCTCCTAGAATGTCATCAATATAGGGAGTAAGTCTACTTACTAATATATTTGTTAGAATTTGTACGAAGTTGAAAGTAATGAGATGCCCCTGTAGTTGTTGCAATCAGTTTTATCTCCTTTCTTATAAATTGGTACGATAATTGACTCCTTCCATTCATCTGGAAGAGCTTCTTTTTCCCAAATCATACTAAGCAACCAACGTATCTTGTCCAATTTTTCTCCCCCTGATTTTATTAGTTCTGCTGGGATCTCATCTGAACCTGATGCTTTATACATCTTCAATTTCTCAATCGCCATTTCAACCTCTAATGCACTTGGCTCTGCGACTAGCATTTCTGCTGTCTGTAAATTATCTTCCTCAATGTCCTGATCTGTATGAACATTTAATAGCTGATTAAAGTAACTTTTCCATCTATTTAATATACTCCTGGAATCTGCAATCATATCCCCATTTTCATTCCGAATTATGTTTGTTCTAGCCTGAAACCCTTTCTTCTCTATACTAATTCCCTGATATAATTCTCTAATGTTCCTATTTTTTGCATTCATATCAAGTTCATTAATCTTCTCTCTCAAATATTCCCTCTTTTTACTCTTTAGTAACTTGGTGGTTTCCCGTCTAATACTACCCAATTGCTCTAAATTTGCCTCATTTGGCTCGTGTAACCATTTCATTTTTGCTAGCTTTTTTTCTTTACAATGTCGGCACATTCCTCATCAAACCATTTCTTGTTTTGCCTCTTTTTTAAACAACCAATGCTTTCTGATGCTGACAATTTAATAGTATATCTTATAGCCTCCCATTCTTTATTTATATCAGTTTCTTCTTCGTTTGCCACATTGTCATCGGAAGATTCCAGTACTTCAAACCTATTAGTAATTTTGATTTGGTATTCTTGCCGCATTTCATCATTTTCCGAGTTTTTTAATTCAAATTTTACAGAATCATCTTTAGCGTTTGTTCCTCTCATAAGCGATAGCCGTTGTCTGATTTTCACTCTGACCAGATGATGATCCGAATTGCAGTCTCTCCCTCTAATTGATTTAACATCAATGATGCTACTGTGCCAGCGTTTATCCACTAATACATGATCTATCTGGTTCCGAGTTTCTCCATCTGGGGACGTCCAAGTGTATTTATGTATATCCTTATGCTGAAATGTTGTGCTCTTAAGAATGAGATTCTTTGATGTGGCAAATGTGACTAATCTAACATGGAAACTTTAGAAAACAAAATTTCTGATTATAAGTCAAGATGGATGCAACATGTTCATCGAATGGAAGATCACAGAATACCCAAACAAATGTTAAGACATCAACCTGCAGGAAGAAGAAGACCAGGACGTCCACTCAAAAAAACTTTTGAATGGTTTTTCTCTTGAGGCCGAAACAGGTCAATAAATGGCCTAAATTCGTGAATGTATTATGATGATATTATATATATATATAATTCTTTTGACTGTATGCCATAGTATGTTCTGGGGATAAACTTGTCCGTCACGCAGGGTTGGCAATCTGGCTGACATCTTGATACGATTATATAAAAACGTAGGTTCCTTATCTTCCTATCACTCCAAGTTCCTCCTTGACCCGCAGTGGGACCACTTTACCTTCGTATTTCCCCAGAACTGTGTTATTTAATCGGCTTCTGTGGCCTAGGAGAGTTCCTTGTCTCTAGTCCCAAGAGCTGCGGGTAGAAATCTAGGCGGAGTTGATGGATTTTTTATGATGGAAGAATTGAAGGCAAAATTCCTACGGGAGAGATTTAAACCATGGGTCCCGCAAAAGAATCTCAAGCTTAACGTATTGAATCTGAGCAATATTTAACTGACTTTTCCGTTCAATTACTACCTTATTTGCTTACTATATGTCTCATTGAGGCAATATACTGACCACATGTCACTCACTGGCATCTATAGGAAAATAAGCGTATCTAAATTAGATTGCTCTAGGAACTTCTGCTTGCGGAGCACTCATAATAATAATAATAATAATAATAATAATAATAATAATAATAATAATAATAATAATAATAATAATAATAATAGCTTTATTTTACCTGGCAGAGTTAAGGCCTTAAGGCCTTGTCTACCACTCAACCACTCATGTCTCTTAGGGAGTATATACATACACACATGTCATTGAAGTAATATTTCATCATCAATGGCAGGCATGGATTAAGCCAATTGGCCTGGTCCGCTTCAGGAAAGAAATTGATCCCTCCATCTCTTCTTAGGTCTTCCTGGGTCTCTTTGCCCTGTGGGTCTGTAGTTCAATAGCTGCAGAGGTAGTCTATTGTTTGGCATCCTCAGAAGGTGTTCATGCCAATTATTTTGATATTTTTGAATGATTTCAGTTATTGCTGGTGTGTTGAGAGCTTTGCGGATATATTCATTACGTATGTGATCATAAAGCGTATAACCCTCTAAAAGTCTTAATAACTTCATTTCTGCAGCTACTATCCTATTTAATTTACCTGTAGTAAGAGTCCAGGTTTCAGAACCATAAAATAGAGTTGGAAGAGCCATTGTTTTATAAAATTTTAGAATTGTATCTGGACGTACTTTTCGGAAAAGAATGTTTTTTATTGTTCCTATAAGTTTTTGAAATTTGACCAATTTTATGTCTATGTCTTTACATGTGTCGTACGAAAGATTGCAGCCAAGATAAGTAAAGTTATTAACTTGTTCTATTATATTGTTGTTAATAACAATTTTAGTTCTTATCGGTATTTTCCCTTGAAACGCCATAGTTTTTGTCTTACTCACCGAAATTTGTAAATTATAATCTTGGGTTATATTTGACAATCTATGTACTGCTCTTGAAGTAATATTTCAATAATTTAAATATTGATAATTTCTCCAAAACATTTTAATTACTTACTTAATACAGGCTTTCCACTTTACAGCAGTTCGCCCTTGATTCCTGCTTTCCAGACATTCCTATATTCCCATTGTCCTTCTTCCATACCCTCTTCATCATGGCATCATATATTCCCTCATACTGTGTTCTTATACTTCTCTCCCTCTTCCTTCTGCATGATACCATCCAATCCAACACCTGTTTAGGCCTCTGGTCTTTCGACATCCGTTGTATATGTCCATACCACTGTAAAGCTCTCTTTGTTATCCTATCGATAACAGTTTCTTGTGCATCCATTTCTTGTCTGATATATGTATTTCGAATATGTTGTAGCCTGGATATTCTAATTATTCTCCGCAATCCATCCATTTCTGTCGCCGAGATTATTTTCTGTATCCTTTAATTTATTGTTCAGCTTTCTGATCCATATATGAGTATACTATCTATTATTGTCTGTATGATATCTTTTTTTTTGTTTTTCTGGTAAAATTTCTATTCCATAAAATACCATTCAGGAATCTAACCGCCTTCCTTGCACAATTTACTGTGTTAATAATATATTTTTCACAAGAACCAGATTTATCTATTAGAGGTCCAAGATATTTAAATTCTACAACACCCCTAATTATCATATTATTTATTTGTAGGTCTTCTGAATTTGCTCCGATTACCATATATTCTGTTTTAATATAATTTATATTCAGTCCACCTACCTCAAATGCATCTACTCACTTTCTAATTATATATTCTATATATTCTTTATCTTGTCCTGTTATATATTCGTTACAACAAATAAGGTACCGTAAGTAATATTAATTTTAATATATTAAGGCTCGACGATTTTTTTACCAAAAGCTAGAGTAGAACAAGCAGATGGGCGGACGAAGAGATAGAATGATGATAATAATAATAATAATAATAATAATAATAATAATAATAATAATAATAATAATATATTACAATGCATGTTTATGCATTGTATAGAATAACATTAAACATCAACATTAACGTTTAAAGTTCGTCTTGACTTAGAGGGTGAACAGAAATGTCACAAAATACACTTTTACGCAAATATATGGGACTGTGTGCTTTACCCACTCAGCACAAACGAATAATTAATTCACCACTGATTGTGCGAGGGATTAAAAAGACTGGGAGCTTGGTAATCTGAGGGGATGAAGCTGGACTACACATGTGTTTTGATTTCCAATGCTATTTTTGTGACAATTTATGTAGGCTAGAAAATGTCATTGAGGCCGATAAGCCTCATGCGACCCCAATCTGTATGATGAATGCACTCCTTTTTAAGTGCATGTTTTGTTTTTAATCTCGGAGATATTTAAATTTGCTGAATACCAATTAGCTCCCTTTGTGTTTAAACATGTTTCTACATAAACAATTCCACTAATTTTGCAAAAAGTCAGATAGATTTTATCAGATAATTACATTTAAAACCCTACGTTTGAAACAACGGTTTTCTCTCCATATGCTGACAAACAGCACATTCTTAAACCAAATTGAGATTACTTTCTACACCCTTCTCAAGTTAAAAGCCGTATGTTTCTTTCATATGCCTATACACACATACATATCAAATGTGGTAAGGTATACCGAGCCCACTGCAGGCATCAGGAGGACCCTGAGGATTTAGGAGGATAAGTCTCCAACTTTCCTACACTATCCGAATTAGATGTCAACCTGATTATCAGCCCTGTGTAATGGCCATCTGTACCACCAGAGCAAGAGTTGGATACTCATTTAGATTAGAGGCTGAGTGGATCCTGAAGTCATGGTGCGGCAGAAGGTTTACTTCTACGAAAATGTAAAATTTAACAGTGGACAAATTATTTGTGAGAATTAGTCTCGTGGGCTAGTGGTCAGCGTTTCTGACCACTGTTCATGAGGTCCCGGCTTCGATTCCCGGTAAATTTTTGCTTAAAGGGAATCATTCCTGCGGTTTCCCATGGTCTGGAATTTTTGGTTAAGTTTAGATTAAGAACTCTTCTAGCGTTTCATTATTATTTATCACCCATCTTATCATCGGGGTAACGTAATTCCACCTTCTAGGCGCCCAAACTTCAGAAGTGGGTTACAATTAAGCCAATACCAGGAGAGAACACCGGAAATGTCGAAATAACAACCTGGGGCACTGAATAAGAAAAAATAATTTTGCACTGTTGTTTTGTTGTATCTACAATACAGGCTTATACACATTACACATATCATAATTATCATCAAGGTTTCAGCCTTGTGGCACCTCTCATCTCCTTAATACTGGCTATGTCATTTTTTTGGTTATAACCGAAGATATTATTACTTTCCATGCGTATTTATTTATCATTTTTACAATTATTGTATTCCCATTAATATTAATTTGCAGCGTAAACTATCTGGTACTATCTTACTGCTTCTAAGATATGCAATTTTAATTCTGTTCAAATGCTGTTTGATTTTATTTCCTATAAATTCAAAACTAGATGGCAAATAACGATCTGATTAAGGTTCCCTTGATCATATATGAATACTTATAGCGATAGACACTATACTTCTGAATTCCTACACTCCTAGTTACCTGGCGTCCAGATTTGAGAAGTTATCTTCTTACCACAATATTGACACTAGGTCACAAGATAACAGTCTGCTAACGATCCCTCTTCATAGCACATCGTCTTATTCTATTTCCTTCACGGGAGCCTCTGCCCGCTCCTTGAATTTCCTTGCTCATGATATCAGGGGGTTGCCGCACACTTGGCACTTACGCTTATGCAGTTACCTGTTGTCTAATAATAATTTTTTTCTATTTATTTAAATTTATACTATGTCATTAATATGTTTTCTCTTTTCCTATATCTTATACATATTATATTTAATTCGTTAAATCTAGAGAATATCAAAATATATTATAAATAATAATTGTATTGTATAGGATATATATATATAACATGTAATCGTTTATGTTTATTGTAATTCAGATGTAAGACTACTTTTTGTATTATTACAACGTGGCTGAGTAGCACGACAAGGCATTAAGGCCTTAATTCCCCCGGGTAAAATAAAGCTATTATTATTATTAATATTATTACTACTATTCACGTTTTAGGCTTATTTACTAGCCTGTTCGGGCTCCAAATTGTTGCTCTTTCCATCTTTTCTTTGCTCTACCCAAACTTCTTCTTCCTCGTGGTGAATAGTTGCATGCTATTTTTGGTATTCTATTCTCAGTCATCCTCGCCAAGTGTTCTCTCCAGTTTGTTCTGTATTTCTCTATTGTTGCGTTTAATTCCTCTACTATTAGTTGTTGTCTTATTTCTGTGTTATGTTTTTTGTCTGTTCTTTGATATCCTGCTATTGGTCTAAGGAATCTCATTTCAGCAGCTAGTATTCTGACAGATTGTTGTGTTCTCACAGTCCATGTTTCGGATCCATAAGTAATAACATTATTATTATTACACTGTTATACACCTCATTTCCCAGATGTGATAAGAGCAAACTACATACAAACATACATATAACATGTGTGTATACACCTTACGTCCCACATGGAGACATGGGTGCTTCCTGGCGGCAGTTTCGTAACCAAGGTAACTATTAGTTACGCTTATTTACCTATTGATGTCAACGAGTGACATGTGGTTAGCACATTGCCTCAATGAGACATATAGTAGACAACTGACGTATTACTTGGTCGGATGAAGGTCTGTTAAATTTTGCACATAGACTTTTTTTATTTAGGCTTCCGGTTCTTTTACGAGTCTGAACATATCTTCAGACTCGGGACCCACGGCTTAGAGTCCCTCCTGGAGAACTTGACCCTTGAATTTTTGTATCCTAAAAATTCATCGAACCCGGCCGGGTTTGAACCCGCGATCTTCGGAACTAGAGGCAAGTAACATAACCACTGTTCATCCCGGCCGACAACACATAACATACAAGACTGAAAAAAATTATATAATATAATTAAAAATGGCATATAAGAAAAGCAATATATTCAACAATAAAGGAGTTTATAAACTGATATATAATATCGTACTAATTCTACTTAGGCAGTACCAGCAGAAGTTTTAACAAAATATTCAAAGAACATTCTAAACATTTCATGTACGCAGAAGGAAAATCCAGGTACTCCTGTTACGACAAACACGAAATCAACGCCGGCCACTGCGTGGAATATACCCTCACTATACTTCACAATGGAATCGGAAAAGTTATACATACTAGGGGAAATTAAAATTTTGAAGGAGTCAAACAACGATTTTATTTTAAATGAGAACACACCAATCATATATAATCATTTATATGGAATTATACAAAACAGCAATAAGTAGATCACACTCTTCTGCTGAAGATAGAAATCGGTTTCCGAAAGGCTTACTTTTTTTTGTTTTAAACATTATATAATTTAGTTTTAATATTTTATTTTTATAATGAATTAACAATGAAATATCTATCAGCAATTCTTGAACACTGAGGAAAATCAGGAAAAAACAAATCACGTTGGTTGATATTGAACCGTGTTTGAACCGCTACTGCCTGATCAAAGACACTACGTTAAAAAGGACTTGCACATGATTCTCATAACTTCATTTGAGAAAAAAGTCTTAGAATTAACCAAACTACTAAAATATAGTTTAATAAATTATTATTATTACTTATTAATTCCTCTACTTATTTTTCTCCTTCCTTTCCAG
The DNA here is from genome assembly GCA_030220185.1 of Diploptera punctata. NCBI lineage: Eukaryota > Metazoa > Arthropoda > Insecta > Blattodea > Blaberidae > Diploptera > Diploptera punctata. The sequence goes on along the minus strand of JASPKZ010005286.1, from coordinate 498,898 downwards.
CATTAAGTAAATGCGACCTGTTCCAGTCTCAAGTCTAACGTTTTCTTGGCCGTCCCAAAGATCTTTTTTCCATGCGGTTTGTAGGTGCTGATCCTTTTGGGTAATCTTGTATTGTCAATTTTGTCTAAATGTTATTTCCCTCGGTATTTGTGCTCTTCTAGTTTGTCGAGTATTTAAAATATCTCCAGTTTATTTCTTATTGATTCATTAAGCAATTTATCCATGTGTGTACATCCTTTTACGGATCATAAAAATTTCATTTCAGTAGGTTGAATGTGTAAGATATCTTCTTTTGTAAGTACCCAAGATTCAGATTCATATAAAAGAACAGGAAAAGCCATAATTTTATAATGTAATTTATTTATACATTTTAATATATAATATGCACATGTTAATATTATTACATGTATGTTATTATTAAACGGAATATTCAGTTTTAGGTCACATAGAATAAATTTAATACAGTTGTGATATGGGCACATGAGAAGAATCGAAGATTCAAACAATCCCAGGCAGGTTCTAGAATGTAAATCAACAAACAGAAGAAAAAGCCTTCAGGGTACTGGAAATACAACAGATACTCTTATTAATCATGAAGGGGATGGGAAAATATAGATTACTGGAGGAAAAGATATTCTAGAATTCTTGGTAGAGGAAGATGTATAAACCTATATGTATATTGTGACCTGGTAAAAACAGTATTATTATTATTATTATTATTATTATTATTATTATTATTATTATTATTTATTATTATTATTATTATTATATATTATTGCTATTATTACGATACCATTTTAATGACATATGTAATTTTTATCGGTTTCTAACATACGTGTTATTTATATTCCTAAATATTAGGGTTTTTTTTTCCATTTTTCAGTTTCAGTAAATTAGTCTTATTCGCCGTTTGTTCCTTGTAGGAAACCTTAAAATATCCCAGTCCGTTACAAAATAATTTTATAATATAATGTGAATGTATATAATGTATGCATCAATTACTTATATTACATTTATATTATTTTTAATTTTTCTGTATATAATGTTTTCACTGCTTGAGTATGACCTTAAATCCGCCAGTGTAAATATATGAATGAATGCGTCTGTCTCACCGTTTGCTTTTTTATACACTTCTAAACTATTCAACCAATCTTCTGAAAATTTGTACATACTGGTTTTCAGATGCGGCGAGTGTTCAGCCTTTATCTCTTATGTTCTAAAATCATTAAGTTCACCTGAAACTAACATTTAAAAGTCGCTCTAGCTGTCACATTTGTCGATGTTTTACAACGAAACTCAGTACATCCTATTAAAATAAACCGAGGTACGTAATATCCATTAATGAGCGAAGTCATACAATAAGAAGTGGAGATTTACGTGAAATCCGAAATTAAAACTGCCTAAACTAGTGGACCTATTTTGATAATTTTTCATGTTGTGTTTGAGTGAGACCTAGATGATTTAGATTCACACTTGGACCCGGTAGATGGCGCTGCGATCGGGTAATAGGATTTTTTATGTCAAATGGGTCTTCATTGCATGACCGACATATTCCGCGCGACTACAGTGTGGCGTCATAATGCAAGCTTCTCGAGCAAGAACAGATGACAGTGAGGAGTTTTTCGTTTGTTTGCGAACTTATTAATTGGTGAATTTTTTTCGATAAAAAAGTAACTTATTGTTATAACGACACCGCCAACACAACATCACAATAATTAGCGGAAAATTTAGATTCAGTATTACCTGACAGGAGAAATGATTTAACAAAAGGTCTAATTAATATAATAAAAATAAATTTAATGAAAAAATATGCGGAAGCGACATTAAATTATAATGAAATAGTTTAGCTTATTTCGCGAGACAAGAAAGTTTTAAAAACAAACCCTTGAAAGGCAAGTTATTCAAAGATAACGATCAACACTATGAAACATACCAATGTTAATGGAGGGTTGAGCAAGGAAATAGGTTACAGTATTTTATGAGACAAGCAAATTGTAAAAACAAACATATCAATGTTAATGGAGGGTTGAACAAGGGAATACGTTAGCTTATTTTATGAGACAAGGGAGTTTTAAAGACAAACGTACCAATGGTAATGGAGGGTTCGGGGGATGTTGCGAAACTCAAACGAAATAAATTCTAATCTGGCGAAATATTTTGGATAAAAAACATTAGAAAAGCAGAATCATGTCGACAGCAGTTAACCAAGGGTGAACGTCTATTAGTACTGTATGAAATGATTCTGGCGGTTGTACTTTGTAAGTAAGACTTGGTTATATACTTACTCACTCACTGGCACTATCGAACCCGGAGGTTCATGGCCGCGCGGACATAAGCTCTCCATACATCCCTATCCTGAGCTAATGCTTTCTAATCATTCCCTGTGTAATCTACTTCCCTCAAATCATAGTTAATGTCATTCTCCCACCTCATTCTTGGTCTACAAACTGGGCGTTTTCCCTCTGGCTTTCCTACAAGAAGCTTCCATGCAAGTCTTTCATTCCCCATACGTGCAACATGTCCTGCCCATCGCAGTCTACTACACTTAACTGTTCTCATTATATCTGGTTTCCTATAAAGACCATTTAGTTCGTTGTTATGTAGTCTTCTATTCACCTGTCTGTTCATCTGTCTTTGGTCCAAAAATGTTCCTTTTCTTCTTCTTCGGCTTTCCCCACTTATAGATTTGCCGTCTTCAGTTTCCATTTATCTCTATCATTCCAATCTCCCTCTTCCAAATTCCGATCATCCATTATAGTTCTGACGTAGGTTTTCAATTTCCATCTTGGTCTGCCACGTTTATTTTTTCCAGGGGGTGACCATTGGTATATATTTTTTGGCCATCTTTCATTTTCCATTCTTTGTACATGGCCATACCATTTAAGGGTTTGGTTTTCAATCCTCTTAACAACAAATGTGGTGACATTCATTTCTCTCCAAAGGAATTCATTTCTTATTTTATCCTGTCTTGTTTTTTGGAGGCTTCTTCTAAAATAATAAAATTCAACTGTTCTAATTTTGTTCTTTTGTAATTCCGTCAAAGACCAAGTTTCACTTCCATATCACAAAATATTCTGTATTACGCTCCTATAAATTTTCATTTCAGTTTCCTTTATAATATTTTTATTCCAAATTATTCCATGTAATCTCTTAGTTGCATTTTTTTCCATTGCAATTTTAGTCTGTACATCTCTCTCACAGGTACCAAAACTTGAAATTATTGACCCAAGATATTTAAAAAATTCACACTTTTTTTATTTTCCCTGTTTCAATTATGAGGTCATCCACATCCTTTCCCAAACACATATATTCTGTTTTCTGTAAATTTATATTCAGTCCCCATTTTTTTATATTCTTCCATTAGTTTATTTATCATATACTTCTTATCATCTTCATCCCCTACAAAAATTATTTGATCATCTGCAAACAACAATGAATGTAGTACTTTTCCTCCTATAGGAACATTTTTATACCACAAGTTAAGAGCCTGGTCTAAATAAATGTTAAAAAGAATTGGTGATAAACTGCATCCCTGCTTAAGGCTTTTATTCACTGTGAATTCCTCTGTTAAAGTATTCTGTATTTTTACTTTAGCTTTTGTATTACTATAGATCCTCCTAACAATATTAATCCATTTATCACAGATATTCAGATTTCTCATTGCCGTCCATAACAATTGTCGAGGTGCACTATCATATGCCATCTCTAAATCAATAAAGGTCATATGTAGTTCTTTATTTTTTGCTAGGATTTTCTCTTGTAATTGTCTAATACAGAAAATATTATCAATACATAATCTTCCACTCCGGAATCCACATTGTTCTTCTCTTAAGTTATCTTTTATCTCCTTAAGTTTAAAATTTATAATTTTACTAAAACTCCTAGCTGTTGAAGGTAAAACGCTTATACCTCTATAATTGGAACACAGTTTTTGATCACCTTTTTTAAAAATAGGAGTAATGTACGATAAATTCCAGTCTTCTGGGATATCGTCTCCAATTTCAATTTTATTAAAAAGTTTTGTTAAAAATATTACTAAAATATCTCCTCCATGTTTTAGGAGTTCCGTCTGAATATTTCCTGGTCCTAGTACTCTCCCATTTTTGCCTCTTTCAAAGCTCTTTTTACTTCATCCTCTGATATCTCTGTAGTGTCAAATTTATATTCTACATCCGTATCTTGAAGTTGAAACTCATTTCTATTTTCTTGAAGTAAACCTTTATAATGTTGCATCCATTCTGATGGACTTGTCAACTGAATATTTATCTTCTTTCTTTCTGATTTCCTGATGTTTTGTAATGTTTTCCAAGCTTCTTTGGATCTAGCATATCTAATCGAATGATCTATATTCAAGCATATATTATCCCAGTACTCATTTTTTGTTCTTCTCACTTCCACCTTTGTTTTATGTTTTAAAGTGATATATTCATTTCGAGATGCTGTTGAGTGATCTGATAAACATTTGATCCGTGCTTTCTTTTTTGTCTACTAATTTTTTAATATCGTGATTAAACCATTCATTGTTTCTTTTTGGTTCTCGATCTTCTGTCCCAAGTCCTTCTAAAGCTGCTGAATGTATACTTTCCTTTAGTTGATCATACATTTCCACTGCAGATTTATTTACATTTAAATTAAGTTTTTGCTTTAATCTTGATTGATAAAGATATTTTATACTCTCATCATAGAGTAAACTTACCTTATATCTTTGTTCATTCAAAGGGGTTGTATTTATTCTGTCTGTCGTTACTTCAATATTTTGTTTTTTGCTACTTGTTAATATGAATTTTCCCAAAAGCATATAATGATCACTTCCACAATCTGGTTTTCTATACACTCTAACATCTTTCACTATCATATCACGTTTTTGTTTCACAAATATATAATCAATTATTGATTTGAGACTTTTTGTTGTCTGTTCCCATGTGTATTTATGTATTTCCCGATGTTGGAAGAAACTATTCATTATCATATAGCCATGTTGTTTACATAAACGTATCAATCTATTTCCATTGTCATTTTCCACCTTTTCCCCAAATGGTCCAATCACTTCATCTTTCATTCTATTCCCTACTCGACTATTAAAATCTCCTGTTATTATTACTTCTTGATATTTTTTTATTTTGTCCAAAGTACTTTATTCTCCAATACTTGTAATCTCCTTTCCTCCCTCAAAGTAAGAGTCCATGTTTCGCATGCATATAATATAACTGGTAGAATAATAGTTTTATATATTTTCAGTTTAACGTTTTTTGAAAGAAGCTGGGGCATCAAGAGTCTCTGCAATGCATAATAGAACGCATTTCCATAAATGAGCCTATGTTCAATTTCTTTGTGCATCTCATTCCTATTTGTGAATATTATTCCTCAAAATTTCCCTAATTTGTTATTAGCTGTCCATTTCCATTATATAATGCATTTTTAATTGTGATCATATATTTAGTTTTATTGATATTTACTTCCAGTCCCAATTTCTTAGTGTTACTCAATATTGTGTGACTGTTGTCCTTTGGTATATCCTCGCTATTGGCATTAGCATAAACTAACAGCTTATAAATACCATTGAGTTTAAGCCTTCCTCATTCTCTAAAGATTTAATGGCATGCTCTAGTACGAAATTAAATAGTAGAAGAGAAAGTGCATATCTTTGCTTCAACCCATTCTGGATTTCAAAAGTGTCCGAAAACTGTTTGCATACACGCACCCTATTCTTTGTGCCATTAAGACACATTCGTATAAGTCTAACTAACTTTTTAGGAATTCCGAACTCCAGCAGGATACTATATAACTTCTCCCTCTTACTTGAATCATATGTTTTTTTGAAGTCTACGTATAGTTGATGTACAATGCCATTATATTCCCATTTCTTTTCTAAAATCTGTCTTATACTAAAAATCTGATCTGTTGCAGACCTGTTTCTTCTAAATGCACATTGATGATCTCCTAGAATGTCATCAATATAGGGAGTAAGTCTGCTTACTAATATATTTGTAAGAATTTTAAACGAAATTGATAGCAATGAGATGCCCCTGTAGTTGTTGCAATCAGTTTTTTCTCCTTTATCATAAATTGGTACGATAATTGATTCGTTCCATTCATCTGGAAGAGATTCCTTTTCCCAAATCATACTAAGCAACCAGCGTATCGTGTCCATCAATTTTTCTCCCCCTGATTTTATCAGTTCTGCTGGGATCTCATCTGAACCTGATGATTTATACATCTTCAATTTTGCAATCGCCATTTCAATCTCTAATGCATTTGGTTCTGCGACTAGCGTTTCTGCTGTCTGTAAATTATCCTCATCAATGTCCTGTTCTGTATGTACATTTAATAGCTTATTAAAGTAACTTTTCCATCTGTTTAATATACTCCTGGAATCTGCAATCATATCCCCATTTTCATTCCGAATTATGTTTTTCAAGCCTGAAACCCTTTCTTCTGTATACTAATTCCCTGAAATAATTCTCTAATGTTCCTATTTTTGCCTTTATTTCAAGATCATTAATCTTCTCTCTGAAATATTCCCTCATTTTACTGTTTAGTAACTTGGTGATTTCCCGTCTAATACTACCCAATTTCTCTAAATGTACCTCATTTGGCTCGTGCAGCCACTTCATTTTTGCTATCTTTCTTGTCTTTACAATGTCGGCACATTCCTCATCAAACCATTTCTTGTTTTGCCTCTTTTTTAAACAACCAATGCTTTCTGATGCTGACAATTTAACAATAGAGGAAAGGTGCCTAATTTGGGATGGTTCCCTAATATGCGATACTTTGATTCTGATCATGGTATGTGATGAACTGTGCTGGAAGTTTTGTGAATTAGGTCCCCAGCAAGAGTCAAAGTATGATTCCTTGAACGTAGGTGCCAGTGTGAGATTGGATAGCGTGGGTAGAGGTTGTTGTTCAAAAAATTAAATTTCAAGTTTTTGTAGTTTTGGTTCTTATTTATTATATAACTACCTATATTTAACGACAAATGGTTTTGTTTTTAACGGAAGGTAGTTCTCGGAATCGTTGATGTTCTTTACAAGATTGCTAGCTCCTAATATGCGATGCCATGGTGAACCTAATATGTGATAGTATCATATCGCATATTGGAAACTAGTCCCTTAGTATCGTGCAGTAACATGTGTCAGGAATGGCGAGATGGGGTATTTAAATGCCTCAAAATATTTTGAAGTTTCAAAAAGAAGTTTAGAAAGGTACACGTACACCGGAGGAGTTGGTAGATATTCTTCTTGACAGAAGATATGTTCTGTCATCTCAAATGGAACATGAACTTGTTCGGTATTGACTTTCCATGGAAGAACGGTTTTATGCTCTGATATGTAAGGGCATAAGAAGCATGGCATTTCAGCTAGCTATTAGGAATCGACTGAAAATCTGTCCAATTCAGATAAGGCTTCGGCAGGCAAAAAATGGCTCAGGACTTTTCAGAAAGGCATCAAATTTTAGCTCTGAGAACTCCACAAGGGATTTCCGCAGCAAGAGTGAAAGCTTTCGCTCCAGTCAACGTGACCATTTTTTATATTTATGAAGCTGTTCTACAGGTCATCCGTAAGGCTCATAGATTGTACAATGTTGACGAAACCGGGGTGACATCTGTGCAGCACAAACACGGCAAAGGTATTGCTATGAAGGGGGGAAAAAGCAAGTTTCTGCCTTGACTTCATCGGAGAGGGGCAACCTAATCACAATTGTGACTTGCATGCATGCAGCAGGCACTTATGTTCCTCCTCTAATTGTCTTCCCAAGGATAAATATGAAAGATCATTTCATGGATGGTGCACACCAGGATCAGTGTCGGCTTGACATCCAAGTGGTCGGATACAGACTCACATTTTCACGAAATGGTTAGATCATTTTTTGAACTTTGTGAAGCCGTCATCTGAAGACCCTGTTGTGCTGATTCTTGATGGGCATTATTCCCACACAAAGAACCTTGACGTGGTAGACAAAGCAAGGGAAATAATGTCCACATTGTCTGTTTGCCACTTCACTCCACGCATAAAATTCAACCCCTTGACGTGGGATTTATGGGACCGTTTAAGACCTATTACGCCCAAGAAATGGTGACTTGGCTAAAAAGTAACTCTGGTCGTGTTATCAATCCATTATTAATAACCAGGTTATTTGTGGCAGCCTACATGAGAGCTGCCATTATGGAAGCTTCCGTCAACCCCTTTAGAAAAACTGGGCTCATCCCTTGTAACAGGCATATCTTCAGAGATAATGAATTTTTAATTTATTGAGCAGATGACTCTGCTCAAGAAACAAATAGTGAAACTCATTGTGAGGCCGATCCAAGCGGTATAAATGCTGTTCAACAGATTAGAGAAACTGTGAGCCCTAAAGACATCATACCCCCTTCCACAAATAAGGTAGCCATCTGATGATTCGACCGGTAAAAGAACATCACGTTCGGGTTCTGCTAAATTAATAACACCATATCCATACAGGAAATGATTACACAAAACAAAATAAGAAAATAGCAGCAGATACAAAGAGATTATTCGAGAATAAGTAAAAAAAGAATCGGTGGGCTCATGAAGACTGTGGTGTCGAAGAAAATAATTTTGTATGTCCTGACTGTAGTACATATTCAGACGCAAATTGTGTGTTGTGACAGTTAATTCATTAAATATATGAAGTTGTAAAATTAAATTGTCTTTTTTTCATGTTATCCACACTTTAAAGAATTTTTATTGAAATCCTATATTAGTAGACCGATTCTCGGCTCGAATTACTAAAACGAATGACCATGTCCTCAGTGTTTAAGTATTTACCGAAAGTTACGGTCTTTTAGTAGATTTTTTTAATTGCAAAATTTGATAATGTGTACTGTAAATTTTTAAGTATGTTATATAATAATGACATTATTTAAATACTTTTCTGGCTATGTTTGATTGCATAACAGGCATTTAGAATAGTTTGTCTCACATTAGGCACATTTCCTCTATCTCTTATAGCCTCCCATTCTTTATTTATATCAGTTTCTTCTTCGTTTGTCACATTGTCATCTGAAGATTCCAGTAGTACAAATCTATTAGCAATTTTGATTTGGTATTCTTGCCGCATTTCATCATTTTTCAAGTTTTTTAATTCAAATTTTACAGAATCATCTTTAGCGTTTGTTCCTCTCATAAGCGATAGCCGTTGTCTGATTTTCACTCTGACCAGATGATGATCCGAATTGCAGTTTGTCCCTCTAACTGATCTAACATCGATGATGCTACTGTGCCAGCGTTTATCCCCTAATACATGATCTATCTGATTCCGAGTTTCTCCATCTGGGGACGTCCAGGTGTATTTATGAATATCCTAATGCTGAAATGTTGTGCTCTTAACAATGAGATTCTTCGATTGGCAAATGTGACTAATGTAATGCCGTTGTCGTTACTATCTTCATGAAGACTGAATTTGCCTATTGTTGGTTTGAATATATCTTCCCGCCCCACTTTTGCATTAAAATCTCGTAAGACAATTTCCATATGATATCGTAAGCATTATAATTCTTCATAGAACTCATCCTTGATCTTGTCATCTTTATCTTCTGTGGGGGCATGTACATTTACAATTATAAAATCATGTTGTTTACCCTTTAGAGTTATGTATGATATCCTATCACTAACAAACTTAATATCTGGGATAGCGGATTGGATCCTCCTTCTGACTAAAAAGCCGTTCCAAATGCAGGTCTTTCTGCACCCCCGTAGTATAATGCAAAGCTTCCTGATTCCTGACTACCTTCTCCTGGCCACCTAACTTCCTGTAAAGCGACTATATCCAAGGGCGATTTATCTAATTCCCGCGTTAATATCTCCAGTGCCCCGCTATTGTATAAAGTCCTAACATTCCATGTTCCTTGGAACATGTATCTGTGTTTGAGCCTTTGGCATGGGTTCCCTGAAGTAGTCCCTGCCCGGAGAACCGAATGGGGGACTATTTGACCTCCGGAAAATTTCACCCCAGTTGAACCCATATCCGCATTTCTTTACGGTTGTATTTTTACGGTGAAAGATCGTAACTCTTTCGACCAAGGTACTTTTTTTCGTCTGGCTTATCACCTTCGACCAGTCCGGCATGGATAATCCTATCGGCTGCAATGCTACCGTGAGACTTGGTTATATTTTACAATAATTTCACGATATACAATATATATTTTTAATGGATCTTAAATGAACTTGATAATATTTTAACTTATATCAATAAACTTCAATTGAAGGAATTTTATCTTTGAAATTAAGTTTGGACTCATATTGGAGTTCAGAAATTAATCTTAAATCTTCAGCTTCAACATGAAAGTTCACAGTTTTAAAAAATGTAATATTTAACTTTAAGTGGTTTTTATTGAGTTATATTTTGTCTCTTGAGTTTTCCTGATTTGTCTTACTACGTACTGTCTCAAGTACACTTCTATATATGGTTTATGTTTTATATTATTTATATATGTTTGATATATCTTGTAAGTCTGAATTATAAGGTTGTCTAATAATCCTCCATAAATATAGCAATAAATCATTACATTAGTTTACTTCTGTAAGAATCAATAGTTATCATTGAGAGGAGTTGTGTATTTCCTTTGCATGTGGGTCACCTAATTCAATATAGAACTTTTATTTAGCTGGTATCGGTACTCGTTATGTGTCATCGAAATAGCCAACAAGCCTAAGTCATTTCGTTTACCATGGGTCCTAACTTCCAAGCTCTAGGACCCTGAACCGGCCCAAATTCCTATATTTTCCTCGACACGCTACCTATTAATTAGAAATGCCCTTTTGTAATAAAGAATAAGGATTCCAGGTCTTTACACTTATAATTTTATCGTCCGAACGGGAATTGAACGTTCGGGCATAACAACGTCTGCCGGGTCCACTAGTAATAAATACTCTGTAAGCTATAGCGAACGTTTTATTTTATGAGCGTCGATTATACAAGCATATTAACCGTCTTTCTCCTCGTGCAACCACAGATTTCAAAGCTGTCGCTATGAGGGTAATCGAATTGATCCGTAATAGATTGAGTTATTATTGACGATCCAATCTCTCCCCTCCGCCCAGCGCCAACCGTAAGCACGGTGTTGGGGTTCTCTCGATGTGATCCAAGATAAACCCAATGGGGATACGTTGAGTGTCATATCAATGTCAAACTTTGCTATCGACAATTCGCACATGCAGTTATTTATTCTTAACTACAAAAAATCGCAATATTCTCGATCAGACCCTGATTTACAAATCTGTAATGTTATAAAATTCAGTGGACATCCGCTCATGTACTGCTTCTAAATATCATTACAAACACCGCGAACATAATATACAAACTAACATTTCCTGACAGATATTCTAAGAAAGATGTTTACACAATGCCAAATATAGTATTATATTACTATTTTATTACTATTTCTAAACCGGTTTAACAATGAAAACACGTCTCCTGGAGCCAAGTACTCTGAATGTCAAATATTGAATTTAAAATTGTCATTCTAACCTTATCATTTTATTGTTCTTAATTTAATCTTCTTCCGATCATCTCTCTGAATCAGAGTAGGATTTGGTCTCCAACTCTATAAACATTCGGGCTGAATACTGTCAAACAGGTTCTTCGGTAGTCATTTTTTTCACAAGACGTTTCATTGCAATTGTTTTAATGTACACTTAGCGACAAAAAGAATGAGCCACTTCAAAAAGCAAAGTTCTTGTTATGGCCCACTGCGCATACTCGAAAACCATAGCCGACGTTCACGCGGTAACACACTGTTAAATGTTTTAAATACGCTGTATTTAGTTTCAGTGGTATTAAATAGTTAAAGAACAGTGAAGGAGACATGTTTCTAGATATTTAGAGTGTTGGACAAATGCAATATTACTCAAATTGCGACATTTTTAATAAAGTTCAACTCTCGTTCATAGTGTAAAAGTAAACACGGCAACTCGTATCAGACGTTTGAATAGCGAAAACTACTTACAAGATGAAATGTATGTGAAAGCCAGGGTTCAAATCCTCCGTCAATTTTGTATTCATTTGTATTTTTGCTAATATTTAATTCCTGCCTCATAATCTACGTTCACTTTACACTATCTTAAGTAGTATTCCTGCCTCTGTAACACTATTTAGCTACCGGTATAAATTTAATTGTGCCTGCAGTACCACGTTTTAATAATAATGCTATAAATTTATGTAATAAAATATAATATAGCTCGATATATTTATGTGTTTATTTATTTATTACATATTAGTGAGGAAAAGTTTCAACTTTCAGTTAAAATATTTAGTTTATATATGTCAAGTCCATCATATTAATAGGTCATAGATTATGGACAATAATAAAAATAATAATAATAATATTTATTATTATTATTATCCGCAATCTATAATAATAGTAATAATAATAGTAATAATAATAATGGGATGTATCAATTGATGTGAAGAACGTAATTACCTGGGGAACAAAATTAACTCAAAATGTCCCCGAGGAAATTACATAAAATATAGAATTCAAAATGGCAGATCGGTAATAACATTGTTAAACGGAGTTTTGTGGGATAATAAAATAAGAATAGATACCAAATTAGAAATTTATAAATCCATTATTCGAAGCACGCTAACATTCGGTGTAGAAATTTGGCATCTGAATAAAAATTTGAGTTTAAAGCTTGTCTACCGAAATGGATTCTTACAGATGCTCAACTAGACATTATAAATTGGAAAAAATCAGAAATACAATCATTACACAACAAATGTAAGTCAAAAATTCAATGTTAGATCTTGTGAAATACAGACAACTAGAATGGTATTGTCATATGCGTAGGATGCCAGAGAAAACATTACCCAGACAAGCTTTGGAATGGATTCCACCTGAAAAAGTAAAGAGAGGTGGACCAGATTTAAATGGATGGATGATGTAAGAAGAGGTATGAGGGAGCTAGGTCTGGAAGAATTGGAATGAGAAGATAGAGATGAATGGAGACAGAGAATAAAAATTTAAAACGCTTTTGGCATAGGAATATGTTTTATTACACTGTAAACTGTTTATAAATAAGTAAATAATAATCTTAATATATAAAAATCTCGTGTCACGTTGTTTGTCCGAGATGGAATCCTAAACTACTGAACCGATTTTAATAAAATTTTGCACACTGTGTGCAGTTTGATACAACTTGAGACTTAGGGTAGTTTATAATTAAATTTATAGTCGCATTATTTTTTATTGCAAATTATTTGTTTATTATTTAACAAAGAGTTATAATTATCTCTGAGTTCCATACGATTGTAACAGATGGCGGTGTAAGGTAATTTGGTAATGTAATTGGTTTATTATTTAACAAAGAGATATCCAGAAGGCTGGTGCTTTTTGTTGAAACCGCGAATTTCAATTGAATTACAAATATTGATTATTTCATAATTTAAGTGTGTTCAGTGTTTATTCTATTTTCAATATTATTAATTTTGTGTGCAAGTATTAGTTTTAAGTAATCTGGCTGAAAGACTGCAACTTAATTTAAATTTGTAACATATACCTTAGCCACAGCAATGTTAATATTTTATATATATATATACTTCCAAATAGTTAGTACGTTTTTTCTTTAAGAATGAATATACAGAATAAAATAGAATCACTTTAACAATTTTAAAAAAAATAACGTCACCGGGAATCGAATCTGCGACGTCTTGCATACAAATCAAGCCACTAAGCACTGAGCTACCCTTTCGCTGCTTTCTTGCGTTTAGAAAGATTACTCTTCAAGGGAAGAAGGAAAACGTATTGTAGCACTACTGTGCAATTAGTTTACTCTGTGAATCGCGCGTTAGAACTTGAAAGTTCGAGAACAAGAGTCGGCCCATTCTTTTGTCGCTAAGTGTATATAGATACTTTTATTCTCATTTTTGTTTTTATTAAATTGTTTCTAATCTTGTCTATTTCTGAGATATAAGCTGAACTTCTCCATAAGTCGATTACTATAAATAAATTATTTAGAATTTGTTTAAAACATCAACTGGCAAGTTTCTGACCCATTTCTTAGCAATGCTCATTACTCTTGTTTTAAAGATTATATTTTATCATTTTTTTTTCAAATTATTTTGTCTCAAATATTGAATTTTGTCTCAAAGAACGCTATTTTGAATTTTTTCCAAATCTACTATGATTCTAATGCCATAATATTGTTTATTAACCTTGGTAATTATAACCCTTAAATATTATAATATCTTCAGCTATGTTAACACTTATACATTTACATTTTCTTTTTCAATATTCTGAAGCTGTTGTAATATACATTTTAAATAATAATGGTAATAGATTGCGGATCCCTGGACCTTTACTAATTTTAAATCCAAGTGATAATACTCTTCCTACTTTAATATTATTATTATTATCACATATCATGCTATCCCGGCAGCAATGTACTTCGCGATACGCTGGACATGTGGCACGTATGGGGTATGAAACAAGTGCATTGTATCCTTTTGTAGAAAAACAAGAGGAACACTCCACCTCGCGTTGGTAGACGCAAGAATGAGGTGGGGAGAAGAACATTATCCCATGATTTGAGAGAAGTAGATTATAAAGGGGATGATTTGATGGAAAATATTAACCTTCAGGATAGGGGATGTATAGCAAAGCTTATGTCCGGCGAGGCCATGAACCTACGTGGTGTCGTCGACGAGCCTAGTGAGTTAGTTATTGATCGCTGCACACTAATTTTTACTGTTTCGATTATCACGATTATTATCACCAGTATCATGTTTACAAGCACGATTACGGCATTACGTCTGTCTTCATATATCAACATCATCCGTATTGTATGTATGTATAGACCCTATACGTTGCTGCGTAGAAAGCATGGGTTCGTTCCTGCTAGCGACATATATTCTTTTTCCAAATTAATTTAGATAGTCTTTTTTCGTCTTTATTTTTTTTTTTTTTTTTTTTATTTATTTATTTAGCCTGGTGGAGTTAAGGCCATGTGGCCTTCTCTTCCACTCACCAGGACAAACATATATTACATAAGAATATAACAATCTTAATTAACTCTAATATTAAACACTAAGTAAAAATTTGATCAAAAGATAATATCTAATATACATATTACGATCTATAATACAACCAGTTAATATTAGTTAAAATTAAGACTAAAACTAATAATAAAATGTATACAAGCAAGACATATTAATTGTCCCTGTCTAGTGTATATAAAAAACAGGAAAATAATGAGATATAGAAAACTAATTTTACGATTATACAATATTTAAAACAAAACAAATAAAAATATTTGTTATTCTTAATATTATTTACATAAATAATTAATATATTAATATTGCTAAAAGAATACTATCAGTGAGGTGTATAAGTCAGTTTGTTATTAAATAATCCTTTAGTTTGTTTTTGAAGGATGTTATAGTTTGACAGTCTCTGACATAGGGTGGAAGGGAATTCCATGTTTTGGTAAGTGACACCGTAAAAGATAATGAATAATATACAGTGTGATGAGGCGGGATATAAAGGACAATGTGCTGATGGGATCGAGTGTCAGATTATGTGTGTCGGATAGTCTGATGAAGCGGCGTGATAAATAATTAGGCGATGATGTGTGAAGTATTTTATAGAGAAGGGATAGGGAATGGACAGTTCTACGATCTCTTAGACGAAACCACGATAATTGTTCCAGGGACGGTGTAACATGGTCAAATTTGCGAATACCACAAAATAAAACGTGCGCAAGAATTATGAACACGTTGAAGTCTTTGAGTGGAAATAATATTTAAGTCTGTAAAAAGAGTGTCACAATAATCAAAATGGGGCATTGCAAGTGTTTCTACTAACATTTTCCTAAGGGCGAATGGCAAACAATTTCGTACACGATTTAATGAATGTATTATTGAGAAGACTGTTTTGCATGTATGGTTTATTTAGACGTCAGTGAGTGAAATGTGGTCAGCATATCACCTCAATGAAATATCTAATAGGCCACTAAGGTATTACTTGGTTGGAAAGGCATATTAAATTTTACTCAAAGTCTGTAATTTTAGCTTGAGTTTCTCTTACATTTTTTTCTTTCGTAATCTCAGTTTAATCTCTCATCTTATACATGCCACGCGCCACTCGGCCTTACAATGGCGAGGTTCTTTTACGAGCTCGAAATTCTTCAAACTTGGGACCCACGGCCTAATCGTTGACCCGGAGGACTCCTCCCTTAGATATTTCCATCCTAAAATTCCGCCGATCCAGGCAGAATATGAACCCCCGCCCCTTAAAACCAGAGGCAAGAAACAACCAGTATACCACCACGGCCGGCCAATATTACTATTATTGATATTATCATTATCATCATAACTCAGATTACCAATATTATTATCATTATAATCAACATCATATATATATATATATAATAATTATTATAATCATCATCATCTTAATTTGGTATGAGCATACATAAATTTACGCAAAGTTAATTAGAACTTTTTTTGAGCCTACAGTTTTCACATTATTTTTCTCTAAGTTTCTATCCTCTCTACTGTCCAAACTATTATTATTACTATTTATATTATTCTTATTAATATTATTATCATTATTATTATTAGTACGATTATTATTATTATTATTATTATTATCACGATCACGGAACTCGATAATAGAGATATGAACAGATTTCAGTCCACTCAGGATAAAGACCAATGGAAGATCTGGTGAATATGGATTGAACTTGGGGACTCTAAGAGACATAATATTACTACGTTTTTCGTTATTTTATAATTAAATTATGTAATGATATAAATTACAAATATCAAAATTTAAAACATAATATTTCGTTATTTATTTGATTCTAAAGGTATGAATTATTTCAAAATTTCTCATTAAAACAGTGAATTGACCGATAGTCTCCCGAAAGTGTTTTTCTTTTTTGGAAATAAAATATATTGCTGAGTTGGTATTTGAATATCATTATCCATCAAACCGGTCATTTGTATTCCTCAATTCATTACATATAAGTTACATTAGTACAATGTGTAACGGTAAATACAGACAATAATAGATACAGACTGTTGGCATACACTCAGAAATTCTAACAAGCGGTAGGCCTAAGACCTAAAATGTAAAAGTAAAAAAATAGGATTCACAAATGTATTCTTTCATGTAGAAAAAATACTAAATTATACTATAATTTAATACTTTTGCGCAACAAATATTCAATTTTGACGTAAACATTTTTAATGTTATAGAATCGAAATGAATTAATACTTTGAGCGATATCCTCTGTAATCCTTAGATTAGCATCTAATGTATAATTAGTTTTTTTTTGTCTCTCCTGAAAAATGTTAAAATGCTAGTTATTCTTATTTTTTCTGTCTTTAATGTAACAGCTTTGCTAGGCGCAAATGAACATGTTAGTTGTTTGTTGGACACAAAATGAATTTATGAAGTCCAAGATGCAGAGCATTAGCTAACAACTACAACAAATGTATTCAAGATCATCATAAATACAACAAAGTGTACTATTACAACTATTAATTTACTATCAACAGTAATCTAACAAGAGGTTGTGCTTTTCTGAAAACTCAACCTCGCGTTGGATTTGAAGTGGGTATTTAGCGAATAATACAACAAAAGCTAAAAATAATTATAATGTGCCATGAACCTACGGGTTCGATAGTGCCAGTGAGTGAGTGTGAGTGAGTGAGTTTAATATTTACCAAATGTGAGGTTATGTATTCCGATCTTACTTCCGGGCGATTTCTAAGCCGGCTGAATAGTTATAAATAGCACATCTTTACTATTAAATATTTATGGGCTTGGGAAAAATCAATAACAGATGATTGTATGAGAAATAAATATTAATAACAATGCTGATTCATTATCCAACACTTTATAATTTTTAGAGCAACAGAAATAACTTTTATTTAGTAATTTGTGTAGTTGTTTCTTTTGGCATTTCTTATTGTACCACATCGATCGCACATTGTTAAATCGATACCCTTGTCAAAGAAGTTAATTTTCGGAGATATCTCTCATTACGAACAAGAAGACGCAAAATTATCAACAGTAAAAGGTAAGATTGTCAACAAGAAGAAGCAAAATTATCTGTCCATAAGTTAAATAGTTTAATTGGTATGTATAGGCGGTTTAAAATCAATGGTCATATCGCGTCTAGAATCTTTAGGTGTTTCTAGTATGAGTCTCTGTTTGTTAAGTAATGTTGGGTAGAAAATCACCTGTTTCATTTAATGATATATTCTATTGGCGAATATAAAGCGGGTCCTGATAATACGCTATTTTGCGCGGTAGTGTGTTTCGTCGTACTTACAGCAATGGCGACCATGTTTGAAAGTTCAACTTCCTACATTTCGGGTTTTCCAACCTAAATAATTATACTGTAATAAAATAACTGTACTGTAATATTACATATTACAAACACGCGTGTGGGAAGTAAAACACTGCCCTCTATGTATACTGCATATAATGTATATACAAAAAATATAAGAAAGTAGTGTTAATATACAGTATGTCAATTTGGTATTCATACACAGGCATTTTTATTAATAAAAATCCAATTTTCAGAAAGTTTTTAAAAGTAAAGAAAAAATATTTATTGTGGCCTGAAGGAAACACTAAGTTATATCTAAATATGTAGTTCAAAACGTAATTATAAAATAAACATAATTTTATCAAAATAAATAATCTTTATTACACCCAAATACAAGCCTATTTGCTATTCATACACTAAAGAAAACACTGCAGTGCATTTGCTTGTCTAACTTGCTTAAACATTAATGCAAGATGAATACTCTAAGTTGAGCATTTGTTTACATCTGCCTACTGTGCTGGTTGTGTATACTGGCAGTCAGTCGCCTCCATAATGGGTAAATGTAAAGAACTCAGTTCTGATCTCAAGGATACAATTGTAAATCTTGCACTTAAGGGATATTCTTTGAGAAAAATAGGGCGACTGATAGGTAAATGTCATGCAACAGTACAGTATATACTAAATAAATTCAAGTATAAAGGTTCAGTAGAGAATGTTCCGAGAAAACCTACACAAAGAACTTAAGTGAAAAGGAGGAGAGAACCATTGTGAGACAAGTGAAATTCAACCCCAGAATTAGTGCTCCAAAATTGCGGTCTACCCTACAAGTTTCTACTGGTAAAAAGGTATGTACTGAGACAGTTCGGAAGGTGTTAAGCAGAAATTGATATAATGGAAGAATGACTAGAAAAAGGCCGTATGTAAGTAAGAAGAACCGTGTTGTAAGACTACGATTTTCAAAAGAACATGTAAATAAGGGGCAGGCATTTTGGAATAATGTTCCCTGGTCTGATGAGACTAAAATCAACCTGTTCGGTTCAGATGGCGTTCATAGAGTCTGGAGAAAAGCCAATACGGATAATGATGTGACCAATACAACACCTACAGTAAAACATGGAGGTGGGTCTATAATGTTGTGGGGGTGTATGTCGGCAAAAGGGGTTGGCAATATACAGTTCATTGACAATGTTATCGACAAATTTGTGTATAACGACATTCTTCGTAAGAATGTTAAACAAAGTGCAGCAAAATTGGATATGCTCCCTACGTACATGTTGCAACAAGATAACGACCCCAAACATACGGCGGACTTAAATAAGACTTGGTTGGTATGAAACGTGCCAAAGCAATTGAAAACCCCTCCTCAATCTGCTGACTTAAATCCTATAGAACATTTATGGGCGTTTTTGAAACCTAGGGCCCACAGCAGAAATCCTTCTTCCAAAGAAGAATTGAAGAAGGTGGTTACTGAAGAATGGTGTAAAATCAGTCCTCAGATATGTGATACATGCAGCGTAGATGTCAAGCTGTTATTAAAGCTAAAGGTACCCTACAAAGTATTAAGGACGTTAATTTTTTTCTTCATTTTTTTTCCCCCCCAATCTGACTGTATGAATAGAAAAGTGTCTATAAAATTTACAACTTTTAATGTTTTTTAATATATTATACGTTAAATGTTTATAGAATTTGTTGATTTGTATATATTATGTAAAGAAGTGTACCTGAAAATGTTTAATTAATGGCAAAATATAATTGCAATATTCTGAGAATTAAAATTGTGATATTTCAGTTATAAAATCTAAGTGTATGAATAACAAATTGACATACTGTACATTATACGAAACAAATCACTGCATTTTAAATGAACTGAATTTTATTTGAAACAATATAAAACAATTACGTACTTCCCGCCTATTTATCACTGATTGGTCTCACGGCCTCCTGTTGTTTCAACTATTAAACATTGCCCACACTGTTAACGTTAGTCAATTGTTTATAATCAACGCAAATATTTCCAACAAAGATGGTATTACTTTATTATTATTTATTATTTTTAAAACACCATTGTGCAAAAACATAATGTAAAACGCACGTTTTGTGAAGTGTTTTACTGCACCTCGGAAATTAAAAACCTCGATAACACTCGGTTTTTAAATATTTTCCTTGATTCTGTAAAACCACTTTTCAATCTCGCATCGTAATACACTCTTAAATAGCATTTACCTTGATGACTGATGAAAAAAAAAACAATTTAGAGTAAAATTCCGTCCGAGGTTACTACGTAAACTAAGCAAATTCTCAACTAGTCGAGTTTATGGTTCGATTATGCTCAATAAATATATACATATTAATTTTTGGAATTAAATCGTATGTATTCAGTTACGTTGCACGAGAATAAACATGGCCGCCGCTAGAGTGATTTTCAAATTATGGCTTTCTACTAAACCCGCACTCCTAAATATAGAATATTCCTTATTTCGGAAAATGACCTTCTTTATATCAATAGAATTCACTGATTCTTATCACCGCTAAAATGATTTTTAAAGTTTCGATTCAGGTGAACCTCATTCTTCATAGTCCGATTTTACTGGATATCTAACACCACCTTATTTTTTCAAACAGATTGCTATTTTCGAGTTTTCATAAAAAAATCTGAAATTACACCCGATGGAGCGTTAACACTCCTCATGATTTTATACAGAATCTCGACGGTTATTTCAACATCTTGGACAATGAGAACCAGCATGCGATTTCTGTTCGAAAAACAGTTTTTTCCAGAACATTTGTGCACAAATTGTTGGTATTCATGGATCAATTTCAGGCCTTATGGATGATAGTAGTAGCCTCAGGTTCCAGCGTGATGGAGCCTCCAGCACACTTCAGTGTTGATATCACTGAACAAAAAAATATAAACCTTTTCTTTGTCTCGGAAAGAAAAAATATCTTGTAGTATTTTTACTGCTGAATTCAAATATGATATCGGTTTTTCCCCATCGCGCAAGGTTCCCGAGAGACAGGCATTTATAATTTCAAACACTTTAATTTTTTCTACATTCGTAACTACACACTATTCGAACATTCGTACTCACCTAGAAAGTACGAAATGACGATTTTCTGCTATATTTCGCTGATGGTCCAACAATAATCAGCCAGCATATTAGGATTCCATTTGCCTTGATATCTCTTTTCCATAGCTGAAACAATTTGAGTTAGCTCATTTGGTTTTATTTCACAATGGATAAATGGACGAAAAAACGTTTATTAAAAAATATTATTTACATCCATTAATTGAAATTGAAATAAAAAAAACTGTGAGTGATGGAGAAATTCCGAATACATATTTGAAAACACGATAAAAAACAGCATTTAGTACAACTATTGGTACTCACGAGACAAAAATCATGTTGATCAGTGTATCCTAGAACAACTAACATTCCAGTTTGGGGAACATTAGATTTGACGAGCAAAATATATTGCATGACCAACGAGATCACCTGACTAAACACACTTTCATATTGTCACATGATAGCCGGGGGTGCGTCTTCACGTAGTTTATATAATGACGCACGGATATTGTTTAATATTTCACAACCACTTTATTTAATTCTACAAATTATTATTAGTAGTGATTTATTCACAATTTACACTAACAATTAATTTTCATTCAATGTTTATCTGTTTAACAATTATTTCACAGTCTCTGATGAGTACACTCACTACAATTTCTTTTCTCTTCACACTTCATCTATCGCTGTCAAAAATACGACTGACTGAGTTCCTGCCTTCGCCACAGATATATAGGCCAGAAGGAACTTTCTACGCTCTCGGCCAAAACATTTACCGAAAGGGAAGGTAGGACTCGTAAATATCTCAGAAATGAGAGACTAGACATTTCAATCGTTTGCGCGGGACTTCCGACTTGCTAGTCTGCATCTCGCGAATCTGCTCCTTCCATTCGCGCAGGCCCGCGAAATTCAAACTTTATTACGACGCATCACAATGTTTTTGGTGGCAGTCAAAAGTATGAGGTATGAAACTGAATTGCCTTCAGAGTTCAATTGAATAAATTATGCGTTTCGCCTCATCAAACTCAGCCATGCTCGACAGGACAGAGTTGGACATTCTTTGCTGAAAAGGTATCAAGCACAATATAATGAGGACAACTGCAGATTGATCGCAAATTATAAACTGGCACAAAATACACTTTAATGAAATATATTTGCATAAAATATTGTTCTGATCAAATTCCAAATTTTACAGGCGAGTATCTTGGCAATGGTAAAACTTATCAACTTCGTATTTCGGACAGAAGCGTATCCAAACTAATTGTTTTGTTGAGCCCTTATATCTCGGGGTTTATACTCGTAAAGTACCTGACCTATCTCCTAAACGCACTGCTGCCGGAATTCTCATTCTGCGAAGTTTTATTTAATAAGATGTAAAATTATATATATATATATATATATATATATATATATATAGATATATATATATATATTAATATAGGGATGAAGATATCATAACGTTAATGAAGGAATATGCCGCATTTCGTTTCACGATTTCACGTACTACTTTTTAAAAGGGAAAGAAAAATATGCCCCAAAATGTGTTGGTCTGACTTTATATTCGTATATTGTTAATATAATGCACCAAACCATGTTCAATCCTAAATCGGTGATAGTGAAAGACTCTTAGCTTCCCATTTAATGACAATACGGTTTAATATTTGGTTAGGTCCTATAGTTAATCATGACGTTTGTATCCGGAGTTTCGAAACGACATTCTACAAAACAAAATTACACTTTTCAACCAATTTTTACTCCTTATCTCAATTCTATCGATTGTAACTTTGCTCTAGATCCTATGTTTATTTTTAATGTTCGCACATCCGTTTTAAATTTTTTGACAGGTTGTAAATGTATACACATCTCGCTGTGCCCAATATTAAGTTTTTGATTCTGTACTTCCATTTATGTCTATCCTTCCAGCCACCTTCCTGAAGTCTCCTGTTATACCTCAAATTCATAATTCCCTCTATCCATGTCTTCTTAGATCTCCCTATTATTTTTCTGCGCTTTGGAATCCACTCCAAACTCCTAACTTTGCAATCTATCTTCATTCATACTCTTCACGTGTCAAAATCATTGTAATTGTTTATTTCCCATAAATTATAAAATTGTATCGTTAAAGTTAATTTTTTCTCGGATAATACTGTTTCTGATCCTAATTTAGAGTACCGTGCAGATCGTCGTAAAAATCCATTTCTGGTAGATTTCAATTTTCACTTTAATTTGGAATTTATAGTCCATGTTTCTGGTACATAAGTTATTAGACGTCTTACTGATCATTTATAAAAATGGATTTTAGTTTCCTTCATTCTCTGTTAATCCCACAAAATTCCATTCAAATTACAATTGCATTTCCTACAATAACTGAACAAATGAATTAAAAATAAATATATATTAAATGATTACACTATATAGTAGCGATTTTTTCAGGGTGACCCTGGGCCCATTAGCCCTCCTGCTTTATGTTTCGGAGTATATGTTCCTTAAGAGAAATATTTGTTAGTGGGGTTTGTA
Source organism: Diploptera punctata (assembly GCA_030220185.1). Taxonomy (NCBI): domain Eukaryota; kingdom Metazoa; phylum Arthropoda; class Insecta; order Blattodea; family Blaberidae; genus Diploptera; species Diploptera punctata. The sequence continues at coordinate 475,017 of JASPKZ010005286.1, read as the reverse complement.
ACATATTACACTTCAAATGTAATTGTTATTTTCAAACTCTGATGTTAATATTGTTAACTCCATGTTGCAATGGTCTCAGAAGGCCCTTGGACTACCAGCAGGCTACTGCTCTCACATCCACATGTGTTAGTAACAGATGTGTTCGATTTTCCAGCCAGTATAGGGGTCATAAATTGTCAGCATTTCAAGACCCCCATCCGTTATAGTGAGTTTTTTCAACCTGGAGCCGCTACTTATTGTTACTACTCAAATTCCTCAGCATTTCGGTGTACACAAGTTCTATATTTCCCCAAATTCCACGAGAAAAGTCTTCTTCTTTCAAGCAGCGTAATCCCAGTATCTCTGTTTTAACCTCTCGGCTCCATCACATGATGGTAATATTGCTGCTTACTTTATATTTACAAAATAATATGTTCTTGTTTCATTCATTATTTACGGTAATATCATATACTTAAATTACCTGAACATAAGAGTAGGAAATGTGCTATTATTAAACAATGAGATAATATCAAATGCTCTTTAGTTGGTTTTTGGGCTAGAACCACCTCAAGTACTCAACTAAAGGGCGTTATGTTGAGATTTTCTACATAATCAAGTGATCTAGGTTATCTGAAGTTTGTAAAAAATGTGATAGACATTAAAAAATTCAACGAACATTTTTTGGTGTTTTTATTTGAAAAATAAGTAAGAATTGCTTTGCAATGGAGATTTTATACAACAATTTTGTTTGCCTTTGAGCTAATAATTAAAATAGAATCATGGACTGAAAATCAATGTTTGTAATAAAATTAAATGGCTGAATGTAGCAAACGACGAAAATCCTCTTCCATGAATCGAAGTTTGAGGCAACGTTCCACTAACAAGATTACGTCATAAGCCTCGAATGCACGAAATCGCATTGTTAAAATAAACATATGACGGTCTACATCACAATTCCAATACAATTATAACAAAACTCAAAAAGGCAGTTTTATTCATAGCGTCATGTTTATATTCTTCTCCTCTCTAAACAGTAAAATTAACGATATTTTAAGATAAAATAATATTACTTGTGTATTTTTATCATCTTACTTATTGAATATTTATTTATGCAATATATTACATAAAATCTACATATACTTTTGTTATTCCTTTATTTTTACACTTACGTATAATTATCGAATATTTCTTTCGAAAGTTTAATATAACCTAGTAATAGGTATATTTTTATTATTTTAAGTTTTGCTCTTTCATGACAAGTAATAATTTTGATTCCTATGTCATTAATTTATTAGTATTATTATTATTATTATTATTATTATTATTATTGCTAATATTATTTATATAGATGTAATGTTCTTATCAGTTATATATTGTATAAGCCTATGTTAATAAACTTAACTACAAACAATTCGTAATTTTTAATATTTACATTATTTAACCGAAGCGATGTGGAAGAGATTACTTCACAATCTCAACTCCATGAGGTATAACAAACCATTATTATTTTATTAATGGTGACAAATTACCTTGGGTTGAAAGAGAAACACTTTACTGTGGAATATTCCTACTAGAATTATTATTATTATTATTATTATTATTATTATTATTTTAATATATGTTGCAATTGACTTATGAGTTATATATTGTATAAGGCTATTATAAGTCATTTTAGTCGGTTCTAGATATCTACGGAGCAGATGTAAACAGTGGCTGTAACGGCGAAAAAGCGCGCTTCACAAGTGGATAAAATTTTACGAGTACATTGACACGCAATTACGGTTTCTGAACATATTTGTTGAACAACAACGAAATGCAATATTGACAATAGCAATGAAATTAATAATAATAATAATAATATAATAATAATAATAATAATAATAATAATGAAGTATTGAAAAGGATACATCCTGGAAAAGGGAAAGGAGGTAGACCAAAGGCAATGTGGATAAAGGGAATCCAAGACAACATGAAGAAGGGAAATATGACAGAAAGAGACACGCAAGACCGGGAAGTGCGGAAGAAAAAAATGTATATTTTGGTTGAGGGTATCTGTGTAAATAACAGAAAATCTTGAACTAAATAAAAAAATACTACTACCACTACTACTACTATACTATACTACTACTACTACTTCCAATAATAATAATAATGATAATAATATTAATACTAATAATAATAATAATAATATGAAATGTACCTTTATTTTGTCGTTATAAATTTATTCGCGGGGCACGCCGTAGCATCGTGTTAAGGCAATGCGCTATATACTGGAAGGTCGAGGATTCGAGTCCCGGTGGTGTCAGGATTTTTAAACTGACCCAATATTTCTGGTGGCCCCAGGGATCGACTCAGTCTATAACGGAAATGAGTAACAGGCGCTTGTTCGGGGGTAAAGGCTGCCGTCACGCAGAGCTACTACCCGGGTAATATCAAATGCCGATTTTCTAGAAAAAGTGGGAGCCTTAACCTTCTACTACCCAAAGGGTCTCCTATGGCCTGTAGTGGGTTCCTTTTCTATCTATCTATCTATCTTCAGGTTTTTACAGCTGCTGCCGTCTTCCCGTGCCAAACCTCCAAAGCCTACGGTCTTGGGCATCTTCTTCCTGTCCGGCTTTCATTGATTTGGTCTTTTATCATTTTGTTTTTTTTTCTAATGTGTGAGGAGCTGGCCCACAGCATAAACCCCCAACCTGGAGGACCAGGAAAATTTCTGCCTGGGTTTTCCTCCCATAGCCTTTGAAGATCCCACTTCACCGCAAGGCAGCGTTTCTCTATTTCCCTTAGAGATAGGGTTGCCTCTTCCGCCAGATCCGCCGTGATGAAGGACTCCTTCTGCGCCGACTCTGCCATTGAGGTTTTCACCGTAACCCTGGCTAGGAGCCCTTACAGAGTACTATCAGTCGGAGCCAACTGAACCCTGGTTTTTTAACGAGGTTGTTACTCCTCCCCCTCCTCCTTTCTCATCCGGGCTTGGGACCGGCCATGACGGAGTTGGGTTCACTTTTACTTTTTATATTTATTCGCGTCGCTACCATCAGTAATTATGAGCTCCTCTACCTCTTCAATTCTCTACCATTCCTACAGTACGCCATTGGCTAAATATAAAACATTTTATTCCAAATTTCATTTTAACACAATTTATGACTGGCCATGGAAAATTTCGAAGTTATTTTAGGAGATTTAATATTAACCCAGACAGTGATCATAATTGTAAATGTCAAGAATCAATACAATCTGTAAAACATGTTTTATTTGATTGTCCTATATTCGAAAGACTAAGATTCTGTTCAAACGTACTTGTAAATGATGATGAGGCTTCTGCCTCAATGTGTGAAGTGATTTTTAAGAACCAAAATTATTATAAATATTTCATGAAATTCATAAGACACATTCATAACAATAGGTAGTATTTTCTAAGACACATATAGACGATTTATGTAATTCATAACACTCATTCAAAACCATAAGATAATATTTCTGCTTTACAATGTATACTATAATATCGTTATGGTAAGCTACAACTCTAACATGCTTTTGTGGCGAAATAGGGTTTCAAAATATTTGGAGATTCAGTGATGATGATAATAATAATAATAATAATAATAATAATAATAATAATAATAATAATAATAATAGTGTACAGGATACAAGAACCTATGAACTTATATGCAAAAACAACAACACGCATATAATGATATAAACGTCGATATAGGCCTAATTGTGCATTATACGAATTGGACACACTCAGCTGAACTTGTAGATATCAAGAAAATAACTGAAAATAAATAATAAAAGCATGAACTATATAAGGATGATCACGCGGTTGGAGCAGCAATCGTAATATTCAACAAATATCAAGTAGCTACACAGATATTAAAATTACCTTGGACTCCCTAAGAAACGGCAGAAACTGTAACAACCTTATCAAGAAAATTAGGACAAATCTGCAAATGATAGAGAATAACAGTTGGCAAATGGATTCCAGATGGGTGAAAGCTCATTTTGGCAACGAGATGGCTGATCGTATATCGATGCAGGGAGCGAGCGACGATGAACTGCTGATTTGTCACGCCAACGTTCCAATAAGTGCAGTCAAGTACAAGCTAGAAGCTAAATGTGGAAAAACGGAACAAGGAATGAAAATCCTCTACAAAATGACTCCTTACGAAGTCGTTCTTGCCCAGTGTGCAAGAAAGATTAAAACTGAAAATTCAAATGTCATCACACCTGAATTACCTTCCTTACTGGCCATGGTAGAATAAGGAATTATTTCCACCGTTTTAAGATTGATGAGAGTGCAATGTGTGTGTGTGGGGGGGGGAAATGGGTTACAAATAGTTTATCGTTCTCTACTGTGGGATATATGAAGATCTGTAAATCTTCATTATATATATATATATATATATATATATATATATATAAATACATATATATATATATAATACATATATAAGAACAATAAATGTTCGAATTGAATTCGCCTGTTGGTGTAATGGATATCACACTGAGGTACAGACTCAGAGATCCGGGTCCGAATCCCGTCCAGGCATTTATTTTTCTTATCATACCACATATATACATATATATATATATATATATATATATATATATACACACATTTTCACTAGATACATTCCATCGGTATTTACTAATACATTAAAATCTGCCCCTCTCTTATCCATGATGATGGCGGATCGCCTATGAGCATTTGGGAGAGTTTATGGTACTATAAATTCTGAATTTACTGTTCCCACATCAAATTTGACAAAATAATAATCTTGTATTAAACCAATAACATCGTAAAATTTCATTTAATTGCCACTTTTAAATTAAATACATTTTCATATTCATTATACTACTTGTACTATTTATAATGCTATTTGTTTTATCAATTTTTAAGAATAGAATAAGAATAAATTTTATTTACAAATAAATGTTATACACAGTATTGACACCCGAATGAGCAAGTGCTCGTGCTCGGGTGCAGTTCAGTTACATGAATAATATAAATAGAATATATACATTTAAAGTTAGGGGCCAGTTTCATTTTTACATACATTATGGCACATACAAATAAAAAATAATTATGTATTGGGAATAAAACTTATTCTAACAAGAGAATTAATGGAATGGAGAATGATATTCATAAAATAATAAAAATCATATAATGTAATGGATGATAAGCAATAATACAGAAGAAAGTAATTAGTTATATATTGATTTATAATATAAGCAAAAATAGATGTTTTATATTTATTATTTTAAATATTCAAATCATTAATTTTATTCACTTAATTAATTAAAAATTATTAATTTAATTGCTTTTTCATTGAAATCAGTATGAGTGATATATAAATTATAGGAACAATTTTACTTTATTTAATACATGGTAATGATTTATATTATTCAATTACTTATTTTAAAATCCAATTAATACAAAATGCGTAAATTAAACACTAACAATCCTCTTTGTGAATTAAGAGATTAAATATTTACGTGCATAATTTATTCTTACAATAAATAATAAAAGGGTAAAAAGGAACTCACTAATTAATTTAAAATGTTCCAAACATAATTCCATTAAATATAATTTTATAACTCAATAATTTAAGTACTAACAGTATAAGAGAATGGTCAGATAAAATATTTGTAACTAGCTAATACCCGGCGTGCGCTGCTACACCTAAGTAAATGATAATATGTTTTTACATTTAGTTGAAGAAACAAAAAGAAAAATAAATACAAATTTATATCGTTATTATTTTTAGATACACCGTGCTGATTACCCGGCGGTGCCCGGGAATCCACACATCCCGATGTACTTGGCATAAATGAGCTGAAAGGCAAAATTCGTTATTTTGAGTTACCCATAAACGAATACCCGCCGTGCCCTCTTATGCTTGCCCGCGAATCTACTTATCCCGATCTTCTTGGCATCAATTAAAGACAAAAATGATTATTGTGAGTTATTCTTAAAATAAACTTATGCTGTCGCGGACTTTTCTGTAGAATTTTTCGAGATATTCAGTTCCTTGTACAACAATTTTGTGTATTTGTTATGGTTTAGGCAACATAAGTCATTTATACTTACAAAAAGCTATTTTTTGCGTTTTTTCACTGCAGAAGGTGATATTTAAGGGTGAAGGGCTTGAACATTACAACTCTCTTATAAACTATAATCTTTCCGGGAAGAGCCTGAACATTTTGCAAAAAGCCCCATGACAATTGGTATGGCAGCACATGGCTGCCAGGAAAATCTACTTATCCCGACCTCCTTCGCATCAATGAAAGACAAAAATTGTTAATGCGTGTTATCTGTAAAAGATAAACATATGCTGTCGCGGACTTTCGATGGATTTTTTAGGATGGAAAAATCCAAGGAACAAGTCATCCAGGAGGGACTTTAAGCCGTGGGTCCCGAGCCTGAAGATTTCCAGGCTCGTAAAAAATCCTTAAGCCTAAAAAAAAGCCTCTAAGCAAAATCTACCGATCTCAAACATCCTACTAATACCTTAGTTGCCTGCTAGATGTCTCTTGAGTCGGTGCGTTGACCTCTCATACCACGCATAATATCTTTGGGCAAATAAGTTGCCTACGAACTCCTGACAAAAGAGAATCTATGGTTCAACAACGGCCTACGCCATTAATCACACACATTTAAATTTAAACTTCTGTTACGACAGGTAACATTCTTGGAATAACAATAAGATAGAAAGAAAGATTTTAAAAAAGTTAAATACTTTTCCATATAAAAAATCCCATGTTTCAATACATCCAAATTCTAAAAATACTGGGTTCGGCATAGGCCTACTTTGGTTAACCACAGCACATGGCTGCAAGGACAAAAAATCAGATTGGTTGAAACTGGGTTTGAATACGGGATCTTCATAAGTCAGTTAACCACTCTACATGGTTGCAAGGGAATAAAAATCAGATTGATTGAAACTGGGGTCTGAAAACGGGGCCTTCAGAATATAATCTCAAATATTACTGCATAAGGGGCACGCCGTAGCGTAGTGGCTAAGGCACTACGCTACAAGCCGGAAGGTCGACGGTTCAAATCTCGGTGGGTCAGGATTTTTAAACTCGCCTAGCCTAAACTTTCTAGCGGCACTATGGCCTTGGAGTCGACTCAGCCTCTAACGGAAATGAGTGCCAGGCGCTTGTTCTGAGGGTATAGGTGGCCGACACGCAGTGCTGACATCAAGTGCCGATTGTCCAGAAAAAGTGGGAGCCTTAACCTCCTACTACCCGACGGGCCTCCTGGACAATCGGCACTTGATGTGAACCGGGTGGTCAGCCCTGCGTGACGGCCGCCTTTACCCCAGAACAAGCTCCTGGTACTCATTTATGTTAGAGGCTGAATCGATCACAGGGCCATTGTGCCGCCAGAAGATTTGGGTCAGTTTAAAAATCCTGATCTCACCTGGACTTCAACCCTTTACCTTGTGGCATGTAGCACAGTGCCTTAACCACTACGCTACGGCGTGCCCCGGTAGTAGTATTAGTAATTGTAACGGTTGGACTTTATTAGAGTAAAAATGTTATGTAAAAAGTTATTTAGGAACGGATCGCACACAGACTTACCTGTTTTTAACAATCTGTATCAGTAACTTAATATTTAGCAGAAATATAAAATAACAAAATAATAGACAACATTCATTACAAATTAAACAGTTAAGCTAACAAGTAGAATTATTTTGTATTATTGATTACACGTCACAGCAGCCCGAAATGGGATGGTTATGGGCTGATTCTTGATTCTAATTGATTACACTTTGTTTTATTTGTATTTCTTATTCTCTTCTTCTACTACAAGGTTTAGGCGAAGTTAAAAGTGGAGTCCATCTTCTACGTGGTCGGCCAACATCTCTTGTTCCTCTGGGATTATACAGGAAGGTTCTTTTTGGTATTCTTTCGTTGTTCATTCTCATTAAGTGTTCTGTCCATTTCTTATTATTTTCGCTGATTTTATCTTCAATTTTATATATATTTAATTCTTCTCGTTTAGTTTCATTCCATATTCTATCCGTTCTTGTGCATTCTTTCACATTACGTAAAAACAGCATTTCCGCAGTCTGTATCCTGCTTTTATCCCTTGATTTCATTATCCAATTTTCATTTCCATGCAACAACAAAGGAACAGCCATTGTTTTATATATTTTAAGTTTCGTATCTTTCCTTGTTTTCAGACCTAAGGTTCTTTTTATGGTTCCACAAATAGCCTGAAATGTATTTACTTTATTTTCTATATCTTTATTTTCTCTATAAGTTATATCACATTCTAAATATTGGAAATGTGATATTTGTTCTATTATTTTGTTATCGAGTACAATTTTTGATCTAATTACATATTGACCAATAAATGTCATTAGTTTTGACTTATTTATTGATATTTTACAATTATATCTATTGGCTATTAATTTAAATTTATATGCTAACATTTGGAGCTCATTTTCAGATTCTGCTAAAAGTAAAACATCGTCAGCGAATAATAAAGCATTTATTTTATCTTTATTATCAATTAATATTCCTTCATTAGTTAAAACCTTCTTCCATTCTCTTAGGATATCGTCCATATAAATATTAAATAATATAGGTGAGAGTGAACACCCTCGTCGTACTCCCTGGTTTATTTGAAAAATGTATTTTTATTTATTTTATTGTATTTATTTATTCATTCATTTATTCATCTATGAATGGAAGTTTTATTTTCCATTTATAGTACAAAAATCTCCCACAATTTATCAACTTTTCTGGGGGTTTATCATTATATGGTAGCTTTCCACTGTATCGCGATATGAAATTATTTCATATAGGCTTACAGTCAGTTTGCATACATATGGTTGGTGAGTTGTGTATGTGTTAGGTGTTCGATTACAATTATAAAAGGTCGTCGCATGCGTTACGAATCACTCCGAAATGAAGCATTTACACGCTATTTTCTTCAACACACAAACAATTCACTGTGAAATCTTAAAAGTTGTCTCTTTTTCCATAGGAGGCCGTTCCCTTGTCCGTGAAGTGGGACTACAGATTAGCATGCTCACTTCTGTTTCCGATAGTAGCGGATTCACACCTGGTTAGAGTCAAAGCATTTTTTAAAGACGCTTATCGGAAAGTACGAAAAGCCGTTGTTCTTTGTATTAGATTTACGGCATATAAAAGAACCTTAAGCCTGAAATATTGACGTTATATTAAAATTGGTCGGCTCCTCGCACTATTTTACTCACAATGCTACTGACTTAAGATGCTCAAGGGGGTCGTTAATTATAGCAACATTTCAATACGTACAAAATCTGAAATTAATTAAATGTAATATATTTACTATTGAATGCCACTTTTTCTTTTTTTGCCAGTTCTTATGAATGCTTAGCTTTAGCTTTACTAGGAATGCATATAGCAACCTTCAATATAGATATGTCCTAAACAATATGTACGAGTATATTACGAAGTTACATGTCGCATTTCCTTTAGAAAGTGTTAGAAAAATAAAAATAAATTGTATTACCGTTGAAAGGCATATTTAGTCAAATAAAAAATAAAAAAACCAAAATAAATTGCAAGAAAATTAAAAGAATACGTAAGATATATATATATATATATAATATATATATATATATTCCACCACCGCTGTGTTCTCGAGGTAGTGTGCTGTCTTGTCACGCAGCGGGCCCGGGTTCGATCCCCGGTCGTGGCAGTTTTTCTGGGTGAGGTTTTTATCGGGGTTTTTCCTCACCTGTAAGGCAAATGTCAGGAAACCTGTAGGGCCCAAACGGTCCCCAAAATCATATGGCCATCATCATCAATATCATCATCCTACACCGGTGTGGAAAGCAACGGGAAGCTACCACACCTACAATTTCCTAGTAAAGCTGCAAGCATAGCATGAAAATGCTATGATTGCAGTGAAGAACCTGCCTTCGGAAAGAATTACTATGGATGGATATATATATATATTTATATATATATATATATATATATATATATATATGGTATGATATGATAAGAAAAATAAATGTCTGGACGGGATTCGAACCCTGATCTCTGAGTCTGTACCTCAGTGTGATATTCATATCCATAACGAATATTTGAAACTTTGTAAATGAAGAAAAATATTCAACTAATATAAAATTTTAAAATACAAAGATAAACCTGTAAAGTAACGTCTTCTTTAACCTGGTTATTTTATTAAAACTAAATCTATGTATCTCGAAACATATTTCATGAATAACAGAAGTTTATTGCTGTATGATGTTTGTGATAATTCAATAAAGAAAGGTTATTTTTACTCTATTCGTTCTCGTATAAAAATATATTGTCAAATTATTTTAAAATGTACATATCTTTATAAACAGCAATAACCTTCTACCGATGCCGGAATGTATTCCGATACGTCTACAGTTTAAGAAAAATAAGAAAGTTGTGATTGATGGTACATTACAGTTATTCATTTTACATTTTGAAATTTTCCTATTGTAGTGCAAATATTGCACGATGCAGGTTTGAACAGACAAAGGTTTATACATTTTACGATCACAGATTACAAACTGTATTCATTGTTATCAATTATCTTTTTCGTAACCCTGACTCGTCCTATTACATATTTTTTATATTGCGTCATCTGATAACATTGTTCGCTATTACGTTCTAGATATTATTTAAATGGTTATTTTTATAATCAAGGTGGATATAATCAGCTACGTTTAGACACGTTTCGCTAGATTTGATTATATCATATTACACTCATGTTATATATAGCTTAAGTTACGATTATTATCTTATGTAAGGTTGTGATTGGTTTAATGATGGCATTAGAGACAGATTGAGGCACGTGACCGGTGATGACTTGAACATTGCCTTAAATTGGCAATTATGGTTTAACCATCATTCTGAGCTATATTTTCAGGATCCATATTGTTTCTATCACGATTTTAATTATTCATCATCATCCAGGGATTAGGCCTGTTGGCTCGTTCCGGTTTCGTGAAAGCTAGAATTGTTAAAATTGTTCAGACCATCTTCTGTGTGGGCGTCCAACATTTCTCTTTCCGTGCGGTTTATAATTTAGCAATAATTTTGGATATCTTTCTTCTGGTATTCTATCAATATGTTCTTTACAATCGTTCCTATATTTAATTATTCGATCTGTAAGTTTGAAAATATTTAGTTCCTTTCTTTTCTTATCCAGCAGAGTATATCCTGCTGTATTTCATAAAAATCTAATTTCAGCTGTTTCCAGTTTTTCTTCTTGTCTTTTAGTGATCGTCCAACACTCTGATCCATACAATAAAAATACAGGAACAGCTATTACTTTATAAAATTTCATTTTTGTTTCATTTCTTGTTCTTTTAATAGTGCAACACATTAGATTAAATTTATCTATTTTGCCAATAATATCTTCAGTCTTAACATATGATAAATGGAAACCTAGATATTTAAAATTGTTCACCTGCTTTAAAATGTTATTATCAGTTACTATTTTTGCTCTTAAAGTATAATGTCCTTTAAATGCTAAAATTGTAGTATTATTCTTTGAATTTTTTAAAATTGTAATTGACACTTACATTTTCCAAATTAAAAATAGCTCTTTGTAAATCATCTTCTGAAGTGAAAATCACTACTTCATCATCGGCAAATAATATCGTATCCAACAGTTTATTATTTATTTTAAAATGCTTATTAAAATTAATCTGCCACTTTAACATAACCTCGTCTATATATAAATTAAAAAGAGAAGGACACCCTTGTCTGACACCACGATTTATTATTACCATTTTTTGTTGCTTATATTTAAAACCCATGTCAATTACAATTTTATTATTTACATATAAACTTTATATCCAATATAATTATTTTTTCGCTATTTTTCTCACTAAGGGTATGATATATTTTTTTATTCGCTAATCACATTAGTAATTTTCCGTTTTTGCTGTTTTTCATTATGTAATGCATTTGCACTAAAATCCCCTGCCGGTATTTTAATTTGCTGATATCTGAGGGGGATTTTATCATGAATTTAGTAGTATGTAGGTTGGAAAATAGATTATTAAATGTATATTCGTCAGTATTATAATCATTGTTCGAATTAATAATCAAGCTAAGTATAACATTTTTTATACTTGTCAGTTTCTATGAATACTCATATTATCTTTCAGTTGATTAAAATTTTGCAGTTTTGACTTTTTCAATATAAACACTTCTTTAAAATTGGATTTTTCAAAATTGCCTGCCGCATTTCCTTTTATAAAATGCTATATTATTGATTGCGTGCGCGCTTTATAGTCCCCACCCTGAAATTTAATTACATTCCCCTGAAACTCTGCTGAAAGATGTACTGATTCAGAGCGAACTCCACATTGTGGAGGGGTCAACAATCAAATCCACATGGGAATGAACTTAGTATTCATAGAAATGCAGGTACAGCACCTCCATGGAGATAAATATGCTAATAAAGGGAGTTAACAATGTGTACTTGTTGTTTTATGTTGTACATTCCGGTGTCTGAACCCAAAGCACTCAGAGAGTAGGTCCTCTATGTGAAGCGTGGTAATTATTCAATTCACATTGTGCTTTCTAGAACAAGTTGAACCACTCTACACTTTCAGAACATTACCAGTAACTAATTCCCGTGGAGATTGTCTGTTGTATCATCGATAATAATAGACCTTATAGTGCAAAAGTGATCCAATGCTTTCCTTTTCTACTCAGTCATGACACAGCCTCATCGGCTAGTAGTCAGTGTTCCTGACCACTTTTCATGAGGTCCCGGGTTCGATTCCCGGTCAAACCATGGGAATTTTGTTCCTGTGATTGCCCATGGTCTGGAATTTAGGTTCAGTTTAGGTTAAGAACTCTCCTGGAGCTTCATTGTCATTTACCACCCATCATATCATTGGGTTAACGTAGCGCCGACTTCCAGGTGCCTCAACCTGAGAAATGGATTACAATTCTGCCAATAATATGGGAGGAAGCCGGAAATGTCATAAAATACACCCTGATGGCATTAGACTATATATATATATATATATATATATATATATATATATATATATATATACTGTATATATACTGAACTGTGTTTATTTAAATATTTCGTTCTAATAACATTGCAAAATTTATTCTGACTAAAAGCTATATTAAACTTACATGTTTTAAATAATATTATAATATGCCTGTAATAAAAATATTATAATTATATATTATGAGAATCGATCTTAAGAAAAGAGAAAACAATACGAGGATGATGATAACAAATTTGGGTATTGGATTAACAATTTTCAATTCCAATTTGATTTATTTTACCTTTATTTATTTACTACACATCATAGAAAAAAATCTGTTGAATATAAACTATGATTAATTAAAAGATTAATATTATAATATCGGAAAAGTGCAATTAATTCCAAAATTATAAATGTAGCTGTCATTACACCAACTTGATATTTATAAATAATAACTGATGAGTATCGCTGTAAAAAAGAAAATATTGGACTTCCATAAAATACACACTTTTTTTTTAATTTCCATTTGCATTCATTTCGACTTGTCTGCTTTTAAAATTAACCCTTTAATTATATTTTTAATGTACAAATTCCACAATATTCTCCTACATGAGTTTAATGATAGGTTTTATTTCTTAATGGTAATAATAGTATTTTACTAAATGTCGTTAATTAGCGTTGCAAATCAAATCTGGGGGTGAAAGGTCTGACAAATTGTGTTCAGAGGTTTTCTTTCAGAGTTGAGGTTCCTTAACGTGCCGTAAATGCAAAACGTGGGACTCCTTCAGAAGGAGGTAGTTCATCAAAAGTATTTCGACCGCAGCCGGATTTGAACCCTCAGATTTGGGGACCAAAGCTAGCATGGTAACCTCAATTCTATGGGAACCGACGATTTAATTAGTGTAATTTTATAGCAATTATTTGAGCAACATATCAAGAATTTGAAAATTAACCAAATGTTTTTTGTTTCCGAATCTTTATGGAGTTTAAATAAGTGCATCCATTCTACAGTATCAAATTCTTTGGAGTAAATAAAACCAAAATTCTTATTAATTTTGTGTCACAAATATGTAGTTTTCTGAAAAAAAACTTTACACGTAAGGATATTCGTTCATTAAAGAAGATCATGACTGCGGTTAAATTTTCATTAGGACTTAGGATGTTGTATGGAACAAATTAATATTTCGTTATATTTGGGTCACATGACTGGTTTTAGCGGACATTAATTTGAATTATATAAAGTGTAATGAACATTCATAGAACAGGGAAAATTGGTAATATCATCTATGATTTTTTTTCAAAAATAATAAAGGAAAAGATCGCCACACTTTGCAAAAAATATATTCGGGTATTAAGTAAATGTTCGTATTCTCTCCGATTTCCGTTATCATTACCCTTCTATAATATGTTCACTCTCATCTTGCCCTTTTTATCTTCGAAATCTTAAAATTATATATAGTAAAGTAAAGTGATCCCCCAACAAACCCGGAGGCCCTTGGGGTAGTAGGAGGTTAAGGCTCCCACTTTTTCTAGACAATCTGCACTTTATGTCAGCCGGGTTGTCAGCCCTGCGTGACGGCCGCCTTTACCCCCAGAACAAGCGTCTGGTACTCATTTCCGTTAGAGGCTGAGTCGACTCCAGGGCCATAGTGCCGCCAGAGGGTTTGGGTCAGTTTAAAAATCCTGACCTCAACGGGACTTGAACCCTCGACCCTCTTAAAATTATATATACATATGTAAATATGGTCATAATTCTACCAAAAATATGGTATAACTCGTGATAGGACCTCTGTTTCAATTTTAAAATTCAGTCCAGTATACTACTCTATATTGCAATTTGACTACACATTGCAGAATATCCATTGCGTTTAATTCTTGTTTATTTACACTTGGGTTCATCCCGTTATAGTAAGATAATGGAATTGAACAACAGTAACTTCATCACAATAACTTTGATTTCAAAATAATCTGTTTAAGCTATGATTTATTAATATTTCATTCCTATATTATACGATCACATATAACAACAGGCATTCTGTTAGAATTGAAGACGGAAGACTGAAAAAGAGGTGATGAGATGGACATCGAATGTTGGATATAGGAATAGAAAACCAAAGATAAACTGGATAAATAGAGTAGAAAGTTGAATGGAACTGAAATTGCTACATGACACAGATGCGTTGAATAGGGAATAACAGAGAAAGGAGATAAATTAGTGGAATTTCTATGTAGGGCCTCCCGTTTTTATTACACGCTTTATATTAGCTTGACCTGTAACTATCTATCTATCTATCTATCTATCTATCTATCTATCTATCTATCTATCTATCTATCTATCTATCTATCTATCTATCTATCTATCTATCTATCTATCTATCTATCTATCTATCTATCTATCTATCTATCTATCTATCTATCTATCTATCTATCTATCTATCTATCTATCTATCTATCTATCTATCTATCTATCTATCTATCTATCTATCTATCTATCTATCTATCTATCTATCTATCTATCTATCTATCTATCTATCTATCTATCTATCTATCTATCTATCTATCTATCTATCTATCTATCTATCTATCTATCTATCTATCTATCTATCTATCTATCTATCTATCTATCTATCTATCTATCTATCTATCTATCTATCTATCTATACTATCTATCTATCTATCTATCTATCTATCTATCTATCTAACTGAATCTTTCGACGCGTTTTTCACCCACTTAAAATAATTGGATCGACTTGAAATTCTGTATACTTGTAAAGGACCCGTGACAATACAATAATTTCATATTTATTTTCTTAAATCATGGCCAGAATAATCAGAAAATCAAAAAAGTGTCTTTGTATTTATGTAACGGAACCTTTGAACGCGACTTTCACCCACTTAGAGACATTGGATCGACTTGAAACTTTGTGTACTTGTAAAGGACCCGTGACACTACAATAATTTCATATATTATTTCTAAATGCCTGGCCAGAATCATCAGAAAATAAAAAAAATTGGTATAATAGGTTACGGACTTGTCGAGTTTTAGTCAATCGTTGTAAGAGCTCAGTTGGTAGAGCGGTGAACTAGGGGTATATAATTTCAGTAATCCATAGGACAGTGGTTCGACGAATCAATCCGGGAATCCGCGACTGGGGAGGATTTATTTTAGAAGAGTGATAAATTTTAAATAATAGCTCATACTACATTAGTATGGAATTTAAAAGTATTTACATATTTATCTTAATCTGTAAAATATTTAAAACTAAAAAAGAACCAAATAAATAATAGTTTAAAAAAACTAAACAGCACGCTTTATTATAAAACCGATCTCCAAAAATGAAAAATAATTTTTCTTTCCAACAAGCTTGGGATAAAATTAAAGTGGTCCACCAACAAAATCATCTGCACTACTAACACATATAGAATAAACTAGAATTATCAACAAAAGAAAATAATTTTAACCATCAAAAAAAGCGTGGGGTGCTTTTTATGATTTTTGACGTTTTTCTTCTTCAGAGACTTTATTTTTAAATACCGATATATGTTTATTAGCAAATATATTAATTGATATAGAGCAACCCACGCTTTTGATGGTAAAATTATTTTCTTTTTGTTGATAATTCTAGTTTTATTCTATATGTGCTAGAGATGATTTTTTTGTTGACCACTTTAAATTTATCCCAAGCGTGTTGGAAATTAAAATTATTTTTCATTTTTGAGTTCGGTTTTCTAATAAAGCGTGCTGTTTTAGTTTTTTTAAACTATTATTTATGTATGTTTGGTAGAGGAAAAGACAAATATGCTATAAGAACTATTGTGGTGTAATGAAAGGATTTTTAAGAAAGGCAAAGTTACCACAAGCATGTCTCCAAAAATATTACCGAAATTATCGAAGGAGAGAAGTTGAAAGATGCTGCAGATCTTCTTAAAACATTAAGGAGGGTACTGGATGAAGGAAGTGAGGCTATATTATTATACTGATTTATTGAACGGCCATTAGTTGTTAAAGAACCGTAATATAGAAATGATATCTGCTGATAATATTTTATGCGAGAATATTCAATAAGGCTGTGGTTTCAGAAATCAATTGAAGGAATGTTTAATTCTTAATTGGAGTCCATATTACACGCTTTATATTAGCTTGACCTGTATCTATCTATCTATTTATCTATTTATCTATTTATCTATTTATCTATTTATCTATTTATCTATTTATCTATTTATCTATTTATCTATCTATCTATCTATCTATCTATCTATCTATCTATCTATCTATCTATCTATCCTATCTATCTATCTATCTATCTATCTATCTATCTATCTATCTATCTATCTATCTATCTATCTATCTATCTATCTATCTATCTATATATCTATCTATCTATCTATCTATCTATCTATCTATGTAATTAAAACTGGTATAATAGGTTGCTGACTTGTCGATTTTTTAGTCAATCGCAGTAAGAGCTCAGTTAGTAGAGCGTTGAGTTACTGGAATATTATTTTAGTAATCCATAGGTCGCTGGTTCAATTCCGGCTGGGGAGATTTTTTTTAGAAGATTATGACTTTTAGCTCATACTACAATAGTATCGAATTTAAAGATATTTACATATTTATCTGATTCTATAAAATATTAAAACTAAAAAATAAAAAATAAATAATAGTTTTAAAAAACTAAAACAACACGCTTTATTAGAAAACCGAACTCAAAAATGAAAAATAATTTTAATTTCGAACACGCTTGGGATAAATTTAAAGTGGCCAACAAAAAAATCATCTCCAACACATATTGAAAAAAACTAGAGTTTTCAACAAAAAGAAAATAATTGTACCTTCAAAAGCGTGGGGTGCTTTTTATGATTTTTACATTTTCTTCTTAGAGAGTTTACTTTTACCAATATCTGTTTATTATCAAATATATTAATTGATATAGAGCACCCCACGCTTTTGATGGTAAAATTATTTTCTTTTTGTTGATAACTATAGTTTTTTTCTATATGTGTTGGAGATGTTTTTTTGTTGACCACTTTAAATTTATCCCAAGCGTGTTGGAAATTAAAATTATTTTTCATTTTTGAGTTCGGTTTTCTAATAAAGCGTGTTGTTTTAGTTTTTTAAAACTCTTATTTATTACTATCATTTATCAGTGTCTAGTTGCTACTTGCTTGTATATTTTACAAGGTATAACGTTACAATTGACAGACCCAATAAATACTTACGTTTAACAAGTACATCATACTTATTGTTCCACTCTAGACCTTAATCACGATTACCTAGTCTAACATTTTCATAGGACCTGAGAGTGTTCTAAAGAAGTTCTTATCCAGCCAATCTTTAAAAGTAATAATTTATGAAAAGATTGGTATTCAATTATTTCGTTCATGCTAGTTACATTTTTAAAGGGTAAAGTTTTGAAATACACCCAACTGGACTTATCTGATTTACGTACAACCATAGTTCACGATTTCCATTTGTAAATATACGCTCACATAACAGACTATTAATCAGTATTCAATCTGATCCTCTTTGCCTTTTTATGTTATACGTTATCTTTGAGTATTCTTTATTAATCAAAATTAAATATAAGTATTTTTCTCTCAACCAATTTATGGATGTAAATGATGGACCATCAGAGCACAATAATCTAAAGAGCACATTACGAGAAAAACTTTAGGATACTTACTCATTGGCACTATCGAACCCGTAGGTTTATGGCCGCCGGATATAAGCCGTCCATACATCCCTATGCTGAGCTAATACTTTCCAATCATTCCCTGTGTAATCTACTTCCCTCAAATCAGAGTTAATTTTATTCTCCAACCTCAACTGGGAGTTTTCCCTCTGGTTTACTTACAAGAAGCTTCCATGCACGTATTTTATTCCCCATCATGCTACATGTCCCGCCCATCGCAAGCCTACAAGACTTAACTGTTCTTATTATTTCAGGCTTCCTATAAAGACCATGTAGTTAACTGTTATGAAGTCTTCTCCATTCTCCTGTCTGTTCATCTCTCTTTGGTCCAAAAATGTTCCTAAGAACTTTATTTTCAAATGCTCATAATCTCCTTTCCTCCCTTAAAATAAGAGTTCATGTTTCGCATGCATAGAATTGCTAGAATAATAATTTTATATATTTTCAGGTTAACGTTTTGTGTTTTTGGCATTCAAAAAATTATACTTAATTACAAACCAAAATAATACAGGAATATTGGTAGACCGGAAAAGAGATGGATTCAAATTTTTGAGGCAGAACAAGCCACATGGGCTTAATCCAGATTATTGATGATGATGCTGATGACGTTTTTGGAAGGAGTTGGAACGTTAAGAGTCTCTGTAATGCACAATAGCACGCATTTCCAGAAATGAGCCTATGTTTAATTTATGTGTGCATCTCATTCCTGTTTGTGATTATTGTTCCTAGGTATTTAAATTCAGCCACTTTCTCAAAATGTCCCTCATTTGTCATTAGCTGCCGATTCCCAATATATAATGAAACTGTAGATTATGTATATGAATTTTAAATCAAAAATGAGTCTACATCAGTTGAACACAGATTACATACATCCATAACACAAAACTAATATAATATTGTTAAACCAATGGTTCGAAAAATGATTTGGGAGAATATTAATCCTAAGATGACAAGCTGTATGATAGAGCCCACAAACAGAGCACATGTAAGCTGTATGATGGAGCCCACAAACAGAGCACATGTAAGCTGTATGATGGAGCCCACAAACAGAGCACATGTAAGCTGTATGATGGAGCCCACAAACAGAGCACATGTAAGCTGTATGATGGAGCCCACAAACAGAGCACATGTAAGCTGTATGATAGAGCCCACAAACAGAGCACATGTTCAAATATTTCCCTGATATGATAATTGTGACTACATTCATATTGGAGAGGAGGAGGAGGTTCTATATCAAGTATTAGGCCACTAAATTGGACATTCCATCTCCTGCGCTGCCAACCTATGAACTATCGTCTCCTGGTCTGAATGCAGGTTACGGATACCTTGACGGCAGCGCCCTAATAACTCGTCTCCTGCATTTTAAAATCATAATTTTATAATATTTATAACCATTTACATATCGTCTTACGATCTCTAGGAATGACCATTAGTCTGTTTAACTGTAGTCTGTTTAACTGCAACGTGTTTTTTTTAACAAGGCGAATACGAAACATGATCCATCCATAGTAATTCTGCCCGAAGGCAGGTCCTTCACTGCAATCATAGCATTTTCATGCTATGCTTGCAGCTTTACTAGGGAATTGTAGGTGTTGTAGCTTCCCGTTACTTTCCACACCGGTGAAGGATGATGATGATAATGATGGTGATAATGATAATGATAATGATAATGATAAGGATGATGATGATGATGATGGTGGTGGCCATATGATTTCGTGGACCGTTTGGGCCTTAAAGTTTTCCTGACATTTGTCTTACAAGTGAGGAAAAACCCCGATAAAAACCTCACCCAGAAAAACTGCCCCGACCGGGGATCGAACCCGCGCCCGTTGCGTGACAAGGCAGCACGCTACCTCGAGACCACAGCGGTGGACAAACAGACGATAATGATGACTAAAAGGTGTTCGAGGAATATTTCGACCTCACAGTTCCTGGCATTTGTCTAACAGGTGTGGATAAACACCCGAAAACAAACTTTACCCCTGAAACTTGTCTATTGCATCTGAAACAATTATATTTACTCCTAAACCATTATTACAATAAGATATGTAAATATGAAGTTATAAAATTAGTATCTGTGGATACCTTTATGATTTGTTTAAGTGTAGGCTTTTCAAAAATGATTCCACCCTAACCACAAAGTTGTTAGGCTACTCTCTGTTGAATGCGATGTGTCTGTAAATAGAGGAAGGGGGTTGTTCTTACTCAATTACTTTACATTCTGCCTGATATATAAAATAAATATAAAGATGTATTTTAAACATGGACGATGATATGAATCAACCGGCTAAACGTCATTGAAAAAATTATATTTTAATTCCAAATGTTGCACTGGCTCATGAAGTAAATGCACGCGCGCCAAAATATTTAAAAATAACCATATTGTTGAAGAAAATATAAACGCCAACAATCTTATCAGAGATTCAATGTTTTGCAACAGACGGCTATAAAACCAGAGCTTCGTAAATAATAATCTAAATTTTGCATCATACAGCTAAGTGCCAAATGTTCCCATTCTTAGATCCTTCATAAATACGTAACTATCAAATAAGGAATATAATGTGTAATATCCAGTATTGTTAGTTTGGTGCTACAATAAACAGTGAAGATTGACTTAAACTTTAAACGTATTTTTCTAGAAACTCCATAATAGCGGATAGCCGAGCTGCCAGGTAAGATGGCGGATGAAGATGAAGCGCACATAGAGGAAGCTCTCAATAAGTTAGTAAGTGTTACAGAAAGAAGCGGTAAGCTGAGGAAAGACTTGAAGCAGGAGATTGCTGAATCAGTAAGTACTCTGAGATTTATAATAAGTAATCTAAAAACCCGCATGCAAGTGAAAACAGACCAAGTTAAAAAACTAGAAGAAAGCGTTGCCGAAGTCAAAGCGGAGCTGCAAGCTACCAGGATAAGAGAAAGAACAGCGCACACTCTGCGCCATCTCTCGGGGCGGCACTGCAATTACCTCACAGCCAATAGCAAAGACGTGCTAACCCCCTGTCGGCACAGGGAAGAGCTATGCACAAGCACTAAATGGCGAAGTAGATAAAAGATACAAGCTAACTGTCCGACCGAAGGCGAAATCAATCTCCAGAGTCTATAAAATCCTTATTAAAGACCAAAATAAACCCTACCGAAATAAAAGTAGGAATTAAGACTTTTAAATCATTGAAAGATGGCAGAGTATTGATTGAGACAGGCAGTAAGGAAGAAGCAAATATACTAAGCACCAACATAAACGAAAAATGTGGGGAACAAGTAAGTGTAAATGTACCCGAATTAAGAAAACCTAGAATGATCATATATAACGTACCTAAAGAAATTACAGTTGAAAATGCTGAAGACACCATCAGGGCTCAAAATCCTGATCTGAACTTGGACGAAGGGGACATAGTACCTAAATTTAAATTCACGTCTAAAAGGGACTCTAATAACATAGTACTGGAAGTAAAAACCACTAATAAGGAAGAAACTACTTCAAAGCAAGATAAAATTAGGCTGGCTCATCTGCAAAGCAGAAGATTACCTGGTGGCGAAAAGATGTTTTTAAGTGCAGCCGATTTAACCATCGACATCAAGAATGCAGAGGAAAGGAAACCTGCCCACTATGTACCGGAGAACACAAATTAAGAGATTGTAAAGCTCCCTAAAACCAACACAAATGTATCAACTGCATAACATATAACACGTACAATAAAAATGAAAAAATAGACGTCAACCATTCTTCTCTAGATAAAACCTGTCCCAGTCTTATAGCAGTTCTAACTAAGTATAAACAAACACATCGAATATTAAAATGGCTGACACCACAATAATACAACAACAGATAGAAAACCCGGATTAAATGTCTACAAATAAATCTCAACCGTTCAAGGACTGCGACATCAAATTTAACACAGATAATTTACGAAAATAATATCGATATAGCTTTTGTACAAGAACCATATACCCATCTAAACAACGTAGCAGGATTTCCGAAATCTTTCAAAATTTTCAGTCATGGCAATGGTAGAAAGAGATCCGCAATAGTACTGACGAACGACAGTATAGACGCTATTGCCATCAATCAGTTATCCGACGAAGATAGCGTAGTAGTAGAATTCAGCTACAGGAGTCTAAAGTTCCATGGAACCAGCATGTACTTCGATATCGTAAGAGACATCAAACTAGATATAGATAGATTAGAAAGAATTGTAAATTTCACTAAAGGAAACGGCCTACTAATCTCAATAGATAGTAATTCTAGAAGCAAACTATGGTACGATGACCTTAACCAACCAACGTGGCAAAACAATGGAAGATTTTGTAATAACCAGCGAGCTATTTATAATGAACGAACCTACTGGTATACCTACTTTCGAAACTAACAGAGGTCGCAGCTGGATAGATTTAACTTTATGCCAACGGTAATCTTGCGCCTACTATCATCGACTGGACAAATGGGACAGAAGAAAGCTGTTCGGATCACAAAATCATATCTTTCGACATTGTGACACGGAAGCAAGAACTATCTAGAAACACGATACATAGGGAAAAGATATATTACCCGCGAAGAAAGTTATAAAAAATTTGACAACATTTTAAAAACTAACCTAATTTTAGAATTCAAATGTGCTAGAAAAAATGAAAATTTAACATGCGACGATGAACTAAAAAGTATAATAAAGCAGAGCGGAAATATCGAAGAGGTGGTGGAAAAAATTCACTCACTGCATTACATCAGCTTGCGATGCAGCTTTCAGAGTTTCGAGATCACGTAAACGCATCTCGACCCACAAATCAGTGCCTTGGTGGACTCAGGATCTAACAATACTTAGAAAAAAGGTGGTTGCACTGCGAAGAAGATACCAAAGAACGACTATTGATGATTTACTAAGATTGGAGAGGCTGCATAAATACCGAGAAGAGAACAGATTCTACCAGAACAAAATAAGAGAAGAAAAGACAAAGTCGTGGAAACTATTCTGCTCACCAGTCAGAATCAAACCCATGGAACGCTGTATATAGACTAGCAGCTGGCAAACTACGAAATACATCTACATTGTCAACACTTCAGACTCCTGATGGAACATACACGACGGATATCACGAGCACCATTACTCACATGATTGACAATTTTACACCAGAGGACAATGAAAATAGTGAGACAGGGTATCATAAAGAAGTAAGAATGAAGATGTTCGAACCAATGGACACACCAGAATGACAATGACTTCACGCTGGCGGAGATAGAGACTACGCTAAAAAGATTCAACCCAACTAAGGCACCCGGGAAGACGGACTCAACAGTGACATAATACTTAGGGTCTTCAGGTTATTTCCTAAATTCTTCGCTGAGATATACAATGAGTGCTTAAGAAAAGGAATCTTTCCAAAACAATGGAAACGGTCCACCATAATCCCAATAATCAAACCAGGAAAAGAAGGCAGCTCAGAAGTGACTAAATACAGACCTATAAGTCTACTAAACTTCGGTGGTAAATTACTAGAGAAACTATTAATCGATAGAATATACCATCATGTCTTTTCCAAGAACTTTCTCAACAACAATCAATTTGGATTCTGTCCTCAGAAGAGCACAATAGATGCTGCTTGGGCCGCCAAAGAATTTGCAACAGACAACCTAAAGAAAAAGAAATGTGTGATATTCATTAGCATGGATGTCAAAGGAGCCTTTGATGCAGCTTGGTGGCCAAGTATACTTAACAACCTGAGAGAATCACAGTGCCCAAAAAATCTATTCTACCTCGCCAAAGATTACTTCAAAGATAGGAAAGCTACACTCTGTATTAACAGCCAAAAAGTCGACAGAGAACTACAGAAGGGATGTCCACAAGGATCATGTTGCGGCCCAGGATTTTGGAACATCATGTATAACGGACTTCTCAATCTGAAATATACGCGACATACCCAACTTATTGCTTTTGCTGATGATGTCTTAATGCTGACGGAAGGAGATTCATTGGCTGAGGCGGAAATGTATTCTAACGGAGACATTGCTAAAATAGAGAAATGGGCAAAAAACAACAAAATTGTGTTCAACGACACTAAAACGAAAGCAATGGTGATAACAAGAAAGAAGATTAACAGGGCAGTAAAGATCTATTTACACAACAAACCTATCGAAGTAGTAGACAGAATTAAGTACTTAGGCATATATTTTGATTCTAAGTTATCATTCAGCAAACACGTAGAAATTATATCTGAAGAGTAGCTACTACCCTAATAAACATGTTGAGCAGATCAGCGAAACTGTATTGGGGATTAGGATATAAATCTCTGAAAACCATCTACGAAGGAGCTCTGATTCCAATGTTAACGTATGGGGTGCCTGTCTGGGAAGAAGCTATTCATAATAGAAAAAACCTCAACAAGCTGCAAAGAGTACAGAGACTGATAAATATAAAGATTGCAAAAGCTTACAGAACACTTTCGTATGAAGCATCTTGTGTAATGGCTGGTGTCCTGCCTATAGAATATGTAATTAATGAAAAGGTGGAACTCTACAAGATCAAACATGGCTATGTTCAATTTCAACATGAATGCGAACTACCAATTCCTATCAAGAACTGGACTCATCCGGCAGAGCAAATGAATGTAAGTGAAACAAATGAACAAATAAGATATTCCTATAAGATATATACAGATGGTAGCAAAATAGAAGAAAAAGTAGGATCAGGAATAGCAATCTACAGAGATAATACTCTAATTAAACAATATAAGTACAGACTAGAGAAGCATTGCTCAAACAACCAAGCAGAAAAAATCGCCATCCTAAAAGCATTGGAAAATATACAGTTCCTACCTGCTTGCAACG
This sequence comes from Diploptera punctata, assembly GCA_030220185.1. NCBI lineage: Eukaryota > Metazoa > Arthropoda > Insecta > Blattodea > Blaberidae > Diploptera > Diploptera punctata. Next base: position 449,521 of record JASPKZ010005286.1, on the reverse strand, counting down.
ACAGTAACAAAACTGTGGCCATCTACACTGATAGTAAAGTGACACTATATTCAATAAACAACAAACTCATACATTGCCCATTGGTTGAAAAAATCAGACAAATACTTCGAGAACTCACAATAGCAAACTGGACAATACACTTCGGCTGGGTCAAGGCTCACATCGGCATCGAAGGAAACGAGATGGCTGATAAACTAGCTAAGGAAGCAGCAGCGCAGAGTGACCTAATCATAGAGTATAATAAAATCCCTATGACAACAATCACGACGGAACAGCGAAAGAAAAGTCTTGCCAGCTGGCAAATTCAGTGGGACACCACCAACAAAGGAAGCGTTTGCAGAACGTTCTTCCCGAGGGTGGACCAGAGAGTGAAGATGCAGATACCAAGTTCTCCGGAGTTTACAGCACTTGTTACAGGACACGGCAAAACGAGGTCTTATCTCCATAGATTCAAGATTCTAGATAACGCAAAGTGTCCATGCGATGAGGAAGACCAAACTTCAGAACATCTTATATACAGGTGCAGAATTCTGGAAAAACAAAGGAGAACCATGATTCGCGAAATAACGGCAAGTGGAGGAAAGTGGCCAACTACTAACAAAGATCTCACACATAAACATCTTCATGCTTTTCATAAATTCATATATACAATAGATATTCCCTAATAAAAAAAAATAAATAAAAATAAATAAATAAATAAAAAAAAACAAGTAATAGTGAAATTACATAAACTTGTACACATAATTATAATTATTGACATAAGTATATTCTAAGAACAATTTATTGAACTGTAAAATCCATTACATTAATACCTAGTAATTAGTCTGCATCATGTTATTAATTATTTCAATATTATTTTTTCTATTATTATTGTTAATATTGTTAGTATTATTATTATTTATCAGCATTATAACATTGTACTCATAGAACTGTATTTTAAGTAAATTTTAATTGGTTTGTAAAATAATACTCCAAACATGTAGTATTACTCTGTAATGGAGCATGTTGTTAATAAATAAATAAATAAATAAAAAAAAAAAAAAAAAAAAAAAATAGCGGATAGCCGGTAAATGTATAACGCCGTTATTATTAAGGACATTGTTATTTTATAATATCAAATTACCGTCCAGACAGCTTTAACCTTCTTATCCCAATAGTTATTTTTACATCGATAATTTTAAACTCGCATTTATAGTATTTAATTACACTGTATGTTTTTATAATTGAATATTCGCCCAGAACAAACCTTTAACTTCATTTCTTCTCCATAGATACTTTTTACATGCCCCAAATGGCAGTCAATGACCAATCACATATCAATGAATTTTGATTTACAACCAATCACAGTTGTTTTTCGCCTCGATTTTATCACTTTCATTTTATCGATTTCATTATATTAATTCAACTTTTATAAGATTCGTGATGTGTTCCGTTGAGCTATTATTCAAAATTAAAATACAAAATTATGGAATATTCACCTGAAAGGTCCGTCTCCTCAACTTGAATATTTAACTGTAGCGCTTTCGCTACTTGTAACCCCCTCTACCAGATCTTCAGTGAAACGCCAGTTTTGAATTCTGCCGATGATGGGATAAGTCCCGAAAGCGCTACAGTTAAATAATTAATCAAGTTGAGGAGACGGACCTTTCAGGTGAATATTCCATAATTTTATATTTTAATTATATCAAGTGGATCCCATATTGCATACATAGTGCACGAATGTAAGCAGATTCTGCTTGCGAGATATAATAGAAAAATATCCGTAGCAATTGATTATACAAAAACAAATTAAACGAAACCACTGTTTGCAATTCCTTAAACGTATTATTTCCCAAGAATTAACGTTGCAGAAAAATATAATTGACATATTTACATAAAAAGACATCAGAAATTAATTAATAACCTGTAATGGTGAGTTTCATTTTTACTCCACAAGGGAGCTTTCTTACAATATTGCGATTCTATTTGGCAATAAATGTGATCTTATTGCAGTGATGAACAAATTAAACATAACGTTTCTCACTTATTTTAAACATCGCTGTTTACATTAAATATATACACATTTTAAAAATCATTATATTTAAATAATTATTTATGAGTAAACAAGTCCCGCGCCGTAGCCGAGCGGTTCAGGTAGGAAGCCTTGGCGCAGAGGTACGGGACTTGCGCTGGTTCGAGTCTCCATGGGGGAAGAAATTTTCTCATGGTATTTCGGCCAGTATGGGACCGGTGTCCACGCAGCATCGTGAGGCAATTGGGTAGCTACAATAAGTAGCGGCTCCAGGTTGAGGAACCAGCTATAACGGCTGGGGGACTCGACATGCTAACCACATGTCACCCCTACACTGGCTGTTGATCATCTACCTCTGTGATTGACACATGTGGATGTGAAGGGCCAGCAGCCGGCTGGTAAAAGGGCAACCGCTAAAAAGTTGAAAGACCCTCAATCGGATCGGAATCGGATTTATGAGTAAACAGCATAATTTTATTCGTTAAAAAGTCGTGACAAGTACCACTCTTTATTTTCACATATGTAGATAAATTCACGGCTCACTTCGTGAGTCATGAATTTATCTATAATTAGGTAATCGCTCCTTGCATTACTTATGAGAAATGTCCCACGTGCCATTAACAATCTCTTCCATGTTAAATTCAAGTTGGAAAACAAATGAGGATCACAACTTAGTTCTGGCGGCTATTCAATAATTGCTAACTTGTGTAGGTGTCAAATGAATCTGTAAAACACAAGAATTATCTAAATATCTCCACCTTAGAAAGCCCGCTTATATTAGAGATGAATTCTACTAACTGCTACATGTTAGGCCATTAACTGTCGAGTTTTAACATAGTTTTCCCTCTCGTAATTTAACTTTTTTTTGTTTCCACTTTCATAATATTGTTGATTGGTGATCATGAGAAAATTATCGTAAAATAGCTGTCCACTGTGGGTTCTAAATATAGCTACAAATTAATTCAATTTCATTTTAATTTCCTTTGATACAAGCTTTGTTCTATTCAAACCATTCTCTTTCCATTCTATGCCCATGGATATGTGATTATTGTAAATAAAAATGAACGATTACAAAAACGTGTTTGATTATTAACAAAGGCATTGGAATTCGGTCCACATAATTTCAATGCAGCACGCGGCTCCCGGCTATGCACAATCTGTACGCAATGCAATAAGTTTTCTGTATTCCAACACAAAACTTGTTCCAATAAAAAAACAGAAATATTATTCACAGAGATATAGATACTATTCATATATCCTAGAAACTCATTCAATTCCAGGTTCAGAAACAACCTCACAACGATCCTCTGAAAGTACATACATCCATCTACATAATAAAATCTTATGAAACTTATCACTTTTATAAACTTTTCCTTCTAGTGCTGGCAAAATTATAATCCTCTTCTGAATTTAGGGCATTTCGAAAGCTGAATTACGTTGTCGTGAAGATGCATTGGGCAATACGTGATAACCAACCATCACAACTATCCTTAAACAAAAGGTAAATTGCAGACCACGGGCGAGCACAGAAATTATTTCCTTTAACACAAACTTCCTGCGTTTTGACCGGTACAGAACACTTAACCCCATGAACTGTAGTTTCAAGCTCTGACCACAAAACTATGAAAAATTTTAAATTTGACAAAGGCATTGAGATGAAATTATGAATTTCAATTCATTTTGAATACATTTGAAGATCGTTAAAACGAAGAAGTATAAATGAACTTAAATTACATTTTACAGGGTTAAGGCTATACCTACTCCTGTTACCTATAATTACTAGGGCCCGGATTTTATGTAATATCAAATTAAGAAATATGTACAGCCTTAGAAATATTTGATGGCGCACACATAATTTTGAAGTCAAAGAACGGAGTCAATGCGCATGATCTGGGATCAGCTATTTGATTCACAAGTGTATAAATATTTGAGAAACTAAAATTCGTTCTATTTCGTTGTGTATCGTGCAATGCAAAATAATTTCGCATAAATAAGTAATGCGGTAAATACTGAAAATAAAACAAAGCAAAACAAATGAAACAAAAGAAAGAAAATTAATTGAAATAAGGACGAGTGAGAGAGGGATGGAAAGAAATGAAGCATGACAGCGGGATCGAACGCGCGACCTTATACACGGGAAACAGAAGCTCCCTCCACTAGACCACAACCATCCCTGCTAGGAAGTGCCTGTACGAAGCGATGCAATACTCCAGGACTTACTTGTTTAATGAAATTAGATATTATCTTCACATAATTTAAATTGATCAAACGCGTTTTGTATTAGTAGTGGAAATAAATAATCCTGTCTTGTGTATTCTAACAAAGTAATGAGACGTTATAATCATTATATATATATATATATATATACAGGGCAAGTCAAAATGTTGTGCAGGTTTTCAGAAATTTATTATGTGAAATGTAATGAACATATAATATTGTGAGACATATTGTATGAAAGGTAAACTCTCAAAGTTTTTTTTAAATATTCACAGATGTTCTATGTGAGCGCCTTTTGTTACACGACAGATGTCAAGCCGATATTCAATCTCCTGCCAAACTTTCTGTAGCAGTCCGCGGTCGATATCAGTAATGGCTGCTGTGATGCGGGCACGCAGTTCATGCAGTGTTGTTGGAAGTGGTGGTACGTAAACATGATCCTTTACAAGACCCCACATGAAGAAATCACACGGGGTTAGATCTGGTGAACGAGGTGGCCAATGAATGAGTTGTTGATCACCCTGAGATGCACGGCCTATCCAGCGTTGTGGGTAAAGCCGTATTCAAATGGTCTCGAACACTGCCATGGTAATGTGGAGGGGCACCATCCAACTGCAGAATGAAATCTGGACTATCCGCTTCAAGCTGCGGAAGGAGCCATTGTTGTAGCATATCAAGGAAAACATGTCCGTTCACAGTACGTTCATGAAAGAAAAAGGGCCCATGAACCTTTGCATGGGAAATGGCACAAAAGACATTCACTTTCGGAGAATCGCGTTGATGTTCCAGAGTTGCATGGGGGTTACCAGTTCCCCAAATCCTTACATTGTGTCTATTCACTTTTCCTGAAAGGTGGAAAGTCGCTTCATCACTGTAAACTACCCTCTCATGGAACTCATTCTCTTCCATTAATGCGAGAAAATCAACACAGAAGGACGCTCGCAAAGCATAATCGGCGGGTTTTAAGGCTTGAACCAGTTGCAAGTGGTAGGGTTTCATCTGTAAACGTTTCCGGAGAATCCGCCATACAGTTTTTTGTGGTAGTTGAAGTTCTGTCGCTCCCCGGTAGGTGGATTTCTGTGGACTCCGCACGAAGCATGTGCGAACGCGTTCGATTGTCTCTTCACTCGTCGACGGACGGCCAGTCGATTTTCGTTTACAGATACAGCCTGAATCCCTAAATTGTGTGTACCACTTACGAATGGATCTCCCATCCGGCGGGTCTTTATCGTATCTGGTACGGAAATGTCGTTGAACACTAGTCACAGAGTTGTTTACATGGTAATCAAGCACACAGAAAGACTTCTGATCCCCAGTCAACGCCATTTTCCTTTACTGCTCTGCTGTTGACATCTTGCGGGTGAACGCGGAACTTTAGAAGTGGACAACTAAACTTTGAAAGTTTACCTTTCATACAATATGTCTCACGATATTATATGTTCATTACATTTCACATAATAAATTTCTGAAAACCTGCACAACATTTTGACTTGCCCTGTATATATATATATGTATGAGCTGTTTCCTTTAATTAATTTATTTCCCTATATATATAAATATATTTATATACGAGTAACGAAGCCAGGTAACATGTAGACATTATCAAAATTAACGATGTAATTAAAAATATATATATTCTTGGCCAGGATCCAACGTGGGCCGTCATCGGCGGAAGAGATCTTACCGACTGTTCCATTGAAGCGAATGATACAAATATTGCATGGGGAGAGACTAACGCCACCAGATTTATACTAAAACCATGTTTTTTTTATCTTCCTCGTTTCATTTCGTTTACACTGTTATTCCTTTTTGTTTTATCTTTGTTAACCTTTTTTATATTCTTCACACATACAAACACAAGACAGGACACACCCAGACCCAAGGTGGATATTTAAAATCCCCTACCCCGCAGGGAATCGAACCCGGGTCGCCGGAGTGGAAGGTAGGGACTCTACCGACTACGCCACGGCGAAGGACTTGCAGTACGTGTAACAACGTACTGGTTTGAATCGCTCTTCAAAACTCTTAACTTTCCATCATCAAGAATATGCCATCATTTTTTTTCAAAGGCTGTACATAAATATGTAACCAAATATTGTGAAATATATAAATAAATATGTAATAAAGCAATTATATGTAAAATTCAAAATGTTATTTATTTGCTATACTAAATAATAGTTTTAAATAAATAATAGTTTAAAAAACTAAAACAACACGCTTTATTAAAACACCAAACTAAAAAATGAAAAATAATTTTAATTTCCAACATTCTTGGCATAAAATTAAAGTGGTTAACAAAAAAATCATCTCCAACACATACAGAATAAAACTAGAGTTATCAACAAAAAGGAAATAATTTTACCATCAAAAGCATGGGGTGCTTTTTATGATTTTTTGCATTTTCTTCTTAGAGACTTTACTTGTACCAATATCTATTTATTATCAAATATATTAATTTATATAGAGCACCCCAAGCTTTTGATGGTAAAATTATTATCTTTTTGTTGATAACTCTAGTTTTATTCTATATGTGTTGGAGATGATTATTTTGTTGACCATTTTAATTTTATGCCAAGCATGTTGGAAATTAAAATTATTTTTCATTTTTTAGTTTGGTATTGTTGGCGTGTTGTTTTAGTTTTTTAAACTCTTATTTATTTTTTATTTTTTAGTTTTAATATTTTACTGAATAAGATAAAAATGTAAACATCTTTAAATTCCATACTATTTTAGTATGAGCCGGAATTGAACCAGCGACCTACGGATTAGTGAAATTATACACCACAAGAGTTCGCCGCTCTACCAACTAAGCTCTTACAACGATTGACTAAAAAGTCTACAAGTCCGCAACCTATTATACCAGTTTTCATTTTTTTGATTTTCTGATGATTCTGGCCAGGATTTTAGAAACAAAATATGAAATTTACGTAACAGTCCTTTAATCATACGTTTCTAGGGTGCAACCGTACTCCACCTTGTGTCGTCTGAGCCGCGGCTTATAACCATAAGGACAGTGTGGTAAGGCTGAGACACACAGGACTCCAAAGTTACTTAAACGTGCAAACTGCGGGGCGTTTAGTCACTCTGTATCCTACCATGGCTGCTCTGCTTTCGAGGCAGCCACAGTATCCTATACTAAGGTCGAAGAACCTATCACCACTCGTACAGTACCCTAACCTCAAATTTGTACTTCACCTCTGTGAAGATCAATTCATCTATATCCTACACCCACACAGTAAAATCTGGCACTTCTTTTCAAAACCTCTAGCTAAAAAAAATCCAAATTTTAGTGGTATGCGGAGGCAATGTTCCGGGATATCCAATCCATGATGTCTGGATTGCAAAATCCCATGGAGCGTTCCCTCTACATGAACAAACTTATTACCTTATGTTTTGCATACGTTTAGCTTCTCTCAATGGACTACCACGTGAACTGTGCAAGGATCCCTCGGCTAGAATAGCGAGGCTCAATTTGTGATGTTTTGCCTCCCTAATCTCGGCCACCGAAAGAACAGTTTCTGACACCCTGTTCTAGTGTGATGACATCCACAGTTCACATCAACCATTGACATCTCAGGCAGAACACATCTTATCTCCGAATGTCTAGGGTTAATTAATACAACTCCTTCTCCATAGCCACAAAGGAATTAGCTGCCACAAAGACTCAAATATGCTGCATAACGCAGCACACTACACGATGCCACTCATCGTAATCACATGCAAGTAAGTTGCTGGTGGTGGCTAAAGGATCACTCCGACATTTGTTTTGACGCTTAGGAAAACCACAGATAACCATAGCAGAGTGGCTTAAATCAAATAATTTAATGTCGAAATAATCAGTTTCTTCGGCTCTAAGGTGAATTAGCCGGCGGAATCACCGTTAAGAGAGGCGTTCTCTCTTCGATACTAGGCGTCATGTTTACGCAGTTCATTAATATTTAGATTTAGATTTAGATTTAGATTTATTTAGCCTGGTGGAGTTAAGGCCATGTTGGCCTTCTATTCCACTCACCAGGACAAACATATATTACATCAGAATATAACAATCTTAATTAAATCTAATATTAAACACTAAGTAAAAATTTCATCAAAAGATAATATCTAATATATTACGATCTATAATACAACCAGTTATTATTAGTTAAAATTAAGACTAAAACTAATAATAAAATGTATACGAGCAAGGCATATTAAATTGTCCCTGTCTAGTGTATATAAAAAACAAAGGAAAATAATGAGATATAGAAAACTAATTTTACGATTATACAATATTTAAAACAAAACAAATGAAAATGTTTGTTATTCTTAATATTATTTTCTTAAATAATTAAATATATTAATATTGCTAAAAGAATATTATCAGTGAGGTGTATACGTTAGTTTGTTATTAAATAATTCTTTAGTTTGTTTTTGAAGGATGTTATAGTTATAACAGGAATGAGGCGGTACGGCCTGGGCAAGGCATGGACTCTATGTGTATCTCAGGGTTGTGGATTTTCAACGTGGGATAAGGCGAGGTTCGAACTGAGGATAACAGGGTACTATCAGGAGGCTCACCGAGACAAACACTGATGTCAATTTGATGATATTTATTCTATCATATGAAGCACTCGACTATTACAGTTCCAATTCCAGAACATTGGATTGAATTGGATATATTCCGGTATTTCTTTCACTTCGGAATGGTCGCAGGAATGCGAGTAGCGGTCGATACTGGACCTATTTTATTATTATCGAGGCCATTCTATCGCGTTTTGGAACACTGATAATTACTGGTCTTCACACGACCTAAAGCGTGATATAACACCAGCACACTGATGCTTTTAAAATAAACTTTTATAACTTGCCGTTCTTGGCCTAACACATTTCGTGTATCTAATGGGTCGCTTGCCTGCGACCGACGAAATATACGAGTCCGCACAGCAGCGGACTTCAACAATTAATCCTGCGCGGAAGTCTTATGTAAATTTTGTTCCATCCGGGAACGTTGCCCGGAGTAGACTACTTTCCCGATATTCGGAATATATCCAACTCCATCTTACAAATACACTTTACAAGACCAATATTTTCATTGGCTGAACATACATAAAAAACGCCTTACTAGCAGAATACTATTTACTTATGGACTCTGATTGGGCATTACGGTTCCCACTATAGTTCAACCAGAATCTCAGGATAATGATTGGTCGTGTATTTACAGGGTGTTATTTTCACCCGCTGGTGAGAGTTTATTAATTTACTGAAAACAGATGGGCATAGTTTTTGGCTACTGTCGCCATCTCAACAGGCGGTCTAGTGATTTTTTGATACACTTAAAGTTGACCGTCATTTATCTGTCTGGAAGGATGACTTCCAGAGCCGGACCAGGGACGTTACATCTCCAGTTGTGAGGCCGTATTATTCGGGAACGATTGTCCCGGGGTCATAAACCGATTTACTTACATGTGTCCATCTACAAAGAACTTGAGATACAATAGACAGAAATGCCTTTATGTATACTCAAGCGTAACAGATTGGTAAAAGTTTCTCACGAAACGTTTTCTGGAAAGTGTAACTACATATTCAATAATCAGTAATAATATATAATAATAAAATTAATTGGTGCAGTTATTTCTGCTACATAGTTTGACAGTCTCTGACATAGGACGGAAGGGAATTCCATGTTTTGGTAAGTGAGACCGTAAAAGATAATGAATAATATACAGTGTGATGAGGCGGGATATAAAGGACAATGTGCTGATGGAATCGAGTGTTAATATTATGTGTATCGGATAGTCTGATGAAGCGGCGTGATAAATAATTAGGCGATGATGCGTGAAGTATTTTATAGAGAAGGGATAAGGAATGGACAGTTCTACGATCTCTTAGACGAAGCCACGATAATTGTTCCAGGGACGGTGTAACATGGTCAAATTTGCGAATACCACAAATAAAACGTGCGCAAGAATTATGAACACGTTGAAGTCTTTGAGTGGAAATAATATTTAAGTCTGTAAAAAGAGAGTCACAATAATCAAAATGGGGCATTGCAAGTGTTTCTACTAACATTTTCCTAAGGGCGAATGACAAACAATTTCGTACACGATTTAATTAATGTATTATTGAGAAGACTGTTTTGCATGCATGGTTTATTTGTGTATTCCAATTTAAGTTTTTGTCAATAAATACTCCTAGAATGTTTACTGTCTCACTATAAGGGATTTGAACTCCATTTAGTGACACATACGAAACTGTGTTTAGGTTAATTGTAGATAGTAGTCTCTGGTGACCCATAATGATTGATTGTGACTTTCTAGGATTTAATTGCAGTCCATATTTAACTGTCCAAGTCATTAGTGAGTCAAGATCCTCGTTAATTTTGGCAACAGCGTCATTTAGTGAATATTTGTCTGTGTGGATGTAGATTTGCATGTCGTCTGCAAATAAATTATGTTTGCAATGCTTTAGGAAGTTAGATATGTCATTTATGTAGATTGAAAAAGCAAAGGTCCAAGTACCGAACCCTGAGGAACCCCAGCTTTACAGAAGGACCAAGAAGAAGATAATGTATTAAAATATATATGTAGTCAATATGCCCATTTCACCAATTAATGTTTTAAAATGGTCAACAAGTTTCTACAGCCAAGCTGTCATTCTCAAGACCAGATATTGATATCGAGTCAATATCTGGTCTTGAGAATGACAGCTTGGCTGTAGAAACTTGTTGACCATTTTAAAACATTAATTGGTGAAATGGGCATATTGACTACATATATATTTTAATATTACATCACCAAGAAGATCACTTGTGTATTAAAAACATAATGTATGATTTCCTACAACAGATTGCTGGCGCTCATGAAGGTAGGAATTGAACCATTTCGTGGCACTATCAGAGAGTAAGAGGTTTTTAAGTTTATGCAACAATAAGTCCAAGTCTACCGTGTCGAATGCTTTACTAAAGTCCAGTAATGTAAGAATGGTAAGTTTTCGATTATCAGCAGCTTTGCGTATGTCTTCGCAAATATTTAGTAGAGCAGTATTTGCATTGTGTCCTGTCCTGAAGCCTGACTGAAATTTATCTACAAGGTTGTGTTCATTTAGGTACTCAGTTAGTTGTTTATGGACTAATCGTTCCAGAGCTTTTGAAAGGGTAGGTAAAATGCTAATGGGTCGAAAGTCGTTCGGGGTTGAGGGCGTTTATAGTTTTAGCGACTGTATTGCTCTCATGTTGGAAGTCGATTAATATTTTAATAGAGTCTGGTCCATAAGGTAGTTCCTTTACCAGGTGGTCTACGATATAGTTAATAGGTTTGGACAGTTTGTTAAGACCGCATTTGGGCGCATTTATTTGCTGTGTCTGGATTTGAATTCAGCCACAGGTCCTCTGTTTTAAAGACGTGTTTTCCTGCGATTTTTTAAATCTCGGTACATTATTTGCTGGCTTTGTGCTTTCTTTCAGTGTTTCTGGAAGATACCTTGGCGGATTTCTGAGCTGGGTCTCAGTGAGTACCAGGATCTGTGATTGTATGAGGAGCAATAGCTCAATACGCTTCTTTTTTGGGCCAGAGGAGAGTGTTCAACTACTAGAGCCTACGTTTGGGGAAGCGATGGGCGGACTTATTGGTTGCCGTTATTTGGCAGTAAGCTTGATTGTTACTCTGAAAAAAAAATATGGGTCGCTCGCAGACTGCAGGTCCGTCCATCAGACATTGGCAGCGAGCCCTTGGTCTTGACAGAGGTTATGCTGACCATCTGCAAGACCTCGAACTCGAGATCCTTTTATATTGTTCGGGGTCACTGACGTACCACGCTGGGGTCGATACTTTTGTGTAGCTGCGGTCTCAAGTCCTGTTTTTAATACCCAGTAACTGATCGTCGGGCAATTGCAGAAAGCCTAGACGCGAGTTCATGAAATCTCAGAAGGCTTCTCTAAGGCGTTATAGCAGTCCGCTGCTTCCTCTCGCCAAACGCTCCGACTCATCCCCAATCAGAAGACACGGCGCGGATAGCAAGCTACCCCGTACTATCGAGACGCTCTATTCCGAATATCTCAACAACAAGGCCAGCCGTGGGCCACCCGTCTCCGGAAACTTCGGGAACCTTAAAACAAATACAGGTGTGGTTTTGTAGTGCCATGATACTATGAAATAGTGGTTATGATAAAATAATTGTTTGTACAACATACGTCACAACCAGCAAACAGTTTTATATTTGTAGCACGTGCTATAAAAATATATAATTTGTAAAGTATATGTAATGTACATTATACACCAATGAGTTAAAATAGTGCAGTTACGGCTACACCTATAATATTTGTTTCTGTATTATCTAACTTCTGTTTATATATATGACAACATAACTCTGGAATACCTTGAGAAATTTTGAATCAAATTTGTACAAATATGAATTACAATCTGGAAACGACCTGTAGTATTAGAAACCCTATACTATCTATCGATTGGTAATAGATAGATAATACATAAACATAATGAAAATGACCAATGTTAGAGTCTAATTCATTTTTGGGGTCGCTGTATTAAATAGCGAAACTTGTGATGACATTAAAGTCCTGTTCTGTCCTCAGTGGCATGTGCGTAAGAAATAAAATGTCAAACGATACCGAGGTTTGCGTCAAATCCCTAGTTTTTAGGATCAATATGGTGATTGATGATGTTTAGTTTTCCACAAAATAGATAATCTCGTCCTTGAGAACTTGGCATATTAAAATAATTTTAAGCAATAAATAAGTTCAATTAAAATAATTTTGATGATGTATTTCGTATCGCAGAGAATTCATGTATTGCTCATGAACGGGATTTCAACTGTTGAATTCAACATTTAAAATAATGGATGTGTTAAAACTCTTGATCATAAATTAACGGCTGTCTAAAAATCTTCATTTGAATGCATAAGATATCTTCAGTTTAGGGATAAGTATTTTTCCTTTTAGCCGATAACATAAGAACTAATAAAAATTGTCTTTTTAATAGGGTTTATAATAAATCAACATTTAAGATACGATAAACATGTTTCCTTTCGTGCAAATTATTGCGCTAAACTATTCGCAAACTAAAAATTTTAGATATACACCGTATGATAATGAACGTATTGAATATTGTTTAAATAGCTATTTTTTAATATACAGAGTGTTAATGAATAACATCGACAAACTTTGAGGTATTGTAGAGGTATCGTAGATAAACCATTTGAGATATCCAACTTGTAGTCTAGAAGTTCAAATTTATAAGTTATAATAATAAAAGTGTTAGGAGCCAGTACGCCACTGACAATATTTCGAAGATTTCGTTGATAAGCTGCTACATAGTGTAACTTTCTTTTGCGAGTTGACTTCCTTAGACCACATAGCTCAGTGGTAATGTGCCAGGTATGAAATATATTTCGTTAGGAATATGATATTCTTTATTTCTTGTGTAAGATGTTTGGAGATTTAGTACAAAATATTCTAGAATTTCTTTTAGTATGATGCAGGAAAGTAATAAATGACAATATTCTGTACTAGTGTAAAAGAAGGAATACTGTATAGCTCACTAGGTAACAACAGTAAATATTCGTAAGTGAACGTCGCATCAGTTCAGATGGTCGAAACAACAAGGGTACTTATGCATTAGCGTATCCATTACTTCAGGTTACAATAATACTGTATGAATGTAGCATCAAGTATTATGACGCGAAACTTACCACAAACATGAAGGAAAGGCATAACAAAATTAATAAATAAATTTATACTTAAATTAAGGTCTACTATTGTTTGAAGTGCCAGTGGACAAATAGTAAAGGCAATCAAATTCGTATTCATACTTTATTTTACAGTAAAGATGTTAACATTCAGGAATAATAATAAAAATAAATGTAAACCAACTTGTTATATTACATTACAGTACACTCAGTAAAGGATGCATGATTTAAGCAGACATAAAAATAAACACTCTTTATTCATGTTTACTTCAAAAAACAGGATCATTGGCACTGTTCAAAATGTTGCCCTTGATGGAGTAAGCACAAATAACATCTGCGCAGAAATGATGCTCGCACTCGTCAAAGATTCCTCGAGTATTACTGATTTCGTCACAAGCAGCCAAACCTCTCGCCAGTAAATCATTTGAGTCGAATGGAGTTCTATACAGGAGGCTCCTCACGTATTCCCGTAGGAAGAAATTTGGAGGGGTGAGATGAGGTGAACGTGGAGGCCGCGACCAATCCAACGTCCAGGGAAGACATTATCCAGATGGTTCATTACATTTCTGTCAAAGTGAGACGGTGCCCCGTCGTGCTGGTTCCAGATCTGACGTCGGATATCAAGATTGGACTTCTTCCAGGAGTACAGGAAGCATGTATATCAAATACTCTTTGTCCACGTGACCATTTAACCGTGGGGCAGAAGATAGGGACCAGTGATATAATTGGAAATTATACCAGCCCATATGTGTAACTCCGAATCTGTGTTGATAGCCTCTCTCTGCAATGGCAAATGGATATTTGATGTTCCCTAATATGGCTATTCCATTGATTTAGCACAACCTCTTCTCTTGTAAAATAAGCCTCATCGATGAAACGAGCTTTTGAACAGAAATCAGCCTGCTCAACCAGCCGTTCAGAGACCCAGTGGTAAATCTACACGCGAGGTCCGAAGTATAACAGTGTCAAGCACTGCACCTTCAAACAGTGGACGGGTGGAATCCTTCTTCATGCAAGACCTGCCACACGTTGACGTGGTATATAATGACGGCACGTGCAATTGCCCGTGTACTGGTAGAAGGATTCTCTCGAATCCTGTCGAGCACCTCTACTTCAAAATCCAGGATAGACGAGTTCTTCTTGCGCCGGAATCCGGTTTATACACCACTAGAGTTTCAGTTTCCCGTAAACGCCGGTGGAGAGTTTGAAAAGTTCAATGATGAGGATGTTGTCTGGCAGAATATATTTCTCTGTACTTTCGTGCAGTTGCATGCGCATTTCCTCTTGCCTCACCAAAAACATAATGCATATCTGCTTATACATTGACTGCATAAATATTAGCCTATCAAGAACAATCTGCATGCTATATTCCCCAATTGTTGGATAGGCAGGGGTGGGGCGGTACCGTGGCCACCTCGATCACCGTATCTGACTCCCGTGGGTTTCTTTTTTGGGGAGAAATGAAACGTCTTGTGTATGGTATACCTATAGATACAGTAGAAGAGTTAGTTGCTCGCATTGTTGAGGCTGCACTTGTCATCCGAGACGATGTTGGCCTTTTTAAGCGTTGCAGACTGTCCACAGTGCGAAGTTACCACTTGTGCAATGCCTCCAATGGACGGCAGTTTGAACCCAATCTCTAAAACAACAATTGGTCTCGTTCCTTGATACGAACGAAAATTTATTGTTTTCAGTTAACACTTGCGTACACGATAAACGGCGCATATGCCAATGTTTTTTTCACAATTCAAGTGTTTGTTGTTACCTCCTCTATTTTCCCTGAAACGTTGTAAACGTAATTTTTTTAGCATCCTGTATTTGTTACTGTGCTGGAATATTCATTTTCGAGAAAAAGTGCATATATATATATAATAAAAGAAAATGTTTAAACCAAAATTATTTTTTGAAATAATTTATTATAAATAATTTTTCCGAATTAGAGAAAGACAAGAGAGCTAGAACAATTGCAAGGGTATATTTTTGTAAATATTATTCGCATATCTAAATCTGTTTGCGAGTTCTTTTTCTCACAAAATACGAAATGCGTATTTGAACAAAACACTTAAGCACTCAACATATGATGGAGAGGAAGTTTATTACTGATACTCCTTACTTTCTTAGCATTATCAATTAAAACACAAACTCTAGTCAAAATTAGATTGAAATGGAGAGGAGTTTGGGGAGTGTGCATATTTATGTTCCTGGAGTTCGTGATAACTGTAATGTTAGGTTACTGTCACAGGATTCAGCGCATTTTTGCTTATTATTTTCTTAACTCAAAATCTTGACGCAGCAGCTGGGACAATAGTGCGCATTCGTCGTCACTGCACACGTTACTACCAAATCATTACTTGCTTCAGATAAATCCTTAATTTCTACAACTGTAATACTATTAGACAGTTTACAGTAGGCGTATAAATCTCCTGACAGCACTCTACACAATACAAAAACTAAGCGCGCTCCAGGCATAAACACTCACAGTCTACGAATATGTTCTCAAAAATAAAATCGATATATACATTTCAAAAGAATATATTTGAAAATCCACACAGAGTTGTTTCCTACTGTCCTCTGTTGACAATTATTCAACTAAAAGAGAATTAAGTAGGTTGTTTCCGAATGCTAAGACGACGTGAATTGTTATGCAAAGCTTCAAATATCCATAAAAATTAAATGCCTGCATAAACGCTTCAGCTGACGCATTTGGTTCTACGTTTTCAAAGAAACACCCAGACCAACGTAATTGCCATTCATGTTAATATTCACCTGAATACACTAATATATTTGAGAAAAAACTCAAAATTTATTTTTAAAAATTATAATAATAATAATAATAATAATAATAATAATAATAATAATAATAATAATAATAATAATAATACTTTATTTATTCTGGCAGAGTTAAGGCCATAAGGCCTTCTCTTCCATTCAACCAGCACAAATACAAATAAATATTCGACAAATATAGATATACACTGTACTAATTATAAACAGTTAAAAGATACAATTATCTGCGTTAATTAAATATACACATCTAAATAAAAAAACTTGTTTTACGCATATAGGTAATATTGCCTTCTTATGAATTGTGACGTCACGGATATTTTTTTAACTCATCGGTAACGCTCTGCCCGTGATCGGAAGTCGCATTTTTTCGCATTTTAAAAATTCATTAAAAAACTACTTGACGAAGAGACGTAAATGTTTCATACATCATATTTAATTGTAATAGCGGTTGCAGTGATATATTATAATGTACTTTAATTGTGTTATTGTACGGAAAGATATTGTAAATTATATTTGTTCTCCACCAATATCATTACAGAAACGAATTATAAAAATTTTCTTGCATAAACCTTTAGAATACTCCATAAAACTAATCTAACCTGAAATTTGCGTGCCAAATATTCGACAAATATTAAAGCTCAATATTGCTTACTTATTTCCACAAAAAAATATACGAAATTAAAGATAATCCAATTATGTAATAATAATAATAATACTAATAATAATAATAATAATAATAATAATAATAATAATAATAATAATAGCTTTATTTTACCTGGCAGAGTTAAGGCCTTAAGGCCTTTTCTACCACTCAACCAGGTTTTAAAGAAATACAAAAAAATAGTCTTACATCTAAATTACAGTATACATTAACGATTACAACTTATGAATACAATACAATTAATATTTACAATGTATTTTGATTTACTCTAAATTTAACGAATTAAATGTATAATATGTACAAGATATATATAAAAAACGAAGAAAAGATTATTAATGACATGGTATAAAATTTAATAAATAGAGAAAAATTAATTATTAGACAACAGGTAACTGTATAAGCGTGACTTAATTGTGCCAAGTGTTCAGCAACCCCTGATATCTTGAAGAAGGAGATTCCAGGAGCGGGCAGAGGCTACTGCGAAGGTAGTAGAATAAGAGGAAGTTCTCTGAAGAGGAATTGTTAGCAGACTGCTATCTTGTGACCTAGTATCAATATTGTGGTAAGAGGATAACTTCTCAAATCTGGACGCCAGGAAAGTAGGAATGTAGGAATTCAGAAGCTTAAAAAGTAGTGAAAGAGAGTGCAATTTACGTCTGTCAGTAAGACGGAGCCAAGAGAGGTTATTAAAGTGTTCGGAAATATGGTCATAACGGCGGATATTGAAAATGAATCAAACGCAAGCATTATGAACACGCTGCAGTCTCTGCGACAAGTCATAGTTTAGATCGTTATATATATAATGTCACAATAATCGAAGTGTGGTAACACAAGATTCTGCACAAGGATTTGTTTTAACGAAACTGGGAGAAAACTCTTTAAACGTCTAAAATAATGTAAGATGGAGAAAGTATTTTTACATATGTGTTTCACTTGTGTTTGCCAGGTTAAATTTTCGTCTAGATGTAGTCCAAGATCTATTACTGAAGAATAATAAGGAATAATTTTATTATTTATAGTAATGTTTGGAAGTGTAGAAATGTCAAAGGTTGTAAGTAGAGTTTGTTGTCCCATTAGAATTACTTGTGACTTGTTAGGATTTATATTTAGATCGATACTTGAAGACCAGTTAAAGATGGATATGAGATCGTCATTCATGTTTGTCAAGCTGTTATAGAGAGAATGAGGAGGTGAATGTAGGTAAATTTGGAGATCATCGGCATAGAGGTGATAACGGCAGTGCTTTAGTGCAGTTGGTAAGTCATTTATGTAGATTGAGAAAAGAAGAGGTTCGAGAACACTGCTCTGGGGGACTCCCGCCTGCAACGTTGCGCCAAGCCGAAGATCTAGAGTTTAATGAAACGTATTGTTGACGACAGTACAAGTATGAGTCGAACCAGGATACAGCGCTGTCAGACAAGTGTAGGTGCTTGAGCTTTATCATAAGTAAGTCGTGGTCTACTGTGTCAAAAGCTTTGCTGAAGTCAAGTAAGGTTAAAGGAGTCAATTGACGTCTGTCCATGGCTTCACGAATATCTTCAGTAATTTTTAGCAAAGCTGTGGTTGTGCTATGACCAGATCTAAAGTCGGATTGATAAGGATTAAGGAGGTGATTTACAGCAACAGACAGAGATGTACTACTTTCTTACTACACGTACCTCAATTAAACACGAGAGTTGGATCTAAACATAGTAGATATTTAGGTTCCAAATTATATGAGTTAGTTAGATACAATTCCGAGCTAAGGAAACAGATCTCGGATAGATTTTAGGAAACATATTAATTATTTAAATATTTTAAAATTACTATTAACTCATGTCCAAATGACAGTCACATTTCAATGAATTTTGATTTACAACCAATCACATTCGTTTTTCACTTCGATTCTATCACTTTCATTTTATCGCTTTAATTTTATCAAGTGGCTCCCAGATTGTATATATAGTGCACGAATGTAACCAGATTCTGCTTGCGAGATATAGTAGAGAAATATTCGTTATAATTGATTATACCACTAAAAGAGTTGCGCACTTTCTTAAACGTATTATTTCCAAGGAATTGATGTTGCAGAAAAATATAATTAACATATTTACATCATAGGACATCAGAATTTAATTAATAACCTATAATGATGTGTTTCTTTTTTTCTACACTAGGATGAATTCTTACAATATTGCGATCATATTTGGCAATAAATACGATCTGGTTGCAGTGATGAACAAATAAAACATAACGATTCTCATTTGTTTTCAAACATCGCCGTTTACATCAAATATATATAAATATTTTAAAATACCGGTAATTATATTTAAATAATGATTTGTAAGTAAACAACTAAATTTTATTCGTTAAATAGTTCTAACAAATGTCACTCTTGATTTCCAAATGCTCTACATAAATTGGAAATCACTCGTGGCATTACTTATAATAAATAAGTAGTAGTTAGTTTAGGATTGTATTATATAATATTATCTATTTATAATTTATTTTCGGTTTGGTATTAATCCGTTCTATATTTTTGTTGTGTTATTCTCTTGGTCTAAATGTAACTAAGTTTAAGGCTATATTCTGTAAGATTTTAAAAATACATTACGAAACTCCGTTGAGGTCACTGTGTTAAAGTTTTAAGAACTATAAAATAGTACCTGAGATCTCAGTAGTCCTCAATAATTTGCAGTGTTGTTTTGTAGGAGGTATTTCGGTAACTTAAGTATCATCTTCTACTTCCAGTTTGGTACTGACTGTTGTTGGTAATTATTTTGAACAGAAAGTTCACATTACTGGGTACGTTCTCATTTAACAGGTGTTTGTTTGTGGTTTCCTTGAATAATTTCTAACTCTTCGAGAACGTTAATTTTCGATACACAGAGAAAACAATACCTCGAAAATCAACTTTCTCGACGAGTTAGAAATTATCAAGGAAACCACAAATACCTGTTAAATGAGAACGTACCCTATAATGTGAACTCCCTATACAAAATAATTACCACCAACAGTCAGTACCAAACTGAAAGTAGAAGATGATACTTAAGTTACCGAAAGACCTCCTACGAAACTACACTGGTGATTATTGAGGACGACTGAGATCTCAGGTATTGTTTTACATTTCTTAAAACTACATTCTGTAACTAAACTACATCCAAACACGAACACTTGGCTATTCGCTGCCACTACTGTTTACAACATATATTTTAATAATGGAAAATATTTGTTTTCAATAAAATTACGTATTAGTATATTAAGACACAAGTAATCGGTTAAGATGCGTATCATTCGTACTACAACTTGCTCATTTCAGTAATATACGAGTATCACATGTGGTCGTCTAAATTATCCACTTATAAAATCAACATGATGAAGCACTCAAGGATAAACGTCTGTTCCGGTCTCAATATCCATCCAGTACTATTCTACGCGATCGATCTCAGCTTCGTTTTCCAACAGAATGGTATTTGAATATTTATAATTGAGTAGGTCTCTCTAGTCATTTTTGCGACCTGTTGTCTCCATTTGTTTCTCTAATTTTGTATTTTTGTATATTTAAGTTTTAATACTATTACTGTATCTATTTCTACCTTGCCACACTTATGGTTTGAATTAAATCTTTTAAAGTTAGTTGAAATCAACCACTTTAATCAATAATCCTGTATTCACACTTTATATTGTAAAGTCACAATTCTTAATTCACAACGTGTTTACAATGCTCGTGGAAACGGTTAAATAACGTAATGCATTATTGAGTTCCCAAACAGCTGATGTGTGTTATAACCAGAGTCCGGATGTTAGGCACTTAAAAATTCAAAATAGACAGGCAAAAAGGCACAAAAATCATTAATAAAGACACTAATAAATTCAAAATAGGCTGTTACAAAAAGTGAACTACAACATGAATTTTTACAGCCTTATGTAAATAATAAAACATATGCTATCAATAGCATACGAATATATCAGAGATGATTTCTGAAATTCTTTTGCCTTTTTACAAAGATCATACGTATGTTTTGCAGTGTGTACGTGCTACGAAACATGATACTTCTTCGCGAAATCCACTGAAATTTACACACTTTGCAAAACAATATTGAACCGTCACTTGAGAATATTTACGCACCGAATTCGTTCACGAAATTGGTCACTTTGTATTTTACTGTTGTCCATTTTTTAGGCACCGTAAACAACTGTTCTAAAGGTAAAAAAAAAATGCTATAAACCACGTATACTTGTCGATGACTAGAGGCTGAATTCATCGTTACCAACATCAAAAATAATGTTGCCAGTCACTTTTTCAGTATCTAGTGCGAGACAGAGGAAGATAACTTGAGCCATCTACCCTCTTTGTCGTTCAGCAATGTTTGTATTGAAAAGAAGCAAAGCTGTACTATAGAACTTTCTCCAACCCTAGGGCGGAATTCATGAAACCATCTTTACGCAAAGAGCGACTCTTTCTACCTCTCTATGACCGGTTTTATGAATTCTCTCTAGGTCAAAGAGTCGCTCTTTGCGTAAAGATGGTTTCATGAATTCCGCCCTTAGAGTCGAAGCATAATACAATAGGGCTATTTCACTTAACGGGAGTGCATGAGGTGGATAAATACAATAGCCGGTACTTATTTCCCCTAACGGAAGTGCATTGAGGGGAAACCAATTACCTGCTAGGTTATTGCCACCCTTATCCTAAATTATTATAACAATTTATAAAAGGAAGACTTGATAAATTCTGTGAAATGATGTGTCATGAAGTTTGTTCATTTCAAGTAATTTAATTTAAGTACTATGTTAATTTAGAGAAAAAATGACAAAAAGGTATTTATAGGCATTGTAAGTTGAAATAGGCATTTATAGGCAAAATTGACTTGATGGAAAACATCTCTAGGTCGTCGGTGGAACTTATATGAAGTCACTTTTACAATATCTATAATAAATAACTATAGGCATTTTCCCTAACATCCGGTATCTAGTTATAACTGGTTTAATGAGCACACAAGGATGGATTATGTCATTCAAACCCGTAATCACGATGTGGTTCTAAGTATTGTGGTTACATTTATAACAGCACGCTAACGATGTCTAAAAATAAATATATCAGTTCTAAGTTTCAATATTTATTAGTAATAATGCAGCACCTGTGCTGTAAAGACATAAATTCCTGAACACACCAACTAATCAAACTGTAAATATAAAATTTATGTTTAGAATTATACGTTTTATTCAATTGATATTTTCTCGCGCAATAGATATTTTTGAAATATATATCCTCAACTCGTGTCGAACTTATGGCCGGATCAAGGGATGAGATGACTCTAGAGGTCTGTGAATGAGAAAGATGCCGGCCGAGCATGCCTGACGTACCATCACGGGACTGATGAATGAAATGGTTGATATGAGCACAGAGTACCAGAGAAGAAAGTAGACAAGTCTCGCGTACATGCCACAAGCGGCGCTAGTGTAGAACAACTAACATCTAATTTTTTTTCGGTTTTTTTCTGGTACTAATATGAAATTCAGCAACGTCAGGTGGTAAAATTATTAACTATAATTATATAACACCATTTGGTCAGCAATCATGGAATTATTTTCACATACATATTTCATACAAAATTATTAAGGAACCTTAGCCATGTCGTACATTTGAAATCCATTATAAAGCCAAATTTTTAAAAATGTTTATTAGAAATGGCTGTACACTGACATCACTCTTCCTAACCTAAACAAATCTTAGAATTTTATCACTTCTAGTAGGTTTATCTTTGAAAATAAACGTAAAAAAAACTTGAATTTACTTACTAATTAGAGTAAAATAAAATCTAAGTTATGATTTTAACTTTCGATAATATATAATTTTTATAGTACCACCTACATAAAACAAAAGGATAGCAGTTAAAAATTTACAAAATGGCTAATGTCCCATAATCCCGAGGCTACATGCCGTGTGCATTGCATTTGGTTTATTTAGTTACGTATTCTGTTACTACGAAACAGCTCTACTATTGTAGTTTGCTCACTGTAGTTCATCGTAAACTACCGAAATGTTTTAGATGTCACTGTACTCAGTTTTCCCTCTATTCGAGTGCTTTGTGGATATGCGTATGAAGAAATGGTTGAATGAAATTGTTGTAGGGGAAAACGGGAGAAAATCACGAGAAAAACCTGCCCTAGCTCCGTTTCGTCCACCACGAAACCCACATGCAGTGACCAAGACTCGATCTCGGGACCCCAACGGTGAGAGGCGGGCGTCTAACCGCTTGTGCCACGAGCCGCCTATTGAAATAAAATATCTGTAAATTTACAACGGGTGTGGGTAAATATTTATTATAAAAGTGTTATTGTAACTTCGTCTAAAGTATTTTTTTAATATATTACATAAAATATCTACACTATTTTAAGTAAATTTCAAAAAATGTACCGCACTTCTAGCGATGGAAGAGCACGTAAGAGTAATTTGAAGACTCTGAGTTAATATTAACAATCCGGAAATATAATTCGTTATCAAAATCCGATTTTCATTATCACTCTGAATACCGGATTGGATTTTTATTTAATGAATCGTCTTTTCTATTCATTAAATTTAATTCTCAAACAACCTGTCTGCAGCCGACAGTTGAAGAGTTAGGAGTTCATACAGCACGCAGAATCTCCTGAGGATGTCTACTGCAGTAGCAGATGAAACGTTGAGTTTTAAGATACCAGACCACGGCCATTTAGCCCGAAAGACAAACCCAACAGGTATCAAGACACCTGCCGTGAAAGCCTACAATTTTAGATAACTTGTCCTATATTGCAATGAGGTCAATATGAGGTTAATTTTATGTATATTATTGCATCTACATATCTTAAGTGTAATTATACTACTTTTACGTTTCCATCACTTTGCATGACATATTATAATGTATATGTACGTGTGGAATGATTACCCAGAAGTTTGATTTGAATGGAGAGATCACTTTTGAACAGGAACATGATACGTAGAAATAGATAACTGCAGTTATTTTTTTCTTTTATTTCCTGTGTTACACATTTGAATTTGTTATGTATCAAGATCTCACATTAAGCAGAGAGGGCACTACAGCCATCTGTATTTTCATTTAACATTCTCTTTTATTGCATACAGAGAGGAAACGAATTCTATCTAAACGTCATTATTTAGGTTGATGCATTATTGACATCGATGTCATTCCATTCTGTAGAATTTCATTTTTTTATTTCAACAGACGTTGATGTTTATGTCAAACCCATGTTAACATGCAATCTGTCAATTCGTTTTTACTCATTCACACAAATCTTTTATGATCCCTTGGATTGTATAATTAGTATTTTCAGAAACTAATACTAATGCATTAACCCATTACTGTCAACACTTCTTTTTTACTAACATTAATTTAAGGTTTAATCTGATAACGTGTGATATAACAATAGAGAACTAACATTCTGAAATAATTTAGATGTTATAATTCAATACAAATAACTGAAATATAAATTGTTGAGTGACAGTAATCTACCAGTATTAGTGTAATTAAATAAATTCAGCAAAAATTTGAATATTTACAAAATATATTTAATTTATTTACAATAATATGTTTTATGCCATAATCTGAGTTTCTTTTTTTCGTATTTTATTTCTTAGAAAATAATCTGTCAGTTTCGTCAAATAGTAACAAGAAGTTATTTTAGTACAATATGTTCTTCTTATAAACCCATGTTTCCCTTAACAGAGATTTTAGACGCTCTCCCCCTACAGGAAAGAATTTGTACCATATTAATCTACTTACACTTGTTTTCGTATAGATGTCATTTGAGTGACCCGTGGTCAGCGTTTCGCCTCATACTGACATCTAGGAAACCAACATAGTACTAGGACGGGAAAATTCAGTAAATTTTACTTAGAGGCCTTCTCATTCAGACTTAAGAATGTTTTACGAGCCTGAAAATCTTCAGACTCGGGACCCACGGCTTAAAGTCCCTCCCGGAGGACTTGCTCCTTGGATTTTTCCATCCTAAAAAAATACATCCACCCCGGCCGGGTTTGAGCCCGCGACCCTCGGAACCAGAGGCAAGGAGCATAACCACTAGTCCACCGCGGCCGACACAATATGTATAATAAATATTACATATTTTCAACTTTTTAACTCTTAGTACTTTGTAATAGTGTCTAATGGCCATAAAAAGTAAGTTATATATTAGCTTTCAACTGGAATATTTTTGTGATGTTTTGTAGATACGATGATATCATATGTTTCCAATATTATATGCCCGTGTAAGAAAATACTTGTCATAGCATATCATTACTTTTGTCTTTTTGTTTCACTGTTAATATCTGTAATTCAATCACTCCTCTGACATTTCAGTTATTTTTGCGATGTGTTGACCTCTATAAAATTCCTGGGCAAGTAGAAAGATTTGTAAAGGAGCATTTTCTATAAAGTTTCTTAATATTTTTATAAGCACAAGATTGACTTTGCTGATGATCATATTGTAACTGAGAAATGAGACAACAATGTACAAAAAAATTAGGATAGAACCAAAAACAATTCGCGCACAGATATAAAAAAAGGTATATAAGGTATATCCGTTTAGAAGAAAAATTGTACAAATATTCTAAAACTTAATTTAAAAATAAGAAATTATTTTCAATATTGGATATTTACATTTCCAATGAAGGATAAAAAGGCATACTACTCAGTTAAGCGGTAGGAGTTATATAGTATCCTTCTGTAGTTCGGAATTCCTAAAACGTTAGTTAGACTTACGAATGTGTCTAAATGGCAGAAAGAGTAGAGTGCGTGTAGGCAAACAGTTTTCGAATACTTTTGAAATTCACAACGGGTTAAAGCAAGGAGATGCACTATCTCCTCTACTATTTAATTTTGTATTAGAGCATGCCATTAAATCGTTGGAGAATGAAGAAGGCCTACAACTCAATGGTATTAATTGACCGTTAGTGTATGCTGATGTTGTAGTATTATCGACCGATAACGAGGAGATACTAAGGGTAAACATACATACTTTATTGAGTAACAGTAAGAAATTGGGACTGGAAATAAGCATGAATAAAAATAAACATATGTTCCCACACAGAAATGCGTTATTTAATGGAAATGGACAATTAATGACAAAAGAATAATATTTTGAAGAGTGACTGATTTCAAGTTCTAGGAACAATAATTACAAATAGGAATGAGATTGGCAATGGAATTAAGCATTGGCGCAATTCTGAAAATATATACTATTATGCACTGCAGGGACTCTTGTCGTCCCAAATCATTTGAAAAACAACGTTAAACTGAAAATATATAAAACAGTTATTACCCAAGTTACATTATATGGATGGGAAACATTGACTCTTACTTTAAGGGGGGAACGAACATTACGAGTATTTGAGATTAAAATTCTTAGGAAAATTTTTGGAACAAAAAGGGATGAACAGACAGGTTAATTGAGAAAACTACATAATACTGAGCTACATGATGTGTATAGGAAGCCTGATATAATAAGAACAGTTAAGTCTGGTAGATTGCGATGGACAGGGCATGTGGCACGTATGGGGGATGAAAGAGGTGCATGAAAGCTTGTTGTAGGAAAATCAGAGGGAAAGCGTCCGGTTGGTGGGCGAAGAATTAGATGGACAATAACATCATCCATGATTTGAGGGAAGTAGATTATACAGGGGTGATTGGAAAACATTAAGTGAGGATTGGGATATATGGACAGCTTATGTCTGCGCGGCCATGAATCTACGGGTCCGATAGAGCCAATGAGTTATTTAGTTAGTTATGAAGGAGAAAAAGATGCGAGTAAGAAAATTCAATCTTTTAGGAAACAGTATTGCTAAATAATGGTCTAGTAGTAGTAGGACTTTATTCGAATAAACGTAAGAGACGTACAATGTTATTCACAAATATGGGTATCACGGGCAGTAAAGCCGTACGTGCTGTTGACAGTCGGTTGCAATAAAATAATGTTTGGTAATCCATCCATCCATCCATCCATCCATCCATAGTAATTCTGTCCGAAGGCAGGTCTTTCACTGCAATCATAGCATTTTCATGCTATGCTTTGCAGCTTTACTAGGGAATTATAGGTGTGGTAGCTTCCCGTTGCTTTCCACACTGATGAAGGATGATGATGATAAGATGAATATGAATGATGATGATTGCGATGGCCATATGATTTCGGGGACCGTTTGGGCCTTAAAGTTTTCCTGACATTTCTCTTACAGGTGAGAAAAAACCCCGATAAAAACCTCACCCAGAAAAACTGTCCCGAGCGGGGATTGAACCCGGGCCCGCTGCGTGACAAGGCAGCACGCTACCTCGAGACCACAGCGGTGGACTGTTTGGTAATAATATAACGAAAAACAAGCAAAAGGAAAACACAATAATATTACAATTAGGTAATACCGGTAATACAATTACATCATCATCATCACTCCAGGAATTAGGCAATTGCCCTTTCCGACTTCATAATGCATCAGCCCAACGTCTTCTAGGTCTTCCTACATCACGTCTTCCTCTTGCTTGATAATTTCTTGCCAACAATGGATATCTCTCCTTACTCATTCCATCCATGCGATCAATCCATTTCTGTCTGTAATGCGTGACCTTATCCAATAAAGGGTGTACTTTCAATTCTTCTCTTATATCCTCATTTCTTATTCTATCAAGTCTTGTACATCCTTTTACTTGTCTTAGGTACCTCATCTCCGCCGATTGTTTTTTCACTGGAGCCCAAGTTTCACATCCATGCAATATTGTGGGAACCGCCATAACATTATACATTTTTATCTTGGTTTCTTTTCTAATTTTATTTTTGAATGTTCTCTGTATTGTTACACACACCGTCTGAAATTTATTTATTTTGAAGTCAATATCTCTTTCCACATTGTATCCAACATCACAGCCCAAATAATTGAAACTAGACACCTGTTCTATAATTTGATTTTCTAAAATAATTTTGGATCTCACTGGATCTCTTCCTCTGAAAGCCATGGTCTTCGTTTTCCTTTCAGAAATCTTTAGATCATATAATTTACATATTTCATTTAATGCATGTATTGATTTCTGTAAGTCGTCTTCATTTTTCTGTATTATGATTAGATCGTCAGCAAATAGAAGATTATTTATGCATACTTTATTATCCATTCTTATTCCTGGATTCACTAAAACTTTCCATTTATTTAAAATATCGTCTTTATATATATATATATATATATATATATATATATATATATATTAAACAAAGTGGGTGATAAACTACATCCATGTCGTGATCCAGTATTTGTTTTGATTCTATCTGTTCTTTTGAATTACATTATACAGTAATTAGGTGATGTAGAATTACTAAGAATTAATGATATTACATTTTTCTAACATGTCTATATATTCACGAATGAGTGTTGTTTTATTTTCGGCGTTTTTCCATGAATTTGCCCACGTTTATCCAATTTTCTGGATTTACTATTAACACGTAGAATGCCAATCTTTCACCATGTGAATTTAGGAATATTTCCGGCAATAACTGACGATTCCAATATTCTAAATCGTTACATTTTCCTAATAGGCTATATATGTCTCGTCTTCAAAGCTGCCGCACATTGGACATATTTGCATATCGTAATTGTCGCTAATTTTTAGAAATTTCCATGCCCCTAGTCTAAACCAAGCAAACCCTGATCTATCTTTGAATCTTAGGTTGAGTATATTAGATTATTTTCCCTAAATTTGTTTTAGGTCTCTTTGTAAAAATAGTGAGCGTTTTCCCGTACATTGGGCAAAAATATCTTGTTGGTTTATATCTGAGTACCTCCTCCATATTTTGTTCCACACATTCTTGCGATTTTCAGTCCCTTTTTCCCATATCCAACGTTTAAACTCAAATCTGACACAAAAAATTCCAGGATAAAATTATGTGGAACTCTTGGTCTACAATCTTTTCTCTATTCAAGCGAAATATGAGATTCAAAACAATAATATATCAGCAGGATAGTAATAATGTTGGAATGAGATATCTGTGACCAACTTACAAGACACAGATTTACATTCTAGACCACAGGAATAACGATATTATGCAAAAACGCAATATCCAATCTGTAGAGGAGAAAGTTTCTATATACGGAATAAAATGGTTTCAATGTGCTTCTTGAATGGCAGCGTTTTGGATACTTCAGTGAATTCACCAATACTATTCTCACAGATGACGCATTCCTGGGACTTCTATAGAAACGTTCTCAGTTTTGTCAAGCTCGGAACCATAATATTTCAACAGTGGCTAATTTCATACGTACAATATGATGATCAGAAGCTTCCTCTTTTCAGTAAGCTCAACCCCATCATTTGTATGATAATTGTAGTTTTATAGGATGTTTTGAAAGGCCCATTCTGGGGACGTCCTGGTGTATTTATGAATATCCTTATGCTGGAATGTTGTGCTCTTAACAATGAGATTCTTTGATGTGGCAAATGTGACTAATCTAACCCCGTTGTCGTTACTATCTTCATGAAGACTGAATTTGCCTATTGTTGGTTTGAATATATCTTCCCGCCCCACTTTTGCATTAAAATCTCCTAAGACAATTTTCATATGATGTAGTGAAAGACTATCAAATAAGCATTCAAATTCTTCATAGAACTCATCCTTGATCTTGTCATCTTTATCTTCTGTCGGGGCATGTACATTTACAATTATAAAATCATGTCGTTTACCCTTTAGAATTATGTATGATATCCTATCACTAACAAACTTAATATCTCGGATAGCGGATAGGATACTCCTTCTGACTAAAAAACCCGTTCCAAATGCAGGTCTTTCTGCACCCCCATAGTATAATGCAAAGCTTCCTGATTCCTGACTACCTTCTCCTGGCCACCTAACTTCCTGTAAAGCGACTATATCCAAGGGCGATTTATCCAATTCCCGCGTTAATATCTCTAGTGCCCCGCTATTGTATAAAGTCCTAACATTCCATGTTCCTAGGAACATGTCCCTGTGTTTGAGCCTTTGGCATGGATTCCCTGAAGTAGCCCCCGCCCGGATAACCGAATGGGGGACTATTTGACCTCCGGAAAATTTTACCCCAGTAGAACCCATGTCCGCATTTCTTGACGGTTGTATTTTTACTTCGAAAGATCGTCACTCTTTTCGACCAAGGTACTTATTTCGTCTGGCTTATCACCTTCGACCAGTCCGGCATGGGTAACCCTATCGGCAGCAATGCTACCGCCGGCATAGCTCTCAGGATCATTTAAGCACACAAGCCACTCCACCACGACAAGGTAAAGATACCATGGAGGGCCATTACAAGGTATGCGGTGTATAAAAAGAGATTCTCAGGTGGTTAATGTGAATAAGCAGGAATAAGGCGAAACTCTGCAATTCTTATGAAGAAACATCTAGCACCTTAAATTTGGTAATGTACCCACATCAGATGGTAAGGAAATTTGAAATGTAACCTCTAAATTTCACTACATTACAGCGTCATTACTATTTTTAAGAATTCATTAAATATGCCCTATTACATGTTTAATTTAATGATCAATGAATTTCATTAATTGAATAACCACAAAGAACTAGTTTGTGACCCTCGCTTTTCTCAAATTGAGTTTTACATACCTAATGTTTGTTAATGGAACGCGTGAGACCTCTGTCCATGTTAAATCAACCTAGGAAAAAATTAGGGTTACGAGCTTATTCTGTTGTGGTCTCGAGGTAGCGTGCTGCCTTGTCACGCAGCGGGGCCGAGTTCGATTCACGGTCGGGACAGGCTACTGGGTGATTTTTTTCGAGGTTTTTCCTCACCTGTAAGACAAATGTCAGGATGCTTAGGGCCCAACGATCCCCGAAAATCATCCTGTCATCATCATCATCATCATCCTCATCATTATCATCGTCATGATTCACCGGAGTGGAAAGCAACGGGAAGCTACCACACTTATAAATCCCCAGTAAAGCTGCAAAGCATAGTATTAAAATACTATGATTGTAGTGAAAGACCTGCCCTCGGGCCGAATTACTATGGATGGATATGGTTACACACGAATTTCGGAACAATTTAATAATAAAGTATCCAAATTGTTTAATTTTCCCAAATACCATAATTTGTTAACTACAATGTTTAAATATGTCACAGATATATTCAGATATATATCTGAAACAATTCAGAAGAGAAAAATAACTTCAGCTATGCGCAAGAGGGTATAGCGCCAATGCGTAAAGTTGGAGCTCTTGGTTACATCCTTGTCAGATTGAACTTTTCTTTGAAAAGTAATTAAATTACATGTTAACCCTTGAATTAGTAAACTGCGAATTTATCCTGCCGGACCGCAGTGAAAATAAAAACCATGTATAACTATATGTTCTTATTGTATATTGTGTAATTCGACACAAATCAAAATAAATTTTCAGCATTAGCTGAACATTCCACTTCAACTGCTGGACCATCCTAACATCCCCCCCCCCAATGGATGTAACTGAACCTATAGATGCAGCCGAGGCTGGATTCTCTCGTGTTACCCTCACCAATTACTGTAATAGGTCACGGGGATCTATGTTGAATGAACAGAGAGGAAAAAAAAATACTAATTTGAGGAAAATTAATAGTAGTCTATACACGAGATGGTTTGAGATAGGTACGCATTCTCAGTGGATGATTTTCTTAAGTTCAAACAGCATTTTCTTTCCTTGAAAATGTATATTATACTTGTGAACTAAACAAGGAATTGCCGCTGAGGGTTATATTAAAGCGACACACTTCACTCACCCCCTATAGATAAAATTAAAGAGACTATTTAACTCATGCCCCAAATGGGAGTCAATGACCAATCTCGTTTTAATTAATTTTGATTTACGACCTCCTTTTTAACATTCTGAACAGGCCAGACCATTATTTTGCAGTGATTGACTCTCTAAGAAATAGAGCTGTATATATAGTGCACGAATGTAAACAGATATTGCTTGCGTGATACAATATAAAACATTTTAATTAATTGATTATACCACATAAAAAAACTTCTGTTTACATATTCTTAAACGTATTATTTCCTAGGCAATAACGTTCCAGAAAAAATATAATTGACGTATTTACATCATAGGACATCAGAAATCAATTAACATACAGTTTGATGTGTTTACTTTTTTCTCCACTAGGGTGCATTCTTACAATATTGCGATCCTTTGGCAAAAAATATTATGATCTGTTGCAGTGATGAACAAGTGATACATAACAAAGTTTCTCATTTCTTTTCAAACATTGCCGTATACATTAAATATATAAATATTTTAAAACAACTATATGTAAATAACGATTTGTGCATAAACAGCTTAATTTTATTCGTTAAATAGTCCTAACAAGTACCACTCTCAATTTGCAAATTTTCTAGATAAATTCAGTCCTCAGTTCCTGAGTCGTGAATTTATCGATAATTTGGAAATAATTCGCGGCATTACTTATGAAAAACTTTCTCTGAGATTTTCCCTCAAATCAGACGAACACATTTCTATGAAGGAAAACAATTTGCTTAAGGTCACTTCGATTTTTATATTAATGTTGAACAAAGTACTTCTACTCACGAAATTTATAACCTGTACCGCCTGCTGTATACAGTTGTAGTTATAAAAGCAAAGGTTTGGACTTAAGCAGTGTTTACTCTTAACGCAAAGCTATCATTCATTACAGGGATTCCTGTCAACCCAACATCTCTAAAAAAATGAAAATAAAATTATAATTATATAAAGGTTATTCTTGCAGTTATATTATATGGATACAAAATGTGGTCTATTTTTAATGGAGAAAAGATTACTACTATGTGAGAATTAAGTACTTAGGATTTTTTTTCGGCCAAAGATGAAGAGACAGGTAAATGGAGAATACTACATAACAATTAGCTACATGATCTATATGGGAAAGCAGACGTAATAATAACAGTTAAAGTTCGTGGATTGCGATAGGCAGTTCATGTGACATGGACGGAGAATGAAAGAGGGGTCTTGTAGGTAAACCGGATAGTAAGCACTTTGTAGATAGGTTAAGAATATGTGGGAGGTTAACATTAGCCGTGATGTGAGGGAGGTAAATTGTACAAATGACGATTGGAAAACACTTGATCAGAATAAGGAATTGTAGAGAGATAAGTCTGTGCGGACATGAACTCCCGGTTAGAATACTGCCTGCCAGTCATTAATTACATATCATTCTGTCTTCACTAATTCTCATCAGATTCCTCAATAATTGTGTACTGGATATATATATATATACATGACAAGGTAAGAAAAATAAATCCGGACCTCTGAGTTGATATATATATATACACACAGGATGTTGCAAAAAACACCGGCAACGGAGGTGAGGTAGCATATTGAGATATGTTGATTATTTTTGAATAAGCTACCAGTGTCCGGACACTATGACTAATTAATTATTTATTAAGTTCAGTGTTAGGTCGAAGGATTTGAAGACTCATTACTTGAAAACACCTCACAGGTACGGAACCTCTGATACGTGGCTTCGCAACGGAATGTGGCTACAACATGTCGGAGCTCCAACTAACCTCCATGCAAATTTGAGGAGACATTTGGATACCACGTATCCAGGTCGATGGATTGGGATAGGGTACCAGGTCCATGGCCTCCGAGATCAGCTGTTCCTAACTCTCTCGACTACTTTTGTCGGACATGAAACACTCTGTTGATCAGACTCCAATAGAGCCACGTATGTATCTTATAGCCCGAATCCACGCTGCTACAAAAATAATTCAAACGAGGCCAGACGTATTTGAACGTGCGTAAATTTCATTTCTACTATTATTAACATAAAGCCTATTAGTATAAAGCCAGAACGAATCCCTCTATTTGTTTGAGCAGTAGGGGTTACTGCTTTGTTACTCCTTCTATCATTACCAGTTCTAGCAGGAGCAATTACAATATTATTAACAGACCGAAATTTAAATACATCCTTTTTTTACTCTGCGCAATTCACTATAACGCCGATGAACGCTCTGCAATGAGATGGTAGGTGAATATTTGAAAACTTAATGTGGCTGTGAGGGTATTGTCAAGTATTGACTCTTGAGATCCAACGGAACTCTTCAGAAGTTAGCTATCATAGTGTGAAAGCGCATAATTTGCGGACATTTGTACCTTATTAAAAATGATCAACATATCTGAATATAACACCTCACCTCCGTTGTCGGTGTTTTTTTTTCATACATATGTATATATAAGATCGTAGGCTTTGGAGGTTTGTCACGGGGAAACGGCAGCAGCTGTGTGTGTGTAGGCTATATCAACTTGACTGAGTGTCATTACTTTTACTAAACTTCCTTCTTTAAAGCTAAGATTATTAGTTTCGCAATAAAAATATAGGTTTGAAATCCAAAAAAAAAAAATTCAGACTCCTCATTTGTGTTCAGATTTGAGGTCCTATTATGTGCCATAAATCTATGCGCGGACACGTTCATTTTCATCTGAAGGAAACCAAGCACAGGATTTTAACACCCTTAAAAAAATCCATAAATTGACCGGATATGAACCCATTAACTTTGGTACCAGACACTAGCATGTTAACCATTATTTCAGCAGCTCGACATGAATTGGATTCTGAGGACAGCGATCAGTAGCCTATCATATTGTATGCGGCATTGAATTACTAGTCCCTTAATATATTTTGTTAGTTCTATTAGCATTATTATTATTATTATTATTACTATTATTATTATTGTTATTACTGTTATTATCATTATTGACATTATTATTTTTATTATCATTAAGTATATTATTATTATTATTATTATTATTATTATTATTATTATTATTATCTTATTATTATTAATTATCATTATCTTAAACTTGTCGGATGACCATCTATCTCTGTAAAAGTCAATTGCGGGTGAGAGGCCAATAGCCATCTGGGCCTGTCGCGCCATGGAGTTATTATTATTATTATTATTATTATTATTAATAATAATAATAATAATAATATTACTTTATTTATTCTGGCAGAGTTAAGGCCATAAGGCCCTTTCTTCCACTCAACCAGCACAAATACAAATAAATATTCGACAAATATAGATATACACTATACTAATTATAAACAGTTAAAGATACAATAAATGTAGCAATGTAAATGTCATGTACAAACAACATTTTATAGGGTAATAACAATAATGATACGATAATAATAATAATAATAATAATGATAATAATAATAATAATAATAATAATAATAATAATATAAATATGATACATTATACGGGAAACACCAATTAATATATATATCTTACACTGGATAATAATGAAGTCGAGTTTAGAGCAAATATAAATTTAGATTTCTTTTAAAAGATGCCAATGTCCGGCAGCCCCTTATTTCTTGTGGTAGGGAATTCCAGTTGCGAGAAGTGGAGATGGTATATGACATGGAGTGATGTGATGTCCTATGTTGCGGTATATTAAGTGAGAGACTATGTTGTGATCTTGTGTTTAAGTTATGGTTTGAGGATAGATACTGGAAACGGGATGATAAATAATTGGGAATCGAGGTATGTAGGATCTTAAATAGGAGAATTAGACAGTGCGATTTTCTTCTCTCTTTTAGATGTAGCCATGACAATTCGTGGAATAATGGAGAAATGTGATCGTATTTTCGAATATTAAATATGAATCTGATACACATATTATGGACACGCTGCAGTTTGTCCGACAATCCGTCACTTATGTCAGTTAGTAGAACGTCACAGTAGTCAAAATGCGGCATCACTAAAGTTTGGATTAAAATTCTTTTAAGAGTTGTAGGAAGAAAATGTTTAAGTCGCTTTAGGGAATGCATTATGGAGAAAATCCTTTTAGATGTTTGTTTTACTTGCTCATGCCATTTTAAATTAGAATCTAGGTAAAATCCCAAGTTTTTAACGACGTCGGTATAAGGAATTTGTTCATTATCTAATATGACAGCCGGCATATTGCCATTGTTTATGAGGTGTAATAGCCTTGGATGTCCGATAATTATTGCTTGCGTTTTGTTTACATTTAGTTTCAGCCCATATTGTCTGGACCATAAAGATATATGCCTGAGGTCAGTGTTTACTTTTTCAATATATTCATTAATTTCGTCAGGCCTAAAGTGTGTGTAAATCTGTAGGTCGTCGGCGTAAAGATGATGCTTGCAGTTTTATAGTTTCTTGGTCACGTCATTAATATAAATCGAGAAGAGAAGAGGAGCGAGGACGCTGCCTTGAGGTATCCCTTTCCTCACCAAGCGCCAGGAAGAAATGCGATTATTAACAGAAACTGATTGCTGACGATTAGTGAGGTAAGATGCAAACCAATCAAGGCAGTTTTCCGACAGATGTAGTGTCTTTAGTCTCGCTAGCATTAAGTCTATATCTACTGTGTTATTATTATATTATTATTATTATTATTATTATTATTATTATTATTAGAATAGAATCGTCAGAAATGAGGTTTCTGAGAAGTATATCTGGCTATACAATAATGGATCAAAGACTAAGTGACGATATACGAAGAGAACTCAATATATTCAAACTATTACATACAATTACACAATACAGAGATGAATGGATGGACCACATCAACAGAATGGGTAACAATAGAATTCCGAAACAGATTCTTCATTACAAACCACTAGGACGAAGAAATGTTGGAAGACCCAGTAAAAGATGGATAAACCAATATTAACTTGAGATCGGAACAGACCAGCAGGTCTAATATTTGATTATGATGATGATGTTGATGATTATTATTATTATTATTATTATTATTATTATTATTATTATTATTATTAGTATTATTACTATTATTATTATTTATTAAAGGTAGAGTAATAACAGCAATGATGAAATTGGTATTATGGAACAGACATATAACCAGAAAAAAATGTTACAAATAGGCCTATATAATTCAATAGTGAGAAGTAGGCCTACTGCCACACATGGATCTGAAGTTTTGAAGTTCAACAAAAACTTATGTCGATGGAAATGGTTTTCTTCAGGAGAGCAACAAGATTCCAAAATTAGAAAAAATAAGAAATACTGTCATACGAGAAAAAATCAATATTAGGCCTATACGTTATATTCAGTAGTAGATTATATACGATATAAGCAATTAAATTGGTATGGGTACGTACAACGAATGCAAGAATTAAGGTTACTCAGGAAAACATTGGAATGGTGTCCACCAGGAAGAAGAAGGAAAGGAAGTCCTCGAAACTCGTGAATGAAAGAAATAAGAACGGAAGTGAGAACAAGAGGACTTGAGGACATGGAGTAGATGGATAGAGACAATTGGAGAAGAAAAATAAAACTTTGGGCACAGAAAGATCTGTAAATATTAAAAATATATATATATATAAATATTATTATTCTTATTATTAAATATACTATTTAATCACACCTCGAAGATGAGAGTAGAATAAAACATTCACTTTCATGCAGACCCTCGGTACAACCGGTCTTATGACCATCAATTTAGTTTTCGCTGAGTTCAGAGCAAACCCCGAAGGCCATAAATCTGTCAGTCAGATGAATAATTAATTAATCCATCGAGCTCCCCTGTCCTATCTTAACATTTTTACACTAAAATGGAAGTTTCCAACATGTTACCAAACATACAACACACTTTGTCTTCGTTGATAATTTGCATGGGTGCTCCGTGCAGTGATGGATTAGTGACAGCCAACAACTTGCACCATTGCTGACATAACTCATTTTAATGCGCAACGATTTGTTAAATTCTTATCGAATAAGGCTATAAATTACCAGCCCTACACGCACTCACACGTCCTCTCACATTAAAGCAGAGGTCCCCATTCCCCAACAATGTTCACCTGTATCAGCAACTGACTGCTGATAAACAAGTGGCGATTCGTGAAGAATTTAACATATTTGTCACATATCCGTACGATGTTAATCATATTAAATGGGAAACAAGGGTAAGTTACTTGTTTCACTTGCAGGAAACCCTAGTTAACACCGTGTATAGGTTTCGTTCATGTACTAGTACCTACGTACTTGCGGTGCTATGATCTATGACATCATTATTAACTAAATCTTCAGGGTTTTATTTTTCTGTTCAGAACGAACGGAATTATTTTTATTTATTGTAAAAGAGCTTGTCTTATTCTGTTAAGATTCTTGGGGTGTTGTCATTTAATTCAATCCGTAAGCGTATTCACTATCATCATTTTTGAAGGATTTAATAATGAACATTTACATAATAATTCCTCCGATCACTAACTGGAGTAATTTTAAGGGATAGAATGAAGAGTCATGAGATAAGGATGCAGTGGAATAGTAGGGAAATGGTTGAACATAAACAAAATTATCAGATTAAGTGGTTCCAACACGTCCAGAGAATGTCAAATTCCCGTTTACCAAAGATGATTTACCACCTCAATCCTAAAGACAAAAGAGACCTCGGAAGACCCTTCAAGCGATGGAAAGATCAGTTTTTGTAGTCGCAGAACGGGCATCGCCCAATACTGCATACGGAAGAAGAAGAAGATTTACATAAAATTGTTTAAATCATTCCTTTGTCCAGTGAAACTAAAATAAAACTTTGTAAAACACTGATAAGACCTGTAGGCAGCTCTGAAATATTGACACTAAAAATAGAATATTAAATTTCGTTAAGGGCATTTGGAAGAAAAATAATCTGAAAAATCCATGAAAAGGTATTTGAAAATGGAATAGAGAAAACATGAAATACTATAACAAATACACCATATTTAAAAAGGGCAGGATATTGTAAAATGTATAAAATCGATTAGATTGAATTGGTTAGTAGGACTATATGTTTGTACAACTAACTAAAACAAAATACTCGAAAATAAATAAACAAATCACAAATCTAATATATAAGAATCAATGTTTGTTTATTTGTTTGTTTGTTCGTACTTTATGCGCGGCCATTCCGTTGATACGATTGTGATGGTTTTTTTGCAAAATGTTCCGGAGATTCCCGGGATGAACATAGGCTATAAGAGAGTTGTGGAGTTGTGATACTCAACTCCTACACCCTTAAAAATCACCCTTTGTAGTGAAAAACCTGAAAAATAATCCTTTTTGACGCTTAAATGACGTACACTTCCTAAAGTATAACAAATACACAAAATGAATTTACACAGAATTGAATAGTTCAAAAACCTCTGCAAAAAAGTCCGCGACAGTAGGCTATATGTTTATATTTTATGGATAACTCGCAATAACCATTTTTGTCTTTCATTGATGCCAAGAAGATTCCCGGACAAGTGTGCACTGCCGATTGTGATGAGGATTTTTGCAAATATTTCAGGATTATCCCAGGAAGGTTATAGGCTATAGGAGAGTTTTAGTGCTCAAGCCCTTCACCCCTAAAAATCACCCTTTGTAGTGAAAAAGTAAAATAAAAGTGGATTTTTATACGCTCAAATGGCTTACGCAAGCCTAAACCATAACAAATACACCAAATTAATGTACACAGAATTGAATATCTCAAAAGCTCTACAAAAAGCCCGCTACAGCACATGTTTATCTTTTATGGATAACTCACAATGACCGTTCTTGTCTTTCATTGATGCCAAAAAGATCGGGATATGTAGATTCCCGTGCAAGCGAGCAGCAGCACGGATAACTCGAAATAAAGAATTTTGTCTTTCAGCTCATTTATGCCAAATACATCGGGATATGTAGATTTCCGGGCAATGCCGGGTAATCAGCACGGGGTATCTAATAATAACATTAACGATATAATTTTATAATTATTAAAAATAATAACGATATACATTTATAATTATTTTTCCTTCTATTTATTCAACTAAACGTAAAAACACATTATCATTTATTTAGGCGTAGCAGCGAACGCCGGGATTCCCGGGCAAAACCGGGTAATCAGCACGGGTAATCTAATAATAATTACGATATACATTTATAATTATTTTTCATTTCATTTATTCAACTATTCATATGAAGCACATTAATTTTCTTCTTTCAGCTCATTTATGCCAAGAAGATTGGGATGAGTTGATTTCCCGGACAACGGTGGGTGAACAGCACGGGGTGTCTAAAATAATTACAATATACATTTTTCCTTTTAGTTATTTAACTAAATATAAAACACATTAATGTTCGTACTTCAGCTCATTTATGCCAAGAAGATCGGGATAAATAGATTCCCGGGCAACGCCGGGTAATCAGCACAGGGTATCTAAAAATATAAATTTAAAATTATTTTTCCATTTACTTATTCACCTAAACATAAAAGCACATTAACATTTATTTAGGCGTAGCAGCGCACGCCGGGTATTAGCTAGTACATGATAAAATGTACCGCCAACATGAACTAATAATAGACAAAAGATCTCGCTTAGAGGAAAAAGACCTTATATAGCACGATGTTTACAAGTAAAAGAAGAGGCAGGCTAATTAAAATGTGGTTACAATACTTAGAGAGTGGCCTTGATAAATTGAAAGTTAGGAAATGGAAAAACGGAAGTCATGAAGATTGGTGTGTGGAGGAGAACTATGAATAAACCAAAGCCAACCCTGGGCTGTAGAGTTGAGGAAGAATAATGAATTTGACACCCTATATTTGTGCAGGGAATATTCAGATTGTCTTACAAACAGCATTACAAGCTAATAAATAAAACAAAGGACGGATGAAGACCAAAGGGATTTTCGTAAATCCAATTGGTTCAAAAACTCTGCCAGTAAATATTAGTCGGTGATTTTAAAACAGTCTGGGAGTTTGTCGCCCCGTCTTGCGATACGCATTTATCCGTTCTCAGAGGTAATTTCGTTACTCAGACAAGATTCCACCCCCGAACAACCCTCGCGTTTTCTTCTCCACATCCTAATTGTTTAGTTTCTCTGTTTCTTCTATTTCCTCTTTTAAGGAAACGTTGTGGTCCAAAATTCTAGTTACTTACGTAAATTCAATTGATACAGGGTGGTGTTAAAATTGCATGCTCTAAATTATCCAAAAATGTATCATGTCACTATGGTATTAACGTCGTATTGTATACTTGCCATTCCAAATCCTCTCAAAAAAATATCAACGTTACAACCAGAGCATTTTTTTTTTGTTATTCAATAGTGCTGAAGATACGTATATAACGGCCAGTCATAATGTTTATATTAACTCTTGCAGATCAATCGTTACAATTCATATCTTGTCATATAATAATTCTAAACTTTAAATCTCTCACTCCAAAAAAAAATTATAAAAGAGTCAGAGAGAACGCTATGGTACAGACCTCACAAAATGTCAAAAGAAAAAAATATAAAACTGTTATTCTTCTATCTCCCATGGATGGGAAGTATGTTCTCATATTTTAAGAGAGAGAAAAATTTACGATATTTGAGAATAAAGTCTTAAGAAAAGTTTAAAGTAAAGAGAGACGGATAGAGAGATGAATGCATAATACTATATAACAATGAACTACATGAATTGTATCGGAAATCAGAGTTAAAAAGAAGGTTAAATATCGCAGACTGGGATGGGCAGGACATGTGTCATGAATGGGGAAATAAATTGGGACATAGAGATTTGTAGGAAAATCGGAGGAAAAGTGCTAAGTCGATGGGTTAAGAACGAGGTGGGAGAAAAATATTAACTATGATGAGGTAAATTATTCAGGAATTTATTGGCATATATGAAGAGAGTATATATGTGCGGCCATGAACTTATGGGTTTTATGGTACAGTGAGTTCGGTTGTTATTCCATCAAGCAACTAACCTTAACATTATAATAGGCACCGGTGGACTCTAGGTTATAATATTATAATGATATTGTGAAAAGAAAAAGTAATGTAACAACCAGGAATCGAACCGTGGACCTCTCGTATTCCGTACGAGTGTGCAAGA
This sequence comes from Diploptera punctata, assembly GCA_030220185.1. Taxonomy (NCBI): domain Eukaryota; kingdom Metazoa; phylum Arthropoda; class Insecta; order Blattodea; family Blaberidae; genus Diploptera; species Diploptera punctata. The sequence goes on along the minus strand of JASPKZ010005286.1, from coordinate 407,330 downwards.
CCACTACACTATTCGAGACATGGCACACATACTAACAATTCTTTCCACATAATATAAATCTAGAACTCTCGTTTCGTCTGCTACCAGGTAGATGTCACCATCAACGTTAACGGCCGGCTTCATTTAGAAGTATCTATGTTTTGAGAATTTTACACGACCGGCACGCCGTAGCGTAGTGGTTAAGGCACTGAGCTACAAGCCGGAGTGTCGAGGGTTCAAGTCCCGTTGGGGTCAGGATTTTTAAACTGACCCAAACCCTCTGGCGGCACCATGACCCTGGGGTCGACTCAGCCTCTAACGGAAATGAGTACCAGACGCTTGTTCTGGGGGTAAAGGCGGACGTCACGCAGGGCTGACAACCCGGCTGACAAAATGCCGATTGTCTAGAAAAAGTGGGAGCCTTAACCTCCTATTACCCCAAGGACCTCCGGGCCTGTTGTGGGATCACTTTACCTTTATAAGCAGTAATCTATGTTATTTAACACTTTCCAATATTGTTATTCTAACACAGTTCTTACTACAAGGAGACCCGCTGAGCCCGATACTCTTTAACATCATGACGGCGGACATCGGTCAGGTGATAGACACAATGAACGTCAAACTCCTTATGTACGCAGATGACATGGCTATCCTCTCCAGGAGCCTAGAAGACCTACAAGCAGCCATGGAGAAGATCAGGAAATGGGCACTAGAAAATTCAATGGTAATAAATAGCTCAAAGACCAAAGCTATGAAATTTAGGAGAGGAGGAAGACTATCCAAGAGAGATCACCTCACATGCGACGGATCAACTCTAGAATTCGTTAGCAGCTTCAAATACCTAGGAATAACACTACAGACCACCGGAACAGTATTCTCGATGCATATACAAGAGCGTGCTACAGCTGCCACAAAAGCCATTTATGACATTCCAAAGTTACGAAACCTATCCCTACCAACGGCAATAGCATTATTCAACATCAAAGTTATGCCGGTTGCCACTTATGGAATCCAGCTAATATGGACATATCTCACAGCCAAAAATTTCATGAAACTTGAAAGCATAAAAGCGAGATTCCTAAAACGGGCTCTTTCAATTTCAAAATTCACAAGACATAGCTATGCCTACATAATAGCAAAGGAGTCTTACTTCATAGAAGACATCCGAAAACACTTCGATCTACCAGAAACGCAGGCATACAAAACAGCAATCGAGGAGAGACAGAGAAAAGCCAGAGAGATTCCGAACGAAATCACGGAAACGGAAGCGTTAAAACAGACGAATGGAAAGGACCAAATTTTCGACTTCGCCACTTATACACACGCTTCGCCGCTCACGGCTTCCATGGCAAAATATGTCATAAACAAAGTTACCATGAACCTGAGGAGTCCTGCATCTGTAAACTCTGTAGCAAACCGTGCCCAAAGTATCACTTAGTGAAGTGCGAAAACAGAACCAAAACAATTCACGAATTAATAGCAAAATTGTAAACAATGTATATAATATTAGTGTACACATTGTGTTTAATAAATATATATATCTAACACAGTTCCAATAATGGATTTTCACAACATCATTATAATATTAATTATAATATGATCCATTATTGGAACAGTGTTAAAATAACAGTATTGGAAAGTGTTAAATAACATATATTACTGCTTATAAAAGTGGTGGTGTAAAATTCTCAAACATAGATACTTCTAAATGAAGCCGGCCGTTGACGTTGATGGTGACATCTACCTGGCCCCGGACGAAACGAGAATTGTAGATTTATATATGTGGAAAAAATTGTTAATGTATGTGTCATGTATCGAATAGTGTAGTGGTCTTGCACGCTCGTACGAAATACGAGAGGTCGACGGTTCGATTCCTGATTCAGGCATTAATTTTTCTTTTCACAGTATCATTATAATATTATAATATGATCCATTTTTGGAACTGTGTTAAAATAACAGTATTGGAAAAGTGTTAAAAGGACTATAGGTTATGTTACGAGATTTGCCGGTTTAAGATCGACCGGATCCGATTGATTTGTTCAGGGCGTAAAAATCCTTCGAAAGAGAATTAAAGCCGCTGGCCTAGAGTCGTAGTTATATGGCACGTAAAGGAAAATCAAGCCTGAAATAATAGACATCTATGTAAATTTCAAGACTTTTTCACCTCGATTTTTGCAGTACGATGTTAATGGCATAAGCTGTTAAACAAGATCGTTAAATAAAATACTACTAACTGGAGGGCCTACCACCTTAATACTAAACGTTTTGCTCCGGAACTATTCTCATAAACTAGTTTTTTTTAAATATCAAATAATTATTTTACCTATTGGCCGTCATAAGAAGAGTTCTCATAGATTACCAACAGAATTAATCATTAGTCTGAGAAAGCGGTCAATTAGAAGATCTAAAGAAGATTGATAATTTGCAGAAACAAAAGAAAGCTGAATGCCTTCAAAGAACGGTGCCTCTCATCTGAAGAATAGGAATTCCAGTAATTTGTGAAATATCTTACGAGCCAAGCAGGAAGAAGAGAACACTTCGCCTTCTGACTTATTTGCCGTAATAAGATGTGCTATAACGAAACATCAATTGGGTCATAATTAGGTAACATAATGAAGTGCATAAAAGAGAATCAAAATTAATCATTAGCATCAAAGATTAGATCTTAAATCCGTTCCGATCTCATGCTAGAATTGGTCTGTTCATCTTTTACTGGGTCTTCCAACATGTCTAGTCCTAGTGGTTTGTAATGAATGATCTGTTTCGGAATTCTATTGTTATCCATCCTATTCATGTGGCCCATCCATTCATCTCTGTATCGTGCAATTCTATCTAACAGTTTGAATATATTTAGTTCACTTCGTATATTTTCATTTCGATTTCGATTTGTTATTGTATAACCAGACACACTTCTCAGAAACCTCATTTCTGACGTTTCTATTTTCGTTCCACACCCAGTGTTCCGATCCATATAGTAGTGTTGAAACTGTCATTGTTTTATAAAATTTTAAGAGTGTCTCCTTTCTATTTCCTTTGAGACGTCGTTTCATGATTCAAATATAATGTTCAATTTCAATGGACCCTTTTAGTTTCTTTTAGGTTTCTGTAATGATTGCTTATATCGACTTGAGAAACAATAATAATATATTTATAAAAACTGCCGGGGTTAAGTACATGCAACCGTAACTTCAAACAAAGCAAGTGGAGTAATGTTTAAAAACGCAACTAGCATTAAATTCTACTTGTTAGTAAAATGCATTTATAGAATTATCACTATAGTAGTTACAAATACATGTTTAAATCATTTGTTATTTAACAAGTAACATCTGATGTTAAGATAAAATGTACCCTACAGTATATTTTTTTCAGAAATTATGTCAATTTTTTATTCAAAATATAATAGACAGGCAGCTCCTGATTCAATTCGAATAACGGCAAAATGATACATTGAAAGAAAAGTATTAATTATATGATTTCTGATACTGTATATTTTATTTTTCATTGAGCTAAGATTAAGTGTCGACATTGTGATTTCAGGATAAAAAGTGTAAGTAAGGTGACAAATGTCTAAAAGAGGTGTGGATAATTTGGAATAGAAGCGTAAGAGAATGCAGAGTTCTTCTGTCCCTGACCCGGAGACAAGAGAGTGATGTAGCCATAACTTTGGATATCATCAATACGTATATTTGATGTAGTTTGTCTTACGGTTTAATATTCAAGTCAGTAATATACTGTCTCATTAAAGCTATTCTTGCTACTTCTGTTCTAGGAAGTTACTAGCCTTCCTCTGAGTTGCACTAAGCTTCAATATCCACCAACGCACTCCGGAATTAATTCCTTTTTCAAAATAAAACCCAACAGGTACTAAATCATACCTCCAATGACCATTTTACTCAATGCTATTTCAAAAATATGAATACACCATACAGTATTTTTAACAACACAGAATTTATTAGCATTTAGAAGACTTCATTTTGCTGTATATGTTGGAAAACATAGCGCATGTTGATATTGTTTGAAAGTAAAGGAAGGGATGAAGTACCGAATTATAAATGGGTGATCTAAAGAAAGTAAGTTGCAACTTTCAAGAATTATCAATACTATAAAGAAAGCATAGTTGATGGCAAATTCTTTAAAATCAACCATGACCTTTCGCACTTTTTAAGCTACCTGTAAATATATACATATATAACTAACTCATGGGCACTATCGCACCCGTACGTTCATGGCCGCGTGGACATAAGCTCTGCATATATAACCTATCCTGACCTAATGTTTTCCAATCATTCCCTGTATAATCTACTTTCCTCAAATCATAGTTAATGTTATTCTTACCACCTTATTCTTGGTCTGCCAGCTGGGCGTTTTCCCTCTGATTTTTCTACAAGAAACTTCAATGCACGACTATCACTCCCCATTCGTGCCACATGTCCTGCCCATCGCAATCTACGAGACTTAACTGTTCTTATTATACTGTATCTGGCTTCTTATAAAGACCACGTAGTTCACTTTTATGTAGTCTTCGCCATTCACCTGTCTGTTCATCTCTCTTTGGTCCAAAAATTTCCCTAGGAACTTTATTCTCAAATACTCGTAATCTCCTTTCCTCCCTTAATGTAAGAGTCCATGTTTCGCATCCATATAATATAACTGGTAGAATAATGGTTTTATATATTTCCATTTTAACGTTTTTTGAAAGGAGTTGGGACGACAAGAGTCTCTCTCTATAATGCATAATAGTACGCATTTCTAGAGTTGAGCCTATGTTAAATTTCTTTGTGCACCTCTTTCCTATTTGTGATTACTGTTCTTAGGTATTTGAATTCAGCCACTTCCTCAAAATTTCCCTAATTTGTCATTAGCTGTCCATTTCCATTGCATAATGTATTCTTGTGTGACCATATATTTAGTTTTATTGATATTTACTTGCAGTCCCAATTTCATAGTGTTACTCAATAGTGTGTGCGTGTTGGTCTTTAGTATCTCCTCGCTATCACCCAATAGTACTACATCATAAGCAGAAACTGACAGCTTCTTAAACCATTGAGTTGTAGACATTCTTCGTCCTCTAAAGATTTAATGGCATGCTCTAGTACAAAGTTAAAAAGCAAAGGAGATAGTGCATCTCTATCTTCAACCGATTGTGGATTTCAAAAGTATCCGAAAACTGTTTTCCTCCACGCATCCTACTCTTTGTGCCATTTAGACACATTCGTATAAGTCTAACGAACTTTTTAGGAATTCTGAACTCCAGCAGAATGCTTCTCCCTCTTAATTGAATCGTATGCCTTTTTCAAGTCTACATATAGTTAATGTACGGTGACATTATATTCTCATTCCTTTTCTAAAATATGTCTTAAGCTAAAAACCTGATCTGTTGTATAGGCCTACCTGTTTCTTGTTAATCCACATTGATGATCTCCTAGAATGTTATCAATATGAGGAGTAAGTCTGCTTCCTAACGTATTTGTTAGACGTTTGTACGAAGTTGAAAGTAATGAGGTGCTCCTATAGTTGTTGCAATCAGTTTTACCTCCTGTCTTATAAATTTATACGATAACCAATTATTTCCATTCATCTGAAAGAGCATCTTCTTCCCAAGTCATATTAACCAATTGCCGTAGCTTGTCAATAAATTTTTCTCCTTCTGATTTTATCCGTTCTGCTGGAATCTCATCTGAACCTGATGCTTTATACATCTTCAGTTTTTCTATCGCCAATTGAACCTCTAATGCACTAGATTCTGCGACTAACATTTCTGCTGTCTGTAAATTATCCTCTTGAATATCGTGTTCTATCTGTACATTTAATAGTTGATTAAAGAAACTTTTCATCTATTTAATATACTTCTGGAATCTGCAATCAAATCGCCATTTTCTTTCCAATTATGTTTGTTCTAGCCTGAAATCCTTTCTTCTCTATTCTAATTCCCTGATATAATTTTCTAATGTTCCTATTTTCTGGCATTTATTTCACGATCATTAATCTTCTCTTTGAAATATTCCCTCTTTTTACCCTTTAGTAACCAGATGGTTTCCCGTCTAATACAACCCAGTTGCTCTAAATTTACCTCATTTGACTCGAGTAACCATTTATTTTTTGCTAGCTTTCTTTTCTTTATAGTATCGGTACATTCCTCGTCAAACTGCACGGGGACAGATCAATTACTATATAATGTAATGTGCTCTGAAGCCCCGTGAATATAATAACAATAATACATAAACCTGATACCATAAAGCTCAAGCTCGGGGTTCGGGTAAGCTCGAATACATATACATAAGTATAGACAATATTATAGCGTAAACAACAAGCGTCCGTCAATATGACATATTATAAAGCGTATCTAATGTGAACCAAAGAGAAAAGTAGAATAAACATATACATTTCTAGCAGAGTATATGTGGATGGGCCCTGATTTCAACGGCCATGTTTCACTACTCTTAGGTGGCAAACTATTAGGCATAGATATTTCGTCAACATGTACAAGTAATAATCTAAACTGATCAAATAATACTTAATAATCACGAGTCTTAAGCGGGGATACTTAAACTATCGTACTGAATTAAACTACACTGAGGTTCAAGTAGTGATCTAGAAAACAAGTAATAAATCAGCATGTAAAACTAATATGGAAGTATATTTCAAATAAATAAATAAACATATGAGTCAGGCATAATAAATGAGATATGAAGAAAATCAATAGTTTGAAATTGATTCAATATAAACAAGAAATAGTCCATTCTTTAGCAGTCTTATAACTTTACATAAATTGGAATAAAAAACAATATAATGATCCATACCAACATTCAATTCTGCACTCTCTCTCATAAATAAACTTCAGTTCCTCACAGCAAACTCGTAATGCTGGAAGCCATAACTCGGCGATTCTCGCCGCAACGAAACTTCAAACCCAGAAGGTAGACTGCCGGTCAGTCTGACTGTGGTGACTTAATAACTGATGACTGACCCCGGCCCTTCCGTGTCGCGGGACTATATTAAGTCCTGCGCATCCATTGTGCCGACGCACGTAATCGAAAGGAAGATGTTGAGAAAAGGACGAGTTTAGGAATAGGATGGCACAGATATACACTATATCAGTGAAACAGAATTATCGCTGGGGAAACAGATATATCTGCACATGGTGCAAAATCATTTATATATTTTATAAATTTATATAATTTATATATTTATATAGTTATTTATTTGATTAATTAATTATATTAAAAACTTAAATATATGTTGAATCATCTAATTGGTAAAAAAATAATTTTGTTGCAAGTCTAAGTGATACTTCCATCTAATAACTGTCCAAAATTATAAGTTGTTTACTGGATGCGACGAGCAAATTGGATTGATTTATGTATGAATTGGCTGTTATTCTTCATATTTCGATCTGCTGACCGTATCCTATATAATGTTAAATTTTGTGTCTACTTTATTCAAAACTCACTACCGGTATATAATGAGATCCCATTTATAATGTATTATGTTCCAAATAAAGCCATACATATGTTACAGCAACAAAAATAACTCATCAACTACCGGTACATAATATAATATATGCATCTATTCAAATATCACGCTTTTAATAAAAAAAAATAAGTTGTATTATTTCGGAAAACAAATCTTAAATATGAAAATTTCACTTATATGAAGACAAAAACGAAAGCTTTCTTTAGAGAATATCATGACAATCAATATTACACAGTCTCTCCGGGGAAATAAAGAAAATGTATTGTTCATGTTCCCAGATCTCAGCTAGGCAACGCGACGAAACGGAGAAGCCAAACTATTGGTGATTCACTAACAGTTCGCTATAAAATATTCTACCCACTTTATAATGGTGAGAACGAAAAAAAACCTGTAAACCAATTGTGCTTGGTTTCATGGCCAAGCTCTACAAACATATATATCTTGAGCTAATATCTTTCAGCCATTCCCTGAATAATTCACCTTCCTTAAAATATCGTTCATATTGGAGCCTATGAGGTTTAAATATTATTTTAACTAACTAACTAATTCACTGGCACTATCGAACCCGTAGATTCATGGCCGCGCGAACATAAGCTCTTCTTACATCCCTATCCTAAGCTAATGTTTTTTAATCATCCCCTGTATAATCTACTTCCCTCAAATCATAGTTAATGTTATTCTCCCATATCATTCTTGGTCTACCAACTGGGCATTTTCCCTCTAGTTTTCCTACAAGAAGCTTTCAAATATTCTACAATAAAAATGTGGGCTAGTGGTCAGATTTTCTGACAACTGTTTGAGGTTCCGGGTTCGATTCCCGGTCACACCATAAGGATTCCTGTGGTGGCCCATGGTCTGGAATTTAGGTTATGTTTAGGATTAAGGACTCTCCTGGCGCTTCATTGTCATCATCATCACCCATCATATCATTGGGACAGCGTAACTCCGCCTTCTAGGCGCCTCAACTTCAGAAGTGGGTTACAATTACGCCAATACCAGGAGAGAACACCAGAAATGTCGAAATGACAACCTGGGACATTAAAAAAAATAATATTCATCTATTTCTTAGCTGAAGCCGCCTCCCGTTTCCAATCTCCTCCCTTTATCTTCATCATCATCAACAGCAAGGATTAAGCCCAATGGTCTGTTCCGATCTCATTATAGGTCGAATTGATCCTTCCATCTCTTCAATGGTCTTCCCAACAATCTTCTCCCTTTTGGTTTAAAATTATACATTCTTCTTGGTATGCGCTGTTCATTCATTCGTAATACGTGCTCAAGGTAAGCATTTTGATAGTATTTTATTCTTTCACAGAGATTAAATATATTAAGTTCTGTTCTTATATCTTCGTTTTCTTTTTATCGGTCCTTTGGTATCTCGCTATATAAATATAAACCACTTAAATTTAAATATATCTTTATTATATAATCATTTATATATTATTGCTCTCAACATCTTCATTTCTGCAGCCCCTATTTGTTTACTATCTGCCTTTGTTAATGTCCAAGTTTCACATCCAGAGATAAGAGATGCAACTGCCAATATTTTTGTAAAATTCTAAAATAGTTTCTTTTCTAGTTTTCTTCAATGAAGTACGTTTAATTGTGCCACATAGGAATCGCTGTATTTTAGTGTGTTTGTCTAAATTTCTGTCATTACCTAAATGACATCCCAAATAATTAAAATTCTGAACTTGGTCTACAATTACATTGTTTATTACTCTTTTTGTTCTTATTGCACATTCTCCTCCCAAAAAGTTAAATATATTATTTCTTCAAAACAACTTCCATCTTTTGAACAAATAACTTATTTATCTTTTTGGTTTCATGATTTTGTTGTAATTAAGATTTATTATACAAATGTCTGCAACTATTCTGTTAATGTTCTACTATACTTGAAGGTATTTTGGCTTCTACTAGTAGTTTATTTGATAAAGGTTATAGTATTGGCAATGCCAATTATCATGATTTTTTTTCCAAATGAATTTAAAAACACAATTGTAAAAAATGAATAATTCAGGTGTTAAGTGAGCAGACCAGTCAGTATAAAGGTTACCGATAACAAATTATAGTTTCCAAACAAAACAATGATATACGTCTATTTATCCATTAGTATAACGAATAAATAATAACTGAAAATTAAATGGAACTTCCAAATGAATTATGATTCAATTCATTATTATTATATAATGGCGTTATAAATTCTATACCGTAAATCTTCTATTGCGTTATAACAAAACTGGGATGAAATAATCTCTATTTCCATTACTTCAAAATTTATCCCAACGTTTGTACTATTTTAACAAATTACATCCTTCAAGGCTTATGAATCCAATGATCATGGAGAAAATAAATTATACTGAAACCCCATTTACTTACAAGGGAACTTCCAACACCTACATGCCGAAACCGACTTTAAAATATTTCCTAGAGAAGCGTTATGATGTACCATGACCATGTCCAAAAAATATATATTGCTTTTAACTGCAAGGTACTGAAATCCAGTGTCCAATATATTATTTAAAATACAGAAAGTCCCGCGCCGTAGCCGAGCGGTTAAGGTAGGAAGCCTTGGCGCAGAGCTACGGGACTTGCGATGGTTCGAGTCTCCATGGGGGAAGAAATTTTCTCATGGTATTTCGGCCAGTATGGGACTGGTGCCCACCCAGCATCGTGAGGCAATTGGGTAGCTACAATAAGTAGCGGCTCCAGGTTGAGGAACCAGCTATAACGGCTGGGGGACTCGACATGCTAACCACATGTCACCCCTACACTGGCTGTTGATCATCTACCTCTGTGATTGACACATGTGGATGTGAAGGGCCAGCAGCCGGCTGGTAAAAGGGCAACCGCTGAAAAGTGGAAAGACCCTCAATCGGAAAGTAATGCTATTCCTGACTTGATGTATTGGTTGACGCTGGCAACTTACCGTCCACGCCGCGCCCCGCCTCACTTTACTGTGCTCTACTCAAATAGGGACGTCCATCCGCTTCGCACATTGTATTGTCAGTGCTGGTTCTAGCTTCTATTCCTGAGCCTTGCAGTTTAAAGCGGCAGATAATACATTGGATTGTCAGTGCTGGTTCTAGCTTCTATTCCTGAGCCTTGCAGTTTAAAGCGGCAGATAATACATTGGATTGTCAGTGCTGGTTCTAGCTTCTATTCCCGAGCCTTGCAGTTTAAAGCGGCAGATAATACATTGTATTGTCAGTGCTGGTTCTAGCTTCTATTCCTGAGCCTTGCAGTTTAAAGCGGCAGATAATACATTGTATTGTCAGTGCTGGTTCTAGCTTCTATTCCTGAGCCTTGCAGTTTAAAGCGGCAGATAATACATTGGATTGTCAGTGCTGGTTCTAGCTTCTATTCCTGAGCCTTGGAGTTTAAAGCGGCAGATAATACATTGGAATATCAGTGCTGGTTCTAGCTTCTATTCCCGAGCCTTGCAGTTTAAAGCGGCAGATAATACATTGGATTGTCAGTGCTGGTTGTAGCTTCTATTCCCGAGCCTTGCAGTTTAAAGCGGCAGATAATACATTGGATTGTCAGTGCTGGTTCTAGCTTCTATTCCCGAGCCTTGCAGTTTAAAGCGGCAGATAATACATTGGATTGTCAGTACTGGTTCTAGCTTCTATTCCTGAGCCTTGCAGTTTAAAGCGGCAGATAATACATTGGATTGTCAGTGCTGGTTCTAGATTCTATTCCTGAGTTTTGCAGTTTAAAGCGGCAGATAATACATTGTATTGTCAGTGCTGGTTCTAGCTTCTATTCCTGAGCCTTGCAGTTTAAAGCGGCAGATAATTAATACATTGAATTGTCAGTGCTGGTTCTAACTTCTATTCCTGAGCCTTGCAGTTTAAGGCGGCAGATAATACATTGTATTGTCAGTGCTGGTTCTAGCTTCTATTCCTGAGCCTTGCAGTTTAAAGCGGCAGATAATACATTGTATTGTCAGTGCTGGTTGTAGCTTCTATTCCTGAGCCTTGCAGTTTAAAGCGGCAGATAATACATTGGATTGTCAGTGCTGGTTCTAGCTTCTATTCCCGAGCCTTGCAGTTTAAAGCGGCAGATAATACATTGTATTGTCAGTGCTGGTTCTAGCTTCTATTCCCGAGCCTTGCAGTTTAAAGCGGCAGATAATACATTGTATTGTCAGTGCTGGTTCTAGCTTATATTCCTGAGCCTTGCAGTTTAAAGCGGCAGATAATACATTCGATTGTCAGTGCTGGTTCTAGCTTCTATTCCTGAGCCTCGCAGTTTAAAGCGGCAGATAATACATTGGATTGTCAGTGCTGCTTCTAGCTTCTATTCCCGAGCCTTGCAGTTTAAAGCGGCAGATAATACATTGGATTGTCAGTGCTGGTTGTAGCTTCTATTCCCGAGCCTTGCAGTTTAAAGCGGCAGATAATACATTGGATTGTCAGTGCTGGTTCTAGCTTCTATTCCTGAGCCTTGCAGTTTAATGCGGCAGATAATACATTGTATTGTCAGTGCTGGTTCTAACTTCTATTCCTGAGCCTTGCAGTTTAAAGCGGCAGATAATACATTGTATTGTCAGTGCTGGTTCTAGCTTCTATTCCTGAGCCTTGCAGTTTAAAGCGGCAGTGGTTCTAGCTTCTATTCCCGAGCATCGCAGTTTAAAGCGGCAGATAATACATTGGATTGTCAGTGCTGCTTCTAGCTTCTATTCCCGAGCCTTGCAGTTTAAAGCGGCAGATAATACATTGGATTGTCAGTGCTGGTTCTAGCTTCTATTCCTGAGCCTTCCAGTTTAAAGCGGCAGTGGTTCTAGCTTCTATTCCTGAGCCTCGCAGTTTAAAGCGGCAGATAATACATTGGATTGTCAGTGCTGCTTCTATTCCTGAGCCTTGCAGTTTAAAGCGGCAGATAATACATTGTATTGTCAGTGCTGGTTCTAGCTTCTATTCCTGAGCCTTGCAGTTTAAAGCGGCAGTGGTTCTAGCTTCTATTCCCGAGCATCGCAGTTTAAAGCGGCAGATAATACATTGGATTGTCAGTGCTGCTTCTAGCTTCTATTCCCGAGCCTTGCAGTTTAAAGCGGCAGATAATACATTGGATTGTCAGTGCTGGTTCTAGCTTCTATTCCTGAGCCTTGCAGTTTAAAGCGGCAGTGGTTCTAGCTTCTATTCCTGAGCCTCGCAGTTTAAAGCGGCAGATAATACATTGGATTGTCAGTGCTGCTTCTAGCTTCTATTCCCGAGCCTTGCAGTTTAAAGCGGCAGATAATACATTGGATTGTCAGTGCTGGTTGTAGCTTCTATTCCCGAGCCTTGCAGTTTAAAGCGGCAGATAATACATTGGATTGTCAGTGCTGGTTCTAGCTTCTATTCCTGAGCCTTGCAGTTTAATGCGGCAGATAATACATTGTATTGTCAGTGCTGGTTCTAACTTCTATTCCTGAGCCTTGCAGTTTAAAGCGGCAGATAATACATTGTATTGTCAGTGCTGGTTCTAGCTTCTATTCCTGAGCCTTGCAGTTTAAAGCGGCAGTGGTTCTAGCTTCTATTCCCGAGCCTTGCAGTTTAAAGCGGCAGATAATACATTGGATTGTCAGTACTGGTTCTAGCTTCTATTCCTGAGCCTTGCAGTTTAAAGCGGCAGATAATACATTGGATTGTCAGTGCTGGTTCTAGATTCTATTCCTGAGTTTTGCAGTTTAAAGCGGCAGATAATACATTGTATTGTCAGTGCTGGTTCTAGCTTCTATTCCTGAGCCTTGCAGTTTAAAGCGGCAGATAATACATTGTATTGTCAGTGCTGGTTCTAACTTCTATTCCTGAGCCTTGCAGTTTAAGGCGGCAGATAATACATTGTATTGTCAGTGCTGGTTCTAGCTTCTATTCCTGAGCCTTGCAGTTTAAAGCGGCAGATAATACATTGTATTGTCAGTGCTGGTTCTAGCTTCTATTCCCGAGCCTTGCAGTTTAAAGCGGCAGATAATACATTGTATTGTCAGTGCTGGTTCTAGCTTATATTCCTGAGCCTTGCAGCTTAAAGCGGCAGATAATACATTCGATTGTCAGTGCTGGTTCTAGCTTCTATTCCTGAGCCTCGCAGTTTAAAGCGGCAGATAATACATTGGATTGTCAGTGCTGCTTCTAGCTTCTATTCCCGAGCCTTGCAGTTTAAAGCGGCAGATAATACATTGGATTGTCAGTGCTGGTTGTAGCTTCTATTCCCGAGCCTTGCAGTTTAAAGCGGCAGATAATACATTGGATTGTCAGTGCTGGTTCTAGCTTCTATTCCTGAGCCTTGCAGTTTAATGCGGCAGATAATACATTGTATTGTCAGTGCTGGTTCTAACTTCTATTCCTGAGCATTGCAGTTTAAAGCGGCAGATAATACATTGTATTGTCAGTGCTGGTTCTAGCTTCTATTACTGAGCCTTGCAGTTTAAAGCGGCAGATAATACATTGTATTGTCAGTGCTGGTTCTAGCTTCTATTCCTGAGCCTTGCAGTTTAAAGCGGCAGTGGTTCTAGCTTCTATTCCTGAGCCTTGGAGTTTAAAGCGGCAGTGGTTCTAGCTTCTATTCCCGAGCCTTGCAGTTTAAAGCGGCAGTGGTTCTAGCTTCTATTCCCGAGCCTTGCAGTTTAAAGCGGCAGTGGTTCTAGCTTCTATTCCCGAGCCTTGCAGTTTAAAGCGGCAGTGGTTCTAGCTTCTATTCCCGAGCCTTGCAGTTTAAAGCGGCAGTGGTCCTAGCTTCTATTCCTGAGCCTTGCAGTTTAAAGCTGCAATGATTCTAGCTTCTATTCCCGAGCCTTGCAGTTTAAAGCGGCAGTGGTTCTAGCTTCTATTCCCGAGCCTTGCAGTTTAAAGCGGCAGTGGTTCTAGCTTCTATTCCTGAGCCTTGCAGTTTAAAGCGGCAGTGGTTCTAGCTTCTATTCCTGAGCCTTGCAGTTTAAAGCGGCAGTGGTTCTAGCTTCTATTCCTGAGCCTTGCAGTTTAAAGCGGCAGTGGTTCTAGATTCTATTACTGAGCCTTGCAGTTTAAAGCGGCAGTGGTTCTAGCTTCTATTCCTGAGCCTTGCATTTTAAAGCGGCAGTGGTTCTAGCTTCTATTCCTGAGCTTTGCAGTTTAAAGCGGCAGTGGTTCTAGCTTCTATTCCCGAGCCTTGCAGTTTAAAGCGGCAGTGGTTCTAGCTTCTATTCCTGAGCCTAGCAGTTTAAAGCGGCAGTGGTTCTAGCTTCTATTCCTGAGCCTTGCAGTTTAAAGAGGCAGTGGTTCTAGCTTCTATTCCTGAGCCTTGCAGTTTAAAGCGGCAGTGGTTCTAGCTTCTATTCCCGAGCCTTGCAGTTTAAAGCGGCAGTGGTTCTAGCTTCTATTCCCGAGCCTTGCAGTTTAAAGCGGGAGTGGTTCTAGCTTCTATTCCCGAGCCTTGCAGTTTAAAACGGCAGATAATATTTTTGGACACGGCCTTGGTACATCACAATGTTTCTCTAAAAGAAACAGTTGAAATTCGACATGTAATGGTTGATATTCCCCTTGATAGACAAAAACATAAAAACTAACGAATACATTTTAAAGAATTCTAACAAATTTTCAATAATGCAGTCACATTTTTTTGAGAATTATATGGTAAGAAACGTATTTTATATAGCACACTGTTTTTTTTTTAATTTTAATCTATGCAGTTCTTACCTTTATGAGCTGAGATCTTTGTTTTATTCCATCTATAGTGAAATTAGTGCTGTGCGGATATATTTTTAACATAAGGGAACAAAATAAATATCGAGCCTTTAGGTTAAAATTTACATACAGTGTGAAGAATATTACATTGACAATTACAACACCGTAAGACATAACATTTCGTACTATGTAGCAAGATTGTACAAATAAATAAGCTGATAAACTAGCATTATAAATGATCCTGAGGTTCGATTAAGTGTTAAATGTCTAGGGTTATGTTACCATAAGTAATGCCACAAGTGTTTTCCAATTTATCTACAGAATTTGGAAATTAAGAGTGGCATTTGTTAGGACTATTTAACGAATAAAATTAAGCTCTTTACTCGCAAATCATTATTTAAATATAGTTATTTTAAAATATTTGTATATTTAATGTAAACGGCGATGTTTCAAAACAAATGAGAAACGTTTGTTATATTTTATTTGTTCATCACCGTAACCAGATCATATTATTTATTGACAAATAGAATCGCAATATTGTAAGAATGCACCCTAGTGGAGAAAAAATTAAATACATCAAACTGTTTATAACCAACATTATAGGTTATTAATTAAATTCTGATGTCCTATGATGTAAATATGTCAATTATATTTTCATGGAACACAAATATCTGGGAAATAATACGTTTAAGAAAGTGCAAATAGTGGTTTATATTTATAGTGGTACAATCAAGTGCTACATTTTTTATATTATATCCCAAAAGCGGTATCTGGTTACATTCATGCACTACATATACAACCTGGAAGTCGCATTGATTCTAATATTCTTACACCATAATATATAAATTGCTATATACAACGTATTTCTTTGAGAATCAGTCACTGCAAAATAATTCTCTGACCTGTTCAGAATATTAAAAAGGAGGAGCTTTCTTTAATATAATAAACTTAAGTGCATAAATATTGGGACGAAGCACAACTTTAATTGGTTGTAAAACAAATTTCATTGAAACGTGATTGGTCATTGACTCCCATTTGGGGCATGAGTTAATAACCTCCTGTAATGTACTTTTTTTTTAAATTGACAATCTACTGCTGAAAAAGTGCCGTATCTCAGTCTTACCCTACTGATGACGTAGGTCGGTGCGACAGTAATCCTGCACAGTAATCAGTGTCCCGACATCATAAATAACTTCAATAAAAAAGAAAGACAATTTTCTGAGCTTGTCTCCCATTTTTTTTTTTACTCTGGAGATATACACATATACTTACACACTCTTTACTTACATATACATTATGTCAAATTTCAATCTGAAGATCAAGGGAATCGGTTTAAACATTAATATGGTAAATGAGGAGATGCTATTCTACAGGTTTACGAGAAAGTCGAAGTTAAAATTCGGAACACGAAAATAGAATAATTTAAAACAGAGTTTTATCTGAAATAAAAAAAAGTTAATGGAAGCTACTATTAATGAAGGAATATTAATCCAATATTACAATCGATGAGAATGCATTAGGAATTAACAATTAAAATTTTATATATATATATATATATATATATAGTTTAGGAAAGAGTGGAGAATGCTGAGTTTGCAGTGAAAGGCCTGCTCTTGAGCAGAACACTATATATATATATATAGTGGAAGGGAGAAATATGTATCGACTCTTTGGATGGGGATGATAGAAGTGCTATTGCATGGTTTCATTTGTGGGGATGGATGGCCCATAATTTAACAAATGATGAAGGCATTAAACTATGCCCACTATGCGATGACCATGAAAACTGGCAGCATATTATAGCATTCTGTAGAGAGACAGAACAACTTAGATTACAGATGCTGCCGGAGAGATTTTTCAGGTCGGATCGAGAGAGAGTGGCGTGTTTGGATCTTTTAGGACGGATCGAGAGTGAACCAAAAACATGTAAATTTTTGGGTACAGTAAGAAAATTGAGATATAACAAAATTGTAGATTAAGGATATATGTATTAACAATAAGAAGAATCTCAATATGGTCTTTGTTTTCGATCTTTAATTATGTTATATAATAAGTAGGTCCGATAAGTTGAATAGTCTGATAGTGTATTTGATGCCTGCAGGGACGGGGGCGGGGGGGTATGAGCGTGCGGTGTGTATATGTGTGGGGTGTGTGGGTGTATGTGTGTGTGTGTGTTTTTTCTAATTTGTTTTCTAGCATTTTTTTTAATATTAATGTACGGAATATGGATGAATGTAGATATGTATTATTGTGATGTAGTGTAGACATAGATTTTACTTATATGTAGCCTGTTGTTGCTTTTTGATACAGGTGTATTTGTAGGTATTTGTTTATATTATTAGTTTTATTTTTTATTCATGAAAAATAATGCACGTACGGCCAAGCAGGCCCGTGCGCAATGTAAATGCGTATGTATTTTCTTTATTCTGAAAAAAAAGGTAATAAATTCCATTATCTATATATATTGCGCGATAGTGCGCTTTGTCGTAGTTACAGCATGATCTTTATAGGAAGCCAGATATAATGAGAACAGTTAAGTCTTGTAGACTGCGGTGGACAGGACATGTGGCACGAATGGGGAATGAAAGACGTGTATGGAAGCTTCTTGTAGGAAAACCAGAGAGAAAACGCCCAGTTGGTAAACCAAGAATGGGGTGGGAGAATAACGTTAACAATGATTTGAGGGAAGTATTTTATACAGGGGATGATTGGAAAACATTGGCTCAGGATAGGGATGTATGGAGAGCTTATATCCACGCGGCCATGAACCTGCAGGTTCGATAGTGCCAGTGAGTTGGTTATAGTTAGTTAGTTACAGCAATGGCGACCCTGATTGAAAGTTCAACTTCCTGCATTTCGGGGTTGCCTACCTAAATAATTATACTGTAATATTACATATTACAATCACGCGTGTGGGGAGTAAAACCGCTGCCCTCTATGTGTACTACATGCATTGTACATACAAAAAAATATCCAAACGGCAGTGTTAATATACATTATACCAAATTGCATTTTAAAAGAACTGAATTTTATTTGAAGCAATACAAAACAATAAATATGTACTTGCCGCCATGTAATCACTAATTGGTCTCACGGCCTCCTGTTGTTTCAACTAACAAACATTGCCCACACTGTTAACGTTAGTCAATTGTTTATAATGAACGCAAATATTTCCAACAAAGATGTCAATATTTTACAATTATCTATTATTTGAAAACGCCACCGCGGAAAAAAAAGTAATGTACAACGCATGTTTGTTAAATGTTTTACAGAATGTCGGAAATTAAAAACATCGATATCGCTCGGTTTTTAAACATTATCCTCGATTCTCTAAAACCCATTTCCTAACCTCGCATCGTAATATACTATTACGTTACAAGAAATGGAAGTTAGGTTTTATGAAACTTAGTGTGGTCACGGATTATCCAATACATTTAATACGTTCCTAAATATACAAGGTGAATCGAGATGTTTATGATTCGGTTGTTGCAACAAAACGACTTATTTTAATTTCTGGACGAAACAAATGAAATGTGATTCAGGATCAGTTTCACCAACAGAAGTAACTGTATTACGCCAGTTTTCCCCATGTATAATACATAGCTTAAACTGGCGTAATCTGTTGGTGAAATCGACCCTCAATCAGTACAGATCACTAGACATGTACAAAATGAAGTGAAAATTGTATTTTTTACCTTAGGTTAATCTCGCCCTTTATATGTACTTTTACATGTCCCACGCCACACAGGTCTTACAGAGACCCGACCTTCCGGGAGAGAATTTGTAACTCTGAATCACAAATACTTTTTTGAGCGCACAAGAACTTGGATGCCCCCCGGATGAGATATCAGCTCAATTCCAAATACACTTTTGAGAAAACACAAACAAGACACACCCCTTCATACTAAACAAACTTAATATAATATGGAAGGATTTTCAAATACTCGGAGAGGTCCATTAGTCCTTGGGTCCCGAGTCAAAACATTTTCGGACTCGTAAAAATACATCAAGCCTAAATTGGAGCCACTGAGCAAAATTTGATCGGCCTATCTGTTCCAAGTAGTAGTTGCATACTAGATGTCTCTTTGAGCCAATAACATGTCACTTGCTGATAGCTTTAGAGAAGTAAACATAACTAAATTAGCTTGGTTCGGTAACTGCCTATAGAGAGAACCCTCTGGTCCCAAGGGTCGCGGGTTCATACCTGTCCGGGGTTGATAGATTTTTAGAATGAAAAATCTAAGGAGCACCTTAATTGCCTGCTAGATGTATCATTGGTTCGGTATGTTGAACGCATACCATTCATGGCATCTTAGGAAAATAAGCGTAACCAAGTAACTCGTAACCAAGGAGACACTCTTACGGCATTATAGATATAGAGAGACACAAATTGCCAGAGTTTAAGAGACATTGACGTCTCTGAGATATGTAGGCCTAATTGTGAGAGTCAAATGGTACTCAAACATTACATTATACCTAAATTACCAGATATTTGTATTGAAGTTAATTTTATGAAGAAAATCAAAGTAATCAGCAAGACTGAGAATAGAAAACGGGTCCAAGGATAACTACAATTGTACCATTTACTACAGAGCGTGCCTTCCTTTGGCCAGCAACCAATTGAAGGGACTATTATTATGCTTTCAAGTCTTATACGAAAATTTCCCGGAAGGATCGGAAAATTTTCTATAGGATCGTAACAGGCCTTGGCCTAATACTTGGAAGGAAGAAGAAGAAGACTACAGAGCGACTTTTATCTAGCCCTAAATAAATGAAACAGTTGTCCTTTGCAATCACTGAAGTACCATAAAGGATTGAATTAAATCGATTTAATAAAACAGAAAGACATGAAAAAGTGTGAGAAAGAGATAGGAAAGAAAGTCACAAAATAGGAAGAGAAAAAATAGGTAAAAGGGAAAAGGAATGAAAGAAGGGAGGAAGTGAATTAAAACGAAAAAAACAAAGAAAATAAAAAAATAGAGAAGAGAAAAGAAGAAATACAAAGAAAGAAAATAAATCCCAACTTATCTACAATATATTCCCACACACATTTTTTATTCTATTAGCGAGCGTGTTTCCCCGTTTAAACAGTTCGGTTCCAATTTATTGTACATATAAATTATATTGTAAAAAATAATCAAAATTAAATCTTAGCGTCGGAGTTATTCCATTATTTAAACTAAACCTTTTAAAATTCAGTAACCTTGCTCAGTTTGGTTTGCGCAAGATGTCTGGATAAACAAAGAAGACGGTCTTATGAAGAATAAGGATATCGAACAGAAATGCTGACGTCACACAGTAACAGCCCTGCAAGAACTGGCAGCGTTGATATTATGGTTCATGCTTCCTCTGTCACGTCAGCAGTTTCAGATATTTCTGTTTTAGACAGAAGGGAAGTAGGTTCTGAAGAAACATATTACTGTATAAAAAATATATAGGCCTATATCAAATATAAGGTTTAGCAACTATAGGCGGCTCTTCAATCGACACAAATAAAATGGAAAGTAAAGGCATTTTCCATGTTTTAGTCTAATCACAAATGACTATTTTTTAGATACATTCTCTGCATTTACTCTATATTGTTATATATCCTATTCAATTCTACTTATAGATGCTTATTACGGTCATATATTTTTACAGAATCTTCAATTGTAAGAATTTATATGTTTCAACTACGAATTATTTGATTTTAAGCAAGGAATCATTGGATTATAATTATAGGCAGATAGTGTTCGGGGACTATATTCACATTACAAGTTCCTAGAATTTGTCTTACAGGTGAGGAAAAATCACGAGTAACTCATTAAAGAAAGTAGTTCCGACCGACGGTCAAACAGGGATCGTTGTGTCTCAGAATATGATGCAACCCCAAGACTACACATTGGAGTAATTACACTTGTCAACATGATTTGTTTCTCATGAGTACCAATAGTTGTACTTAATGCAGTTTTTCTATCGTGTTTTCAAATATGTATTCGGAATTATTCCATCACCCACAGATTTTTATTTCAATTTAAATTATTGGATTTAAATAATTATTTTTAATAAACTTTTTTCGTTCATTTGTCCATTGTAAAATAAAACCAAATGAGCTAACTCAAATGGTTTCAGCTACGGAAAAGAGATATCAAGGCAAATGTAATCCTAATATGCTGGCCGATTAATGTTGGACCATCAAGAGGGATGCTCCACAAGCGAAAAATAGCAGAAAATCGTCATTTCTTACTTTCTACGTGAGTCCGATTGATTTAATATTGTGTATTTACGAATATAGAAAATATTAAAATGTTTGAAATTATAAATGCCTGCCTCTCGGAAACCGTGCGAGATGGAGAAAAACCGATATCATATTTGAATTCAGGAGACCAAATACTATCAGAATCACATATTTTTCTTTCTTAAACAAAAAAAAAGTTTCTGTTTTGTTGGTCAATGTTATTGTTATTGCTTCGACTTTTATTGCAGTATTTTTTATGCCTTAATATCCCCCAGGAGCAACAACCTTATTAGTTTAGGCAATTAATTTGACAACAAAGAAATTAACCGAGCAAACCATCCCAGACGATACAAGAACAAAGAATGAGAAAAAAGGTCAATCAGGGCATTCTTAACTTTCATCAAGAATGTTACTGACCGTATTGGAAGACTGCTAAAGAAAGAAGACATAAAAACAGTATACAGGCCTACGAGGAAAATAAAAAACCTCCTCAGAACGATTAAGTATCAACTTCATCCTCATCAATCAGCAGGCATATACAGGATACCGTGGAGTTGTGACAAAGTGTATATAGGCACCACTAAACGCAGCATCACAACCAGACTTAAAGAACACGAAAGATACAGCCGTCTTAAACAAGTGGAAAAGTCGGCAGTAGCAGAACACTCTCTACTTGAAGGCCATACAGTACAATACAACAACACAGATATATTGTCTATCTGCACACACTATTTTACCCGTCTGCAACGAGAAGACATTGAAATATTCAAACATCAAAATAGTTACAATAGAAAGGAAGAATTAAAAGTAAAAAAAGCATGGATACCGGTCTTAAAAAAAGCCAGATGTAAACGCCTACAAGAACAATCTACTAGAACATCAGACAGCAACCTCATTGGTGCAATGGAAGACCCTAATGCTAACCAACCAGAAGGCAGATACAATTTACGAAGTAACGGTCCACGCAGAGAACATGTCGCGGATAAAAGTATAAATAGGGCAGGTAGTCGACAACATTGCCAGGACATTTATTCGTTGAGTTTTACAGCTAGCAACATCTACTGCAGCACTACAACTACAACGCAAATTGGCTTAATAACGTCTTAGGCGACAAGTGCTCCAACACCGAGTCTGACTACAGCAACATCAATTCCTTCGTTAAATGTTGGTACTACGGGACAGCGTCCCCCGCCAATCACTGTCATTGGCCACGGGGACATGTTCCGAATGAATAGAGAAATTAGGAAACTAGTTAGTAGTGACCCAAAATTTAATCAGCACTGACGAAGGATTGAGATATTATGCGTCTTCATTGGAAGACTTTGCTAAGTTGAAGGAGTATTTTACTTCCTTGCGATAAGAATATTACACATTCCAACTTAAAAACATCTTCCTTTGAAGGTCGTACTTAAAATGCTGCCTGCAGAAACACACAAATGAAATTAAAGAAGAAATCCTAGCACTAGGATTTCCAATCAAATCTGTCAAGCAAATTACTAAGACAGTAAACAATTTGGTTGTACCACTCCCAATTTTCATCTTAGAACTTGAGCGAACAAATGATGCTCTAAACATTTATGACTTAAAGCGCCTTTTATACATGGTTGTAGCCGTGGAAGCATAGAAACCTCGGGCTGGACTTAAACAGTGTTACAAAGTGCCAGTCCTTTAATCACACCTTCCCTGCCTGTAACCGGGCCCCACGTTGTGTTATCTGCGCTGGGGACCATGAGCACAAAGACTGTGCCTTAAAGGCCCTAGCGCAGAGAGAACCAAATTTGCTTAAATGTGCAAATTGCAGGGAGTCCGGTCACCCCGCTTCATACCGTGGCTGCCCTGTTTACAAAGCAGCACTTGAGGCTTATGATAGGGCAGCAAAACCCAAACCTAAGCATCCAGTAAATCCACCTCAACCAAAGACCTTCACTTCGGTTAGAGTCGATCATTCACGCAAGCCTTAAGGACTGGAACTTCTTCCAGAACAAAAGTGAACAACACTGTTGAAGAACAATACCGGGGATTGCCAGTAGGATTAATGAGTGAGCGTGCAGAGGAGATGCTCCGGGACATTCAGCCCATGTTGGCTGAATTGTCAAGTCCTATGGAGCGTTTCATCTTCATGCATCAATTGGTTAACCTATGCTTAGCATAGTTTAGCCAGTTAGATGGAACCATCAAATAAATCGTGCGAGATTTACTCGCTTGAAAGAGTATGGCTCATCCTGCGCCGTCCGGCTTTCGGAATTTCTGCTTGCTGGCGGTGCAGTTTCTGATGCCCTCTTTTAAGGTGAAAATGTCCACCATTTATTCAAACCTGGATCTGCAGGCGAAGTACTTGTCCCCAAAGGCTTAGATTATATAGGCTATATCAGAACCCCAACTTGTTAGCCACCAAGTAATTAGCTGCCAGGTAACCCAGTGGGTTTCTATGCGGCACAATGGACGTCGCCAAGTCACCGTCTAACAAAAAAAAAAAGAAAGAAAAAAAATTGCCAGTCTCAAGACAACCCTTGAGGATGCCGGACGCAGTCTCTGGCGAAACGTCGGGGAACTGCAAGCCTCAAGACCACGGCCACCAACCCGGAAATCTTCTACAAGATCATCATAATAACTCCGCCCGTGAAAGCCTAAGTCAATATATTGATCGTTATTTATTTTACATCGCCTATCCAATTGTGATGGTACTTGTCCAGGTAGTTTCCTTTGGATTCAATGCACACGTCACTACATTTCTGCCCGTCTACGAAGAAATGCTGGTAATCACGTTCTGACAGATGTTTCAAAACCGCCTCCGCCACCTTCACTACTGCTTCTGAAGATGTTAAAACTTCTCGCGAAGATGTTTCATCAGTTAGATTCGTAAAAAAAACTCACACTGGTCTAAATCGGGAATATAGATAGGGTAAGGACTCACGTCACTTCGATTTAAGCAATATATTCATCACAACTCTGCCAGCTAAAATAAAGCATTATTATTATTATTATTATTATTATTATTATTATTATTATTATTATTATTATTATTAACATTCTCGGTAGGCAATCTCGCTTTTATAGCGGTGTGAATTCCGATTAGTGGCACGGATATGCGTCCTTTTGCGCCTAATATAGCCTTGCATAGTTTTTAAGACTTCTATATAGTATTGCCCATTTACAGTTATATGTGCAGGTATGATAATGCTGATAAACTATTCCACGAATATAAATAAAAAGAGGAGACTATAACTTTTCCAGTAAATTAAACCACTTTTGCTTTTTTGTGGGTTTTTGATTAATTTTCACACCGAGCTTTACCGTTTGCTATCAGAATAAAAATTATGTAGTCAAGTTTCATCGGTAATTATCACTTTTGAAATAAATTATGCATCTTCCTGTACCTTCACCTTACCGCCATGTCTGGACTCGCAACCAGCCAAAGGCTGGAACAGGGAGGGATAACCTTGAATTTTTTATCAAGTATAAATGACGCATTAAACTAAGAAATATCGTAAAACCAATTTTTTGGATGTTAAATGCTGTCTGTAAAAATAATTACAATTGTTTATTGAACAGTATTCGTTTCTTCCACAAATTTCACAAAACTATTGCAAACTAACCTGTTGCATCCTATTGCGCGTAACCATTAAGATGTGCAAAAAACATGTTTTATAGTTTAAATATTGTATATAATAGAGTGTTAAATCATAGTGTTAATTGGGTAAAATAAAATAAAAATATTCAATAATTAAATGTGATTTCCTTTAGAATTAAAATGTAATCCATTATAGAAAAACTCTGTTTTAATCAAACTGAAAGATCACGAACATATAATATTACACTGTAATGGTGCACATTGCGTTAGTAAAATATATCATATCCATTTTCATGTGATATCCAAGCTTTTTATATTCATTATATTTTATCCTCTAACATAAAATCTGTAAAAATAAATGTATTTCACTAAATTTTATTTTGTTGTAATGGGACTCAAAAAGCTGTCTTGAATTGTAATATATTGTGTTTAATCCTGACCCTAAGTTTAAGACTGCAAGTATTGAGAACAAGTTTGAAAAATCAAATAAATTCTATGTTGACACGGGCGTATGGCGTAAAACCTAATTGATATATCAGGGGCTTAGCGTGTTCACAGTATTTTTAGTTTAGTATCAGCCCGAGGAGACAGAGGAGGATTATGAATGTTTGTTTCGAGGGTGAAGGTGTTGTGAACACGTGATCCGGCTCCGGATATTGAGTGCGAGTGCGTGACTTTACAATACCATCCTAACAATATCTCACCAGCTTCTGTTTCTAGGTCGCTGTTTCCTTTCTTTAAGATTGCCTCTGTCATGTCGCCTCTCGTATCTTTATTTCTACTACTCAACCAATTCTCTCCTCCTTGTGCAAATCTTGAAATATACCTTATACTAGAGAATATAAAACTTATATAAAATTGTACCGTGTTCTGCATTCTCCTCGACTGTAGTAGTATATTACGATGTGAGGTTGGGAAGTGGTTTTAACAGATTGAGGAACAAAGTTAAATAACTGAGCAATAGCGACGTTTTAATGTCCCAGATTCTCTAAAACACTTGACAAACGTGCGTTGTACATTATTTTTTGCGCGATGGTGTTTTCAAATAATAAATAATAGCAAAATAATAACAACTTTATTGGAAATATTTGCGTTCATTATAAACAATTGATTAACGTTAACAATGTGGGCAATTAGTTGAAATTACAGGAGGCCTTGAGAACAATTGTTGATAACATGGCCGCAAGTACATATTTATTGTTTTATATTGTTTCAAATAAAGTTCAGTTCATTTAAAATGCAGTGATTAAGGGGATATGATTGCAGATTCGAGGAGTATATTAAATAGATGGAAAAGTTACATTAATCAATTATTAAATTACATACAGAACAGGATATTGAAGAGGATAATTTTCAGACAGCAGAAATGTTAATCGTAGAACCAAGTGCATTAGAGGTTGAAATGGCGATAGAAAAATTGAAGCTGTATAAAGCATCAGGTTCAGATGAGATCCCAGCAGAACTGATAAAACCAGGTGGAGAAAAAATGATGGACAAGATACGCCAGTTGCTTACTATGATTTGCGATAAAGAAGCTCTTTCAGATGAATGGAAAGAATCAATTATCATACCAATTTATAAGAAAGGAGGTAAAACTGATTGCAACAACTATAGGGGCATCCCATTACTTTCAACTTCATACAAAATTCTAACAAATATATTAGTAAGCAGACTTACTCCTTATATTGATGAAATTCTAGCAGATCATCAATGTGGATTTAGAAGAAACAGGTATACAACGGATCAGATTTTTAGCTTAAGATAGATTTTAGAAAAGAAATTGGAATATAATGGTACTGTACACCATCTATACGTAGACTTCCAAAAGGCATACGATTCAATTAAGAGGGAGAAGTTTTATAGTATCCTGCTAGAGTTCGGAATTCATAAAAAGTTAGTTAGACTTATACGAATGTGTCTAAATGGCACAAAAAGTAGGGTGCGTGTAGGAAAATAGTTTTCGAATACTTTTGAAATCCACAATGGGTTGAAACAAGGAGATGCACTATCTCTTCTACTATTTAATTTTGTACTAGAGCATTGCCATCAAATCTTTAGAGGATGAAGAAGGCCTACAATTCAATGGTATTAATAACCTGTTAGTTTATGCTGATCATGTAGTACTACTGGCCGATGGCGAGGAGATATTAAAGGCCAACACGCACACACTAATGAGTAACACTAAGAAATTGGGACTAGTTATATTATATGGATGCAAAACATGGACTCTTTCTTTAAGGCAGGAAAGGAGATTAAGTATTTGAGAATAAAGTTCTTAGGAAAATTTTTGGACCAAAGAGAGATGAACAGACAGGTGAATGAAGAAGACTGCTTAACAGTGAATTACATGGTCTTTATAGGAAGCCAGATATAATGAGAACAGTTAAGTCTCGTAGACTGCGATGGGCAGGACATGTGGCACGAATGGGGAATGAAAGACTTGCATGGAAGATTCTTGTAGGAAAACTAGAGGGAAAACGCCCAGTTGGTAGACCAAGAATGAGGTGAACGCCCAGTTGGTAGACCAAGAATGAGGTGGGAGAATAACATCAACTATGATTTGAGGGAAGTAGATTATACAGGGGATGATTGGAAAACATTTGCTCAGGATAAGAATGTATGGAGAGCTTATGTCCACGCGGCCATTAACCTACGGGTTCGATAGTGCCAGTGAGTAAGTAAGTAAGTAAGTAAGTATACATAGAGGGAAGTGGTTTTACTTCCCGCACGTGGGCGTAAATGTAATATTACAGTATGGTTATTTAGGCTGGCAACCCCGAAATGTAGGAAGTTGAAATTTCAATCATGATCGCCATTGCTGGTAAGTTCTGCAAAACGCACTATCGCGCAAAAATATAATTAAAAACTGTAGCACTTTTTTGATCAGTTCCATCTTCAGCAGAAGGTTGTTCATTCATGTTCAGCTATCATCAAGCTAATGACTGATTTGTGATGATGTGTAGATAGGGTTTTGTGTACTGGGTGTGTTCTCGTAAATATCTAACTCCTCCAGTATGTTTATCTTGGCTGGGTTCCATTCTCTATTATATATTATCTACATCCTTCATACGATGTACTTTCTTTATTATATATTTGGCGCTAGGGCATTATATTTACCTTAAAATGTTCTTTACGTCTATTAAAACACCTGCTAGTTCTTTCTAGGTAAAATTTGTTACAATCTTTACACGTCAGTTTATATTACGTCTTTGTTGTAATGTTTCCTATGCTTTTATTTATTACGTTTTCTTTAGTTTGTTTCTAATTGTTTATAAAAAGTTCTTTATTTGAAATATTTTAAGTTAGTTAACTAATTTTGTTTCTTTCTTTTCCTGCTTTGGTAACTGTTATAAAGTTATTTCAATTATTGTCAGATTCGTTTTCGAATTTGGTTATTTTGAGTACACTGATTTTTTTTTTCATATAATTTTATATATGATTTGTTAATTTTACCTAATATTATTTTAATTATTTGTTGTAGTCTTATTTGTTTAGTGGTTGTTTGAACATCCTATTAACTAAGCTCTTCAAAAATCTGATTTTTTTTGTTCTTAAGGATATCTGCAATTATTATTTATTATAAGTATATTGCGCGTGGACCTTGCTTTCATCTCGGAATCTTTTATTTGTTAGGTCAAGAGAGTTCATTTTGTTTATTTCTATTTTTCAGTTAATTATTTTCACGCGCATGTTGTTTAATTCGTGCGAGATTTTTTTCTTCTTTCAGTTTTCGTTTTCATAATTTATTAATACGTCATTGACATACTTTATTATTTTTATACTGAATTTATTTATTAATTTTTCAGCATCACTCTCTTATACATCTAATAAGAAAGTTTCCACTAGGATTCCTGATGTAGGACTTCCCATTGGGATCCCGTCTTCTTGGATGTAAAGATCGCTGTATTAGATTCGAAATAGTTTTGCTGTGTGGTTGTTTTTATTATATTATTTAGTTAATTTATATAATCGTTCTCTAGGTTGCTGTTTGTTAATTTTTGTTTTGTTATGTCTATAGTTTCCATTGCGGGATGTTACAGTACATGTTCGTTATGTCGAATGACGTCATATTCGTGTTTTTGGGGCATTCATATTGTTAAAATTGGCCTCATCGGAATTTGATTTCTGTGAATTTTCGAAAGAACTTTTATTACTGGAGGGGTTGCGTTATTGTATACACTTTTTTTACTGTTTGCTGTACCACTAACAAAAGGACATGCTTTTATTAATTATTTTATATTTCTGTGGAATTTTAATATTGGATCCTTTTCCGTAACCTTGTTATGGTTTATATTTTATTTTATTTTGTCAATGTATTCCACATAGTTCATGAATGCTATTGTGTTCCCTTAATCGGCCTTTGTATGTATATTATAGCTCTAAATTTCAATTTGATTTTGATGATGTGCTTAAGAACTTTATTTTTCATATTTGTTTGCTATTGGTAATATATACTTTATGATTTTAGATATTTCATACCTTAACATAGTGTTTATTTTCAATCGAGGCTTGTTTATCGCTGTCTCGCTTTGAACCTATATTTGTTTTATTCTTTTTATGTTATTTGTGAGGAAGTTAAATGTATAACCATGTTCAAGTGTTTTAGAATCATGTTTATTTAATTTTAATGTTCTGTACATTTGTCTTCAATATTATGTGGTTTATAATTGTATCCGTTGCTTACGTTTTGTGGTTATTAATATTTCTAACTATAAGTTAGTTTGCATAACTTTGTTAACTTCCTCGTGTATTCTATTTTCTGTTAATATCGAGCAATTACCTAAAGTGGTAAAGACTTCCTGCGAGTGGTAATATAATTGATTGTTTATGTTCTATTATATATATATATATATATATATATATATCCATCCATAGTAATTCTTCCCGAGGGCAGATCCTTCACTGCAATCATAGCATTTCTATGCAATGCTTGCAGCTTTACTAGGGAATTGTAGGTGTGGTAGCTTCCCGTTGCTTTCCACATCGGTGAAGGATGATGATAATGATAAGGATGATGATGGTCATATGATTTTGGGGACCGTTTGGGCCTAACGTTTTCCTGACATTTATGTCACAGGTGAGGAAAAACCCCGATAAAAACTTCGCCCAGAAAAACTGCCCCGACCGGGGATCGAACCCGGGCCCGCTACGTGACAAGGCAGCACGCTACCTTGAGACCACAGCGGTGGACTGTATATGTATTTATATATTATATATATATATGACATGGTAAGAAAAATAAATGCTCGGACGGGATTTGAACCCGGAACTCAGTATGATACCCCAGTGCGTTACCGATTACGATTATATATATAAGTGGGATAACGGCGGCAGAAATGAAATTTTTGAGATCTGTTAAAGGGTGCAATAAGGAAGACAGAATCAAGAACACAGAAATAAGACAGGAACTTGAAATATTTGCAATAACTGATAAAATGGATACATATAGACAAAAATGGAAGCAACACATAGACAGAATGAATGAAGATAGATATCCAAAACAAACAACAAAATACAAACCTAAAGGCACCCGAGATGTGGGCAGACCTAGAAATAGATGGGCTGAAGTCGGAACGGGTCAACAGACCTAATCCATGAATGCAGATGATGATGATGATATATATATATATGTGTGTGTGTGTGTGTGTGTGTGTGTGTGTGTGTGTGTGTGTGTGTGTGTGTGTGTGTGTGTATCTGATATAATTCTTTATCCAGTTAACTTCAGATAGTTTATTTTTTGTGCACTGTAATGTGTGTGTTTTTTTTTATTTTGGCACTGTTAGATTTAACATTATGTTTCAGGTATTCTATAGCAAAGTATAAATTCGATACAGTTTTGTATATCATTAGATTAAAATGTTACCAACTTGTGTCAATGTTATTAAAATTATTTGTAAAATCCCGTTGAGATATTAGTCAGAGAATATAAATATTATAATATAAAATAAAAAAATGTACCTTGTTTTGCAGTATCCTCAAAGGATTTTACCATGAACTTTAATAGAACCTGATACAAACTTTACAATTGTATATATTATTAGATATACTTATATTCGTTATGGCGAATCATTTTTAGAATGTGGTATTTGATGTGGCTGAGAAGTTCGACGTTCTTATAGACCCTGAGGGTGTGTTCCCTTACTATCCTTAGATCGGGTAAGATGAACAAAGACTAATTTTTTTTATAGAGAAGCTTCCAGATGATTTTTTTTCGGGATTTTTCTTCATCCATAAGACAAATATCTGTAACCGTCAACACCCAAATGGTACCCTAACACAATCTGGCCATCAAAATCATTAATATTGTGTACGCATCTTTGATCTGTTGTCAAATTACCGCCTTTGAAATTCACGGTGTCAGCAGCGCTCCTGATAAGCCAATAGGATTTATATTCGAGTTGTGTGCAGCAAGTAAACGACCTCCCGAAACTTGTTTCCGCGACTATTTAACTCATGCCCCAAATGGCAGTCAATTACCAATAACATTTCAATGAGTTTTGATTTACAACGAATCACAGTTTTTTTTTCACCTCGATTTTATGAATTTAATTCTATCATTTTAAAATCAAGCTCCTCCTTTTTAACATTCCGAATAGGTCAGACCATTACTTTGCAGTAACTGACTCTCTACGAAATACGTTGAATATAACAATTTATATATTAAGATGTAAGAATTCTATAAAGCATGTGGCTATCAGATTGTTTATATAGTGCAAGAATGTAACCAGATAGTGCTTCCGGGATATAACATATAAACATCTGTAGCAATTGATTATACGACAGAAAAAGAAACCACTGTTTGCACTTTCTTAAACGTATTATCTCCCAGGCAATAACGTTCCAGAAAAATAGAACTGACATATTTACATCATAGGACATCAGAAATTAATTAATAAATAGTTTGATGTGTTTTATTTCTTTCACTAGGTTGCATTCCTACAATATTGCGATCCTTTGTCAATAAATAATATGATCTGGTTGCAGTGATGAACGAATGAAACATACCGTTTCTCATTTGTTTTCAAACATAGCTATATACATTAAAAAATATATATATATACCTATAATTAAATAATGATTTGTGAATAAACAGCTTAATTTTATTCGTTAAATAGTCCTAACAAACACCAAATTCTCTAGATAAATTCTGATATTTCCAATCGATAAACGTCTAGACTGGCGTACATATGGGGTGGTGCGAGGATCTGAACAGTAAGTTGTATTTTGGTGTTAGACAAGTGAAAGTGTGGAATACCGAGTAAAAGCGACGAATAAATAATGTAAGTGAAGTCGTCAGAGTGTGTAAAACTCAATGATATATTTTTTTAAATGAAACAAACACTTTTAGTAGCGAATTAATTGTGTAAAAGCGGTAAAATAATTGTGAAATGAACAAAGGAAATTGAAAATTCTGTGCAAAAATCTGCGAACTTAATTTTACTAATAATATAGTTTTAAAAAACTAAACCAACACGCTTTATTAGAAAACCAAACTAAAAAAATGAAAAACAAATTAATTTCCAACACGCTTTGGATGAAATTAAAGTGGTCAACAAAAAAATCATCTCGGACACATATAGAATAAAATTAGAGTTATCAACAAAAATAAAATAATTTTACCATCAAAAGCGTGCGGTGCTCTATCAATTAATATATTTGATAATAAACAGATATTGGTAAAAGTAAAGTCTCTAAGAAGAAAATGTAAAAATCATAAAAAGTACCCCACGCTTTTGATGGTAAAATTATTTTCCTTTTGTTGGTAACTCTAGATTTATTCTATACGTGTTGGAGATTATTTTTTTGTTGACCACTTTAATTTTATCACAAGCGTGTTGGAAATTAAAATTATTTTTCATTTTTTAGTTCGGTTTTTTAATAAACCGTGTTGTTTTAGTTTTTTAAACTATTATTTATTTTTTATTTTTTAGTTTTAATATTTTACAGAATAAGCTAAAAAGGTAAATATCTTTAAATTCGATACTATTGTAGTATGAGCTAAAAGTAATACTCTTCTAAAAAAATATATTCCCAAAGACCTATGGATTACTGAAATTAGATATCACTAGCGTTCACCGCTCTACCAACTGAGCTCTTTCAACGATTGACTAAAAAGTCGACAAGTCCGTAACCTATTATGCCAGTTTTCATTTTTTTTGATTTTCTGATGATTCTGGCCAGGATTTTAGAAACAAAATATGAAATTATTATATTGCCATGGGTCCTTTACAAGTATACAAAGTTTCATGTCGATCCAATATTTCTAAGTAGGTGAAAAATCGTGTTCAAAGATTCCGTTACATAGATACAAAGACACTTTTTTTATTTTCTGATGATTCTGGCCAGGATTGTCGAAAATAAATATGAAATTATTGTATTGTCACGGGTCTTTTACAAGTATACAAAGTTTCAAGTCGAACCAATGTTTTTAAGTGGGTGAAAATCGTGTTTGAAGATTCCGTTACATAGATACAAAGACACTTTTTTGCACGCTATATATTAACTTGACCTGTATCTATCTATGTAACGGAATTTTTCAACGCGATTTTCACCCACTTAAGATCATTGGATCGACTTGAAACTTTATATAGTTGTAAAAGACCTGTGACAATACAATAATTCCATATCCTCTTTCTAAACTCATGGCCAGAATCATCAGAAAATCAAAAAGGTGTTTTTGTATCTATGTAACGGAATTTTTGAACACGATTTTCACCCACGTAGAAACATTGGATCGACTTGAAACTTTGTATACGTGTAAAGACCCCGTGACAATACAATAATTTCATATTTATTTTCTGTAATCCTGGCTAGAATCGTCAGATAATAAAAAAAGCGTCTTTGTATTTATGTAACGGAATCTTTGAACACGATTTTCACCCACTTAGAAACATTGATTCGACTTGAAACTTTGTATACTTGTAAAGGACCCGTGACAATACAATAATTTCATACTTTGTTTCTAAAATCCTGGACAGAATCATCAGAAAATAAGAAAAATTAAAACTGGTATAATAGGTTGCGGACT
Organism: Diploptera punctata; assembly: GCA_030220185.1. Classification (NCBI taxonomy): domain Eukaryota; kingdom Metazoa; phylum Arthropoda; class Insecta; order Blattodea; family Blaberidae; genus Diploptera; species Diploptera punctata. Next base: position 373,416 of record JASPKZ010005286.1, on the reverse strand, counting down.
TGTCGACTTTTTAGTCAATCGTTTTAAGATTTCAGTTGGTAGAGCGGTGAACGCTAGTGGTATATAATTTCAGTAATCCATAGGTCGCTGGTTCAAATCCGGATGGGAGGTTCTTTTTAGAAGTGTATTACTTTTAGCTCATACTACAATATTATCGAATTTAAAGATATTTACATTTTTATCTTATTCTGTAAAATATTAAAACTTAGAAATAAAAAATAAATAATAGTTTTAAAAAACTAAAACAACACGCTTTATTAGAAAACCGAACTAAAAAAATTAAAAATAATTTTAATTTCCAACACGCTTGGGATAAATAATTTTACCATCAAAAGCGTGGGGTGCTTCTTATGATTTTTACATTTTCTCCTTAGAGACTTTACTTTTACCAATATCTGCTTTTTATCAAATATATTAATTGATAAAGAGCACCCCACGCTTTTGATGGTAAAATTATTTATCCCAAGCGTGTTGGAAATTAAAATTATTTTTCATTTTTTTAGTTCGGTTTTCTAATAAAGCGTACTGTTTTAGTTTTGTAAAACTATTAGGCCTATTTTTTTTAATTTTCTGATGATTCTGGCCAGTATTTTAGAAAAAAATTAAATTATAGTATTATCACGGGTCCTTTACAAGTATACAAAATTTCAAGTCGATCTAATGACTTTAAGTGGGTGAAAATCGCATTGATAGATTCCGTTACATAGATAGATACATAGATAGATATCAGGTTAAGCTAATATAAAGCGTGTAAAAATTCGAAAGTTTTATATCATTGCCGTCTTTCGGGACAATATCATATTCATCTTATTTAATATGAATGTATGAACAAATGGTATGTGTTATCTTAATTGTTCATGTTGTTCCAGAGGTAGCCTTGGCATTGATATGATCACTCATCCTAGGAGGCCTCTCCATGTTCTTGTGTGGTTAAAACAGTATGTGTAATCTAGAGTTTAAAATCATCTCCCAACAGTTTGTGTTATTTTAAGACGCGGGCAGCATGAGACATGTAAAATTAATTGCAAAAGGACGAGATGAAGTAAGATAAAGAAGGGAAGAGAAAGTAATGACTTAATGTGATCATACATTTTATATATTCCATTATTATAAAGTTGCACCCTCTTCTCGAAGAAGAGTTTCCACAATTTCTCAATTATCTAGGGAAATCAATTGTGTAACAAAACAGGAAACACGATTCGAACAAGGAAATAGTCCCTCATTTCGTTATCTAAGATGTCATCGCTAAAATAACATTCCTCAGTGATGATAATCAGTGATAACATGGCCACAAAACTTCATTTCTCAGCCCTAATCACAAAAGAAAATTGTATCCAAGAGTTGGACATACTCGAAATAGACATTTATATTTAACTCGTGTCCCAAATGGGAGTCAATGACCAATCACGTTTCAATGAATTTTGTTTTACAGCCAATGACAGTCGTCTTCCACTCATTATTTATCGTATTCTCTTTACCACCTCCTAATTTTGTGATAATGAAATCTCCTCCGTTTTAATATTCTGAACAGGTTAGAGCATTGTTTTGAAGTTACTGACTCTCCAACAAATACTTAATAATGAACATATTCCTTAGCACTACACATTTGATAATTGTTTGTTCAATAATTGTGTTTTAAATAATGATTTTATTGAATTGTTTGCTAAAAAATAAATTAATAACCTATAATGTCGGTTATAATATACAATTTTATGAGTTTAATTGTTTTTAATTAGGGTAATTTCTTACAATATTGCGATCCTATTTCCCAATAAATTATATGATCTAGTAGCAGTGAATAAACAAATTAAACATAACCACACATTTCTGATTTATTTTCAAACATCGCCGTTTATATTAGAAATACAAATATTTTAAAATGCCGGTAACTATATTTAAATAAGGATTTTTGAGTATACGTCTCAATTTTATTCGATAAATAGTCCTAACAAATAGTAGTCTTGATTTCCAAATCATCACCATAAATTCACTCATCGCTTAGTGACTCGTGAATTTATCGATGATTTGAAAATCACTCGTGACATTACTTATGACAATCTTTATACAATATTCCATTACTCCAATTGGGGTTTGCAGTTCTGGAAAATAGTGTTTTTCTTATGACGCGATACCATAAAGTTGTCTGAAAATTATATAACGTTGAATTCTTTAATATTGTCATGAATAAGTGAGATAATACAAAATATATTACTATGAACTATTAATTTAATTATAGACACTGTCTATTTTAAATATAAATAATATTTTTAATAAGAAGTAATTTCGGTTCTTATACAAAATAACAGAAGGTATGAGTTCTTACAAAACAATAACTAATTATCAAAGTAAAGGCTATTTTACACGCTTCATATTAGCTTGACCTGTATCATTCTATCTATGTAACGGACCTGTATCTATGTAACGGCATCATTGAACACGATATTCACCCACATAAAAACATTGGATCGACTTGAAATGTTGTATGCTTGTAAAGGACCCATGACAATATAATAATTTCATTTTTTTTCTAAAATCCTGGCCAGAATCATCAGAAAATCACAAAAATAAAAACCGGTATAGTAGGTTGCGGACTTAACTACGTTTTAGACAATCGCTTCAAGAGCTCAGTTGGTAGAGCAGTGGACTGTATTGGTATATAATTTCAGAAATCCATAGGTCGCTGGTTCAAATCCGGCCGGCGGATTTTTTTTAGAAGAGTATCAAGCAATTAAATTTTCATGGTATTCCGGTGTATGACAATCAATTAAACTAAAAATTAAAAAACTAAACAACAGTTTAAAAAAACTAAAACCACACGCTTTATTAGAAAACCAAACTAAAAAATAAATAATAGTTAAAAAACTAGAACACACGCAATATTACTCCGTAGAAAACCGAACTATAAAATGAAAAATAATTTTAATTTCCAACACGCCTGGGATAAAATTAAAGTGGTCAACAAAAATTATTCTCCAACACATATAGAATAAAATTAAGTTATCTACAAATAAATAATAGTTTTAAAAAACTAAAACAGCTCGCTTTATTAGAAAACCGAAACCAAAAATGAAAAATAATTTTAATTTCCAACACGCTTGGGATAAATTTAAAGTGGTCAACAAAAAAATCATCTCCAACACATATAGAATAAAACTAGAATTATCAACAAAAAGAAAATAATTCTACCATCAAAAGCGTGGGGTGCTCTATATCAATTAATATATTTGATAATAAACAGATATTGGTAAAAGAAAAGTATCTAAGAATAACATGTAAAAATCATAAAAAGCACCCCACGCTTTTGATGGTAAAATTATTTTCTTTTTGATGGTAATTCTAGTTTTATTCTATATGCGTTGGTGATGATTTTTTTGTTGACCACTTTAAATTTATCCCAAGCGTGTTGGAAATTAAAATTATTTTTCATTTTTGAGTTCGGGTTTCTAATAAAGCATGCTGTTTTAGTTTTTAAAACTATGATTTATTTTTTTATTTTTTAGTTTTAATATTTTACAGAATAAGATAAGAATGTAAATATCTTTAAATTCCATAATATTGTAGTATGAGCTAAAAGTATTACTCTTCAAAAAAATCCTACCCAGCCGGATTCGAACCAGCAACCTACGGATTACTAAAATTATATACCCCTAGTTCACCGCTCTACCAACTGCGCTCTTACAAAGATTGACTAAAAAGTCGACAAGTCCGTAACCTATTATACCAATTTTATTTATTTTTTTATTTTCTGATGATTCTGGCCAGGAATTTAGAAATAAAATATGAAATTATTGTAGTGTCCTTTACAAGTATAAAAAGTTTCAAGTCGATCCTATGTTTCTAAGTGGGTGAAAATCGTGTTCAAAGATTCCATTACATAAATACAAAGACACTTTTATTGATTTTCTGATGATTCTGGCCAGGAATGTAGAAAATAAATATGAAATTATTATATTGTCACGGGTCCTTTATAAGTATACAAAATTTGAAATCGATCCAATTATTTTAAGTGGGTGAAAACGCGTTGAAAGATTCAGTTACATAGATAGATAGATAGATAGATAGATATATACGGGTCAAGCTAATATAAAGCGTGTAAAAATGATTTTGCCATCAAAACGTAGGGTACTTGTTATGGTTTTTACGTTTTCTTCCTAGAGACTTTACTTTTACCAATATCTGTTTATTATCAAATATATTAATTGATATAGAGCACCCCACGCTTTTGATGGCAAATTGTTTTTGTAGATAAATCTAGTTTTATTCTAGATGTGTTGGAGATGATATTTTGTTGGCCACTTTAATTTTATCCCAAGCGTGTTGGAAATCATTTTTTTTATTTTTTAGTCCGGTTTTCTAATAAAGCATGTTGTTTTAGTTTTTTAATCCATTATTTGTTGTTCTACAATGCTGAACCACCTTTGAGCGAGGTGCACGGTACTTGTGTCTGGTTTTTGATGCCAAGAATTCAGCGATACCTATTTTCAGGGCTTCGAGTTTTTAACAATTTACCCCACGTCATGAATAGAAACAAATGATAATATTAAGGCGCAAGATCAGAGTTTTGGTAAATTACCAGTTTGATTCCTCTCAAGTCTTGAATTTGTGTAATGGCTGAGGTCTCGCATAAGCCTGCTGCAAATTGAACTCTATTACAGTTAACTATTGTTGATATTTTGTCTCAAAACGACATGAACAAAATATAAAAACTCATTCCAGTAGTATGAAATAAATTTTCGCAGCGACTGCATGTCCACTTGACGCGAACTCCACGTGGAACATACCTTCAACAAATGGGCATAAACTCATTTTGTTTTATGATTACTTTGAAAATATGGCGGGGAATAAGCCACTGTTACGAAGTTTCAGGGTTGTGGTAATAAAACTATTTTATCACAAGTACGAGTTTTCCCGGTATATCTAACACTCAGGGAATCACCGAAAAGTTGACGACAGACGTCTCTCTGCCTTGAGCATACTTAGATGTCAGTTCATAAGGTACAAATAAATATACTTTAGCCTATAAGATATGACTGTCTTTACCTGAGGATGTATGATATCATTTGATGCATCAAGTTCTTCTGATTGTCAGCAAATACTGATAGTCCGTGGACTTTTTTTAAAATACCTTTCGCATTTGACACTACACCATACTTTAAATCTTTAATGACTTGGTAATATGTAATGTATTCTTCTCCACTATTTAAGCGCTGGAATCATGCTCAATAATCACACTTTACCTTCCACTTCACATATTCGTCAAGCCGCGACAGCGAATTTATAATCTTCTTATCTATAGTGTTTTAAATGATTCTAAACTTAAACATCATTCTGTGTTTGTGTAGTAACAAGTGACGACTGAAATATCTTTACAACATAGTGAAATACAATCATAATATTCCGTAAACAGCACTAGCCAACCAAAGAAGCCAATTATATATTTTATAGCTTCTAATTAAAAAAACCGGAAATTACTTATGATACGGCCATATTAATGTGATTTTATAATTTCTATTTTATTGACAAAACAGCGGATAATCATGACCTCAGTTCACAATTTTTATTTTTTTCTGTTTAATCCTATCGTTAACAGTAACACCGAGGTGAGACATATACGCTTAACGAAATGAAAGAAAGGTGAAACTCTTAGGATTATAGAGAAAAAAATTTTGTCGAAACTATTTGATATTTTGTAGAGAGACAGAACAACTTAGATTACAGTTCTGCCCGAGACATTTCTCAGGTCGGATCATGGAAGAGTGGCGTGTTGGGATCTTTTAGAACGGGTTGAGAGAGAAGTACAGTAAAGAAATTCTGGGATAGAAAAATTAGAAATCAGTGAGAAAATGTGGATCATTAATAATTAGATCTTCAATGTGGTAGTTGTTTCACATCTTCACTTGTATTTTATAATAGGTAGACTTAGTTGAATAGCCTTCATAGTGTATTTACTATCTGCGGGGATGGGGGTGGGGGTTCAAATCTGTTCTGTGATATTTTTTTTTATTATTGTACAAAGAGAGCATTTTTTATATATGTACACCTGGTATTTTATGTATGAGTGTAGATATGCATTGTGTATGTACTGTAGACATGGACTTACATTATATTCATTGTCTTTATGTTTACTTCATGTATGAGTGTAGGTGTGAAGCCATGCATGTATTTGTTTATAAACCAATTATTTTATAAACGAAAAAAATATGCAAGGTCAGGCCAAACAGGCCTGTGCGCAACATAACTGAAAATGTATTCCTTTTCTTTGGAAAGAAGTCAATAAATTACGTTACTCTGATATTTCGTGGGATAATTCTGGTCAAAATGTGAGTTAATCTGTGAAATAATGTTTGTTAAATAAAGAGGTGTAGGCCATGTGCCAACGATTCCCATAATTATAATGAAATAATAAATACAACATTTAGTCTTTGATAATAATAATAATAATAATAATAATAATAATAATAATAATAATAATAATACGATCCGATTGAGGGTCTTTCCACTTTTCAGCGGCTGCCCTTTTACCAGCCGGCTGCTGGCCCTTCACATCCACATGTGTCAATCACAGAGGTAGATGATCAACAGCCAGTGTAGGGGTGACATGTGGTTAGCATGTCGAGTCCCCCAGCCGTTATAGCTGGTTCCTCAACATGGAGCCGCTACTTATTGTAGCTACCCAATTGCCTCACGATGCTGGATGGGCACCGGTCCCACACTGGCCGAAATACCATGAGAAAATTTCTTCCCCCATGGAGACTCGAACCAGCGCAAGTCCCATAGCTCTGCGCCAAGGCTTCCTACCTTAACCGCTCGGCTACGACGCGGGACATAATAATAATAATAATAATAATAATAATAATAATAATGATAATGATAATGATTATAATGATAATAATAATGATAATAATAATAATGATAATCATAATTATAATAATAACAATAATAATAAGAAGAAGAAGAATAAAAATAACAATAATAATAATAATAATAATAATAATAATAATAATAATAATAATAGGACGTGCCGTTAATTTATCGAATATTTGTACTTTGTGTTACGTGAGACGTCGGTTATCTAACTCATTCTGCAGTACAAATTAGCGATTCCCTCTATATATTTCCTACAAAAACTTACAATTTTATTGACCTGAAAACTCTCAACCCTTATTATTTAAATTAAAACTTTAAAATGTACTAAATAATTATCTAAGTGTTTAATTTCTATAGTTCTTTTCAGTGAATACTAATTTATAAGCAGTGTTTTAGTTGAAAAAATATTTGGAGTGTCTCAACTTCCATAAAAATGTTCCATACATACTTTGTACAATATATGCAAAGAATTAAAAATACATTTAACAACATATAACTATGTACATATGATTCTGCCAAATATTACTACAGTAAATTGTATTAAAATAGAGAGAAAATTGATCCAATTCGCGTCTCTCAACTAGAGTACTGGTTATAAGGTGTGCCTCTACACTTACAGCCTATTGTGAATTAATTGTTTAATATTTTTAAAGTGGTAACGAAAAGGCTACTATATAGAGTAAATATACTTTGTAAGATTCTTCTCGTTACAATCTTGTTTGGCCGTCTATATCTTGCGTAATATTAAATAAGAAACATAAAAGAGAGAGCAGATAATATTTTCTTAATTATATTATTCTGGCTTATGATTCCTATCAACAACAGTCGTTTCGCATCCATTTTCTTTGAACTTCAAATTTCACTCCCACATTCAAGTTTGAGTTCTAATTAATTCGTTTTGTTGATGATATTAGTAATCCAATTAGACGAAGCGTTCTTTAAAGTTTCAGCTTCACGTAAAATCTTGATTCCAAGGTAACAAGCGTTCCCTTTGTTGATTTGCAACACAGGGATGAGTAAAATCTATTCATGACAGTTTTTCTAGTTTAGGTTATATGCAGGGTTTAATTCATCAATAACCGATGACACCAACTATGTGTCGGTTAAATTCAATATGACATTAACAATTTTGTAATTAGATTTGTACTTGATTATAAACTGTACAGTACTCTTTCACATCGGCAATGTAAGATGAGCAGTTATTTTACAAACCAGGTTTCTATATTGGAAAACAAAGTGTAAATCAACACTACCTTCAGATACTATAGGCCATCGTTTCCCAACCTGTGGTTTGCGAACCCCCAAGGAGTTCGCAAATTATTTCAAGCGGGTCGCCAAAACTTTTCCGTAATGGCCTGATTCGAGGTTAGGTCTATTATTGTTTCCATCATTTCTGCAGCATTGCAATAAGAATAATTATAGCAATAATAATAATTATTATTATTATTATTACCACTATTATTATTATTATTATTATCATTTTAAAATTAAATTAATCTATAATCTTCCTTGTTACATATGTGTAACATCGGGAATTTATCACATTATTTCCACAATAAATTAATATTTATCGCGAATGCCCGATTTACAAATAAGTAACAACGTTAGTAATGCATTTGAGTTTGCTACAACTAGGCCTGCAAGCGTGTAACTTTTAAACCGTAATTGGAATAACTTTAGCCTTTAATAGTTAAGGGGTAAGTTAATATTTAAGGTTATTAAACATTTTGCCTGGAATTAAATGTTATGTATGTCTACTGTATGTATATTCAAAAGTCAGTGGTTCACCCAACTCAGATCGTTGCGGAAGGGGTTCGCGAGTCGAAAAAGTTAGGGAACCGCTTATATAGCCTACAGTAATCACAAAAGTGTTAAAACCTTATTTAGAATCAAACATATAAACACACAAATTGATCATTTAGAATAGTTTATAAAATAATTACAATTATTCTAACATACGATGTAGGCCCACAGCTGGCGAAAATTAAAGTGCCCGCTCTCTTGAACAGTGAACAGTTTCTCTTCGGATCACATTTGTAGCTGCACAGAGTTGTAGTTTCGTGTAGCGCGCTTGGTTAATAATTCAAAGATTGTAAGTTTAAGTCTTGTTAAAATATTCATATTATTTTGTTTCTTGGCCAATTTAAATTTAAAATATTTCTCTGTGGCCAATTATAATCATAAGATGAATTATCTCTGACAAATTTTAATTATTTCACTAATTACACTGGTCAACAGTGATTTTATTACATAAACGATTTTGGGTGATTCTTATGTATTTGCATCTGCTGATTCCAAAAATGAAGTCAGAAATGTTCCACCACCCACCATTTTTTTGTAATTTTGAAAATAATTATTTTCCTATTTATTAGCATTTTTGGTATATAACATGATGATTAGAAGAATTATTTTACATTTATATTTAATTTCATTGTGCCAACAATGGACATAATGTTTTGCGATTGTTGCCTTGAATTCATAACTTACAACAATGACATTCTCCTACAAAACTGTGATTGTATGTTTTAAGTTCGCAGTTGAATAGAAGCTTTCTTAAAAGAAAGAAGCTAATTCTGTGCTCACTTCCGTAGTCAAGTGAATTGTGATAGACGTGTATTGTAAATACTAAGTAGTGTATTGTATTGTAGTGTAGTGTATTGTAAAGAGAAGAGTAAAATAGTATTTGTATAAGAGATATGTCTCGAAAGTGTGTTAACGATAGAAACAACTTCTGTTTCGTGTGTGGTGAGCTCACTTTCAAAGCGCAGAAGCGAAAGTTTACTCCTCTAATAAGAAGAGCTTATCACTGTTTATTTTAACAACAAAATAGACCGGAAAAGATATGGCCGGAACAAGATATGGGCCCCGGAAATCTGTTGTACCAAATGTGTAACACTATTAACTGGCTGGTTGAAAGGATCCCGTTATATGCCTTTCGCAGTCCCAATGATATGGCGCGACCCTAAGGAGCATTTGACAGACCACTACTTCTGCTTGACAAATATATCTGGAATAACTTCCAAGTCAAGACACACCGTTAAATATCCAATATGTTAGATTCAGCAATTCGATCGGTACTTCATGGGCCAGGTTTACCCATACCAATTCCACCAGATCACATAACAATGATTGCAGAACTTTCTGATGTTCAGGATTTATAGAATGATTCAGATTTTGCGGAAGATGATGCTATAAATGAAACTCACTTTCTAACACAGGGAGGATTATAATAATTTGGTTCGGTATCTTGGTTTAAGTAAAAGCAAGGCAGAATTACTTGCTTCAAGATTGAAAGGATGGAAGCTACTGCAGGATGACACCAAAGTAACTTTTTTTCCGCAATCGCCAAAAGGAATTTGAGGATTTCTTTTCTAAAGAGAAGGACCTAGTTTTCTGCAATGATGTTGAGAATTTGTTCAAGTCACTGGGTGTTGAGCATAAATCTGAGGATTGGCGTTTATTCATAGACTCCTGGAAAACAAGTTTGAAAGGAGTGTTACTACATAATGGAAACATATATCCATCCATTCCTTTAGCCCATGCAGTTGGTATGATGGAAAATTACGAGAATATGAAGCTCTTACTATCCGCTACAAAGTATGACAATTTTTCTTGGCAGATATGTGGGGATTTGATAGTTATAGCCATCTTACGTGGGTTACAGCTTGGCTATACTAAATTTTGCTGCTTCTTGTGCAAGTGGAATAGCAGAGATAGAAGTAATCATTATATTAAAAAGAACTGGCCAAAGAGAGAGTCACTTAATCCAGGATAAGAAAATGTTCTTTACCAACCACTTGTACGTTCTGAAAAATTCTTATTGCCTCCACTACATATTAAACTAGGCTTGATTAAAAATGTTGTGATAGCAATGGATCGTGATGGCAGTGCATTTCTCTTCCTCAAAAATAGATTTCCAAGGATCAGTGAAGCTAAATTGAAAGAAGGGATATTTGTTGGCCCTCAAATAAAGGAAAGATACGCAGTTTCAGAACAAGTTAAATATGTAAGAAGCAGCTGCATGACAATCTTTAAAAAATTTTGTCTCAAATTTTCTGGGGAACTTCAGGTCTGATAACTACAGAGAGCTTGTCAATGAGATTATTGAGAACTACAAGATAATGGGATGTAATATGTCTTTGAAAATTCACTTTCTGCACTACCATCTTGATTTCTTCCCTGAAAATCTAGGGGATGTGAGCGACAAACACGGCGAACGCTTCCCCAAGGACATCGCGGAAATGGAAAAGCGCTATCAGGGTAAATGGTGTCCAAATATGTTAGCAGACTACTGCTGGACACTGAAGAGGGATATTCCTAAAGTGAAGTACAGCCGAAAATCCAATTCACATAAATTTTGGGTGAGCAAATATAATTTCAGCTAAGATATAATAAATTGTAATGTATAGACACGAAAAATACTTTGTGACTACTTAAATATATTCACTAAATAAAAGAGAAATAAAAAAAAGCTTAAAACCCATAAAAAATAATAAATAATTTAAAGACAAAGGTAAAAAGCTCTTTCACGCTTTTTTCATGTGATTATTCGAAAACCCTGGGTGATGGAAACGTTCCGTAAAAAGATTTGAAATCAGCACAAAAAGTAAGTTAGAAACACACAATTACTCCCTTGTAACATAAAAAAGTTCAAATTTTGTTGCCCAGTCTTATTTCTTCACAAATTTGTATTATAACGAATTGTCTCTGCAATCAACTTTACTTATAAGACAGATTACATCTGAAAAATTTTAATATCGTGTCGAGGTATTTTCAACATTGTGAAATATATAACGAATTATCTCTGACCGATTTTCAATATAAGACCAATTACGTTTTACACTTTTTAATTATACGACGAATTATTTTTGGCCATTTTAATAATATCTTATTATTTTTCATTATCATCATCATCATCACAGTACATTCACGAATTTAGTCTATTCGTTGACCTGTTTCGGCCTCAAGAGAATCACCATCGAAAAGTCTTTTGAGTGGACGCCCTGGTCTTCTTCTTACTGCAGGTTGATATCTTAACATTTGTTTGGGTATCCTTTGATCTTCCATTCGATAAACGAGTTGAATCCATCTTGACTTACAATCACACTTTTTTTCTAAAGTTTCCATGTGTAATTCTCCTAAGATGTCTTCATTTTTTATGTGATCTAGTACTGTCCTTTGCTATAGGTCGTCATATTTCAATTCCTTCTGAATTTCTTTGTGTTGAGACTTGCAAGTAAAGTTGAGGTTGCTTAGGACTGGTTACTGGCCCGACGCTAAGTAGTCCAGTGGTAGGGCTGCTCCTTTTAGTATCTGGACAGACATTAGGATACTGCATTTTCTCAGTACCCGATGAAACGGTTATACCGCCGTGACTCGGTCTACAGAGCCTCGTTTTGTGAAAACGGGTTGTACCACGAGAAGGTGAGGATGAGAATTAGGTAGGAGAGGTTATATACACGTCTTACAACCTCTTACAATCCCTTATTTTTTACCGATCATAATTATGTGACGAATTAACTCTATGGTTAATATGACTGATATAGAGCATCATTTCTTGACCAACCAATTTCAATTATAAGGAATTCTCTATGAACATTTTTAAACGTATGAAGAGTTTGTGTTCATAACGAATTGCCTCCGTGGGATATTTTAATTATAATTTATTATTTTATGACTAATTTTAATTATCAGACGAATTGGCTCTGTGCCCATGTTCTGTAAAGAATTGTGAACAACTCCCGTAAATCCATGGCACAGAACCCACCACAACTTTACTTTTCTTTAGACAAAGTCACTCTTATGAACGTCAAGTTGCATGACAGGGATGTGTTGGTGGGAACAGTCGTTCTTTTCAAATACTAGTCGATATTATGTCCACTCGATTAATAGATGTGATCGATTTGGGAGGAAAATGAACTAAATATTGAATCGTATTTTTTCTTAATTAATAGAATTTTCTAAACCAGATATCAGTGCGTTTCTAATTCGGTCAACCTCTGTATTATTCCCGTTCGTTCTCGTAAGCGAGAGCGGCTGAAAGGAAATGAGACCACGAGAGCCACCTGTACAAGTAAAAGAGCTAGAGAATGAAAAGTCCTGGGATTCTCGCAGTGATTACATCATGCAGTGTTCGTGTCACATAAGACATGTTTACTGCATGTACGAAACTGTACGTTTCACAATTGTCGAAGGAATACCTTATTTTAAGAATAAACATTATTATTATTATTATTATTATTATTATTATTATTATTAACCTATTATTATTATTAATATTGTTATTATTATTTTTTTCTGAAATATAAATCTATAAAACATTAAGGATCATTCCATATGAAATCGCCAAGGAAAAATATAAACACTGAAATCGGATTTTAAAAAAAATTATTATTACAAAGTTTATAATGAAATTTCATGGTGTACTGAACATCTAAACTGAATTCCAGCTCTCGGTTTGATATAATGTAATTAAAGAATAACAGATAGGCATATCTCAATTTATCAATTTTTTTAAGAAGAAGCAGTTTGTTTGAAATAAATTTATCAAAAATGTACCTACTCCGGGACATGAAAAATGTAGCCACATTTTATATAATTTTATGCACTTATCGCTTGAATATTAGTACCCTGATATTTACATTTTTGTAAACGACGTGAATTAAATTTATGTATAATTGACCATTTAACCATATATATAAATAAATAAGAAGTTATTCCGAACTCACCTACATTTATCTGATATTTTTATTTATTCGAAGATGAAAGGAAATCTCAAATTATAATTTTCTCAACAATTTCGCATGTAATAAATTGATGTACACTTAGAGATAAAAAGAATGGGCCGACTCTTCACCTCGAAGTTTTAAAGTTCTAACGCGCGATTCACACGAGTAAACTAATTGCACAGTAGTGCTACAATACGTTTACCTTCTTCCGTTGAAGATTATTCTTTGTAAACGCAACAAGGCAGCGGTAGCATAGCTCAGAACTTAGTGGATTGATTCGTATGCAAGAGGTCGCAGGTTTGAATCCCAGTGAGGTTAATTTTTTTAATTGTTAAAGTGCTTTCTGTTCTATTCTGTATATCTATTCTTAAAGAAAAAACATACTAAGTAGTTGGAAGTATTACTATTTTTATTATTAATATTATTATTTATTTATAAACAGGTTACAGTGTAATAAAACATCTTCCTATGCCCAAAGTTCTTTAAATTTTTATATTCTTTCTCCATTCTTCTCTATCTCCTCATTCCAATTTTTCCAGACCAAGCTCCTATACCTCTTCTTACATCATCCTTCCATTTAAATCTAGGTCGACCTCTCTTTCCTTTCCAGGAGGAATCCATTCCAAAGCTTTCTGGGTAATCTTTTCTCTGGCCTACTACGTATATGGCCATACCATTCTAGTTGTCTGTATCTCACAAAAACTAATATTGAATTTTGGACTTTCATTTGTTGTGTGATGATTGCATTTCTGATTTTTTTTCCAATTTAGAATGTATAGTTGAGCGTCTAGAACAATCAATTTCAGTAGACATAAGCTTAAACTAAAATTTGTATAGAGCTGCCAAGTTTCTGCACCGTATGTTAGCGAACTTCGAATTATAGATTTATAAATTTCTAATTTGGTATCTATTCTGATCCCACAAAACTCGTTTAACAATGTTATTACCGATCTGCTTTTTGAATTCTTTATTTTATGACATTTTTTGGGGACATTTTGAGTTAATTTGGATCCCCAAATAATTACATTCTTCACATCAATTGATACATCCCATTATTATTATTATTATTATTATTATTATTATTATTATTATTATTATTATTATTATTATTATTATTATTATTATTATTTTATAGATGACGGATAATAATAATAACATTATTATTATTTTCTTATTGTCCATCATCTATGAGCTATTATTATGATGGACTTGATATATATATAAACTAAATATTTTAATTGAAGGTTGAAACTTTTTTCCACGCTAATACGTAATAAATAAATAAACACATAAATATATGAAGCTATATTATATTTTATTACATAAATTTATAGCATTATTATTAAAACGTGGTACTGCACGCACAATTACATTTATACCGGTAGCTAAATAGTGTTACAGAGGCAGGAATACTACTTAAGATAGTGTAAAGTGAACCTAGATTATGTGGTAGGAATTAAATATTAGCGAAAATACAAATGAATAAAAAAAATTATCGGAAGATTTGAACCCTGGTTTTCACACACGTTTCATTTTGTTGTAATAAGTTTAACAATCTCAGCTAGACGAACGTTTGATACTAGTTGCCTTGTTTACTTTTACACTATGAACGAGAGATGAACTTTATTTAAAATGTCGCAATTTGAGTAATATTGCATTTGTCCAACACTCTTAAATACCTAGAATCATGTCTCCTTCACTGCTCTTTAATTATTTAAGACGATTAAAACAAATACAGCGTATTTAAAACATTTGACAGTGCGTTACCTCGTGAACCTCAGCTATGGCTTTTCGAGTATGCGCAGTGGGCCATAAAAGGAACTCTGCATTTTGAAGTGGCTCATCCTTTTTGTCGCTAAGTGTTACATAGAATGTAAACAAGCGTTTAGAGCTGACGGACGTTTACTGTACTACGTATATATTTAATTTTTTTACATGTATTAAACAGGCTTATTTTGGAAGCATAATTCTTGTAGAACATAGGTTCCATCAGATAATTTATTTAATACATTATCTTTAGCTTTCGAAGTGATACACAGTTACTTTGCTTATGAAGACGGTCACTGCTCACGAGAAACGGGACTCCCGGTCGCTCTCTCTTCCATTCTACTTCCACGCATGTGTTTGTTATTCCTCTCCCACTTCCTTCAATACGCCAAGTGCCTACGTAGAAGAAACGAGAGTGGGAAGCTGGGGGAGCAAGATTCCAGCGGGAGTGAGTGTGTTCTTGATCGGCTTTAGTTCTCAGGTGTATGCCACGAAATATGTTTTTGCTGAGAATGAAATATTTATTTATATTTTGAAAGTATAAAATTAAAATAAATAATATTAAGTTTTTATTCTTGAACATCTCTGGTAGCTTGTGCTCTATGACATCTAGCATTATTATGCATTAGAAGAAAATTAAGTTCATACAATAAGCAAAGGGTACGACACGATGAAGGATAACGTCATTCATATAACATACGTTTAGTCCAATAATATCCTCCTGCTACTACTTTAAGGGAGGAATAATATTGCGAGTATTTGAGAATATATTTCTTAAAAAAATTGGACCAAACAAAGATGAACAGACAGGTGAATGTGAAAACTGCATATCAGTGAAGTACATGGTCTTTATAGTAAGCCAGATATAAGTGTCGTAGACTACGATATGCAGGACATGTGGCACGAATGGGGAATGAAAGTGGTGGATAAAGCTTCTTGTAGGAAAACTAGAGGGAAAACGCCCAGTTGGTAGACCAAGAATGAGTTAAGAGGATAATATTAACCATGATTATTAAGGAAGTGGATTATATAGGGATGATTGGAAAAATTAACTCAGGATAGGGATGCATGGAGAGCTTTTATCCGCGCGGCCATGAACCTACGGATTCAATAGTCAATTAGTTATACCTACGTCATAACTCTGGAAGGGATTTGTCTCCTTAACAAACTTCTCCTTTGTTGTTCAAATCTTATAAATAAAAATGAATGTTTGTTTGTTTGTTTGTTTGTTTGTTTGTTCGTTCGTACTTTATGCGCGCCCATGCCGTTGTTCTGATTGTGATGGGGCTTTTTGCAAAATGTTCAGGAGATTCCCAGGATGAACATAGACTATAAGATAGTTGTAATAATCAACCATTTCACCCCTAAAAATCACCCTTTGTAGTGAAAAACGAGAAATAAAGTCCCTATTTGACGCTTAAATGGTTTACGCTTCCTAACCATAACAAATACACCAACTTAATGTACACAGAATTGAATACCTCAACAAACTCTTCAAAAAAGTCAGCAACAGCATATGTTTATCTTTTACGGATAATTCAGAATAATCATTTTTGTCTTTCATTGATACCAAGAAGTTCGGGATGAGTAGATTCCCGGTCAAGCGTCGCAGCGCACGGAGGGTATTCTTTTATAACGAATTTTGTGTTTCAGCTCATTTATGCCAAGTACATGGGATACGTAGATTCCCGGGCAACGCCGGGTAATCAGTACGTTGTATCTAAAAATAATTACGATATGGCTTTACTTATAGAGATTGCTTGAAAATTAAATTTTGGAAGATTAAATTTTATTTACCACTAGCTAATATCAGGCGTGAGCTGCTAGTCCTATATAAATGTTAATGTGTTTTTACCACCAGCCATGCGCTGTTATACTCTATTTTATTGTAGAGTCTTTTTATATGTTGAATTCTGTGTACATCAATGTATGTATGTGTTACGGTTTAGGCAGCGTAAGCCATTTATGCGTCAAAATACGGACATTATTTCACGTTTTTCACTACAAAGGGTGATTTTTAGGGGTGAAGTGGATGAGTATTACAACTCTCTTATGGCATATGTTCATTCTCGGAATCTCATGAACATTTTTCAAAAAGCTTCATCTCAATCGGATGAACGGTATGGCAGAGCACGCTTTCCCGGGAATCTACTTATCAAAAAAGAAACACAAAGCGCGACAGGCCTAGAAGACTTTTGGCTGACCAGCCGGCTGTTGGCCTCACATCCACATGTGTTAATCACAGTTTAGCGTGACATGTGGTCAGCATATCGGATCCTCCAGCCGTTGTAGCTGGTATTCTCAAACTGGAGTCGATACTTATTGTAGCTACCCAAATGTCTCACGATGCTGGACACTAACTCTCGCAAATTTATCTTTCTTCACCCTAAATTATTGCCTGATAACTGTTCTTCACTTATCTGCAAAGGAGGGTAGAATTCTAAAATTGATATAGACAATATAAACATCGGAAGTTGCCGATAGTTAGAAACTCATCTGGTCCACATCCCAGTTCTGTACCGAGCTGTAGAAATAAATACGTTTTGCATTAAAGTTCAATGAGTTATTCTTCTTATTCTATACGTATACTTTACCTGAAGGTGTGTACTTTTCGTTGATATATTTAACATGTTTCTATAGAACCAGATATTGTGTTAAATACACATGGAATCATACCTTGGAAACACTAAACAATTTACACAATCGTTTTACTTTAAATTGAGCTACGAAAAGAACAATTCTGAACAGTAGTACAAATTTTAATTAGAATATAGAGTGATTTATGAATTTCTATTCCGCATAATAGCATGTCTGCAAATTATTGCGATTTTTTTAATTAGCTTCTTCATTAGAGGAGGCGGCCGGCAGCTGAGGCCTATCTTCGCACGCAGAGAATTGTTTGATTTAATATATGAAGAAAAGTGATCGATAGAGGCAATAAGTGATCATCTATTAATAAATTACAGTTAGGGAATGTTCGGAGAATCTTTTTAAAAATGTTTTTAACATTTTTTAAAAGCGATTTTCTAAAACACAGGAAGTTGTACGAGAGAAAAAAAAGTTAGATTTCTACTGAAATATTGTGATTGGCTAAAAGTAAATGTAAACTTTCCCGTTATTAAGAATATAGAACACTGACAGTCGTTAGAAAATCCTGTTCCATCTGCTTTTGGAATTGTAAGACCCAAAATATCTTTCGAAGAGGCTGGAATTAAAACAAAACAATAATCGTATTTGGATAGGTAGCATAAACAATTATGGTTCCCTAGAAGAATTATAGTGTGGATAAAATATCACAACCTCTTTTATTTTGACACCTAGTCTCATGTTCTTATATATATATATATATATATATATATATATATATTATTGTCAAAAAAGACAACTCTACATCCGACATAGAAGATAGGAGAGTTGAGCGGGGTGATTTGTAATGTTTATTATTATTTTGAAGCTATTTTTTGTGTTTTTTTAGTACTGTCTAAAACATCAGCAGTATCCCGTTTACCATATGACCAAATTGATGTTTAGGTTTTAAGAGCAAGTTCGTTAAAAGAGAATTCCAGCTTAAGTGAACATTTCTTTTATTCCAGCCTCACCGAACTTTATTTTGGGTTTTCCAATTCCATAAGTAGATGGAACAGAATTTTCCAACGACTGTCATTGTTCTAAGTTAATTCTTTATAACGGGAAAGTTAGCATCTACTCCTAGCCAATCAGAATATTTCATTAGATTTTTTTTCTCGCGCACAACTTCGTACGTTTGAGAAAATCGCTTTTCAAAAAATATTGATTTTGAATATCTTTTTAAACATTCTGCTAACATTCCCCTGCCCCTAATTTGTTTACTAAAATATAACTTATTGCCTCTATCTAAGATTTGTTCCATATTAAATCAAACAATTGTTCTCTGCGCGTAACGGTAGGCCTCAGTTGCTGGCTACCAATGAGAAAGCTAATTAAAAAAACGCAGTAATTTGCATACATGTTATTGTGCGGGAATTAAAGTCCACAAATCATTCTATATTAAACTAAAATTTGTAATACTGTTCAGAACTGTTTTCTTTGTAGCTGAATTTAAAATAAGACGATTGTGTAATTTTTTAAGTGCATGGAAAGTATGATTCCACATGTATTTAATATAATATCTGGTTATATAGAATAATATTAAATGTATCAATAAAATTACAAACCATGAGGTGAAGTATCCATATAGAATAAGAAGAAAAGCTCACTGAACTTGAACACACAACGCTAATAACACAACTGGGATATAGATCAGATGAGTTTTTAACTATTGGCAACTTCCGATGTTTAAATTGTCTTCATAAACATTAGAATTGTACCCTCCTTTGCAGATAAGTTAAGAACCGTCATATAACAATTATATTATGATGAAAAAAAAGAAAGATAAATTGATGAGGTTGAGTGAAATAAGTTTTTTTTTCAGCTAGATTTCATTTCTGGCCCACTGAGCACTGGTCCCGTACTGGCCGAAATTTCATGAGGAAAATTTCTTCCCCCATCGAGACACGAACCAGAGTAAGACCCGTAGCCGCCAAGACTCCTTGCCTTAACCACTCGGCTACGGCGCAAGACTCTTGGTATCAATGAATGATAAAAATGGCATGTGAGTTATCCATAAGAGAAAAACATATGCTGTCGTGGACATTTTTGTAGAGCTATTTGAGATATTCAATTCTGTGTACATTATTTTTTTTTTATTTCTTATGGTTTAGGCAGCGTAAGCCATTTAAGCGTCGAAAGAGCTACTTTTTTCACATTACAATTGTACCCTCCTTTGCAGATAAGTTATGAACCGTGATATAACAATTATATTATAGTGAAAAAAAAGATAAATTGTGAAAATAGTACTTTTCCATCTAGATTTCATATCTGGTCCACTGTCCACCGGTCCCATACTGGCCGAAATTCCATGAGAAAAAAATTTTCTTCCATGGAGACTTGAACCAGTTCTGCGCCAACACTTCTTGCCTTAACCACTCGGTTACGGCGCATTGACTGTCGGTATCAATAATATAGGTGAAAGCTTCACCCGAATGGGTATTATTCTCTTGGTATCAATGAAAGACAAAAATGGTTATTGTGAGTTATCCGTAAGAGATAAACATTTGCTGTCCGGGACTTTTTTGTAGAGTCTTTTGTGATATTTAATTCTGTGTACATTATTTTTTTCATTTCTTATGGTTTAGGTAGCATAAGCCATTAAGAGTCCAAAGAGCTACTTTTTTTCACGTTTTCCACTACAAAGAGCGATTTTTAAGGGTGTAGGAGTTGAGTATCACAACTCTCTTATAGCCTAATATTCAGCCCGGGAATCTGCTGAACATCTTGCAAAAAAACCCATCACAATCGGATCAATGGTATGGCCGCGCGTAAAATACGAACAAACAAACATTAATTTTTATATACAAGGTTTGGATTGTATGAAAGGTAATTTGGAAATAGAATTAATTAGTTTAATGTTGTTTCAGCTGCGATAACGAAGAGAGCAAATTTATAATAATTGTTTCATTTACTTCTTCAACTAAACGTAAACACATGATAATTTATTAAGCATCGCACGCCGGGTATTAGCTAGTTTATGAATAAAATTTATTCTTATTCTTATTCTTATATGCTAGAAATTAACCTTAAAAGTATAAAACTTAATTAGAGTAACTAATCCTATTTTGTTCTGTCTTGTGCAGGCTATGTTATTAGTTAGGTTAAATTTGTAGGATAGGCTATTAAGTTAGGAATTGGAGATAGAATTATTCAGAATATATAAAATTACATAGAATTTGTTTCCATTTTAACGTATTTCAATAAAATATTAATCATTAATACACTGTGTAAAGTGCTTGTATAATATCAACCTCATAATCTACTGATTTCTATGGCACATTTTATAAGTTATCATGCCTTGAATTAAAACAGTTGAAATCAGATTAACGCCAGCAGTTATTTTCTTTTAACACACACGAAAACACAGGTAAAGCAATACTAAAATGCTGTGTACACGCTTAAACAACTATCACAATTATTAAACATACGAATTTACCATGTTTAACACACGACACACGCGGAATGAATGCAAGGTACGTCATCTCAATCTGAATGTAATGACGACCAATCGCTTAATCAAAAACAATCGGATTCTGTGTGATCTTGTGCTCAGAAATGAGCTAGCTGTACGGTTATAAGAATCTCATACAACATAATACATAGACACCCATCCTCTTAAAAAATTAGAAGCAATCTTGCCAAACCAAACTTCTCTCAAAAATGTTAAAAATAAATATATAGGCCTATACTGCATTTATTCTACAAGTTATACTATATCGATGCGAATATGTTTTCTTACTTTATGAGAGGAGAAACGATCGTTTCCATTACAAATTTTCGTTTTGTTTTTATTATAAAATACTAAATTATGATAGGCCTATTATAATATATTAGGATATCCCAAAAAAGTGAAAGTATTTTATATTTAACCCATACCTTCTTAATTTAATTGTAAAATGTTAAAACAATCGTAAGTACAATTTGATATGCGAAGGCCACGGCAAACCGTGCCGACTTGCTTCGAAACATTAACTAAGGCGATCGAAATTTGAACAATAATGTTATTTTGTTGTATAATAGTAAATAGTTAAACTTTTGGGCATACTGATATTTTATTTACTAAAAATGTTTTAGTTCTAGAATCCTTCTGTACTAAACCAATACAAATTTTCATGTCCGATGTTTGGCATGACCCTCCATTATCTTTACCTTGTCGTGGTGGATTGGCTTGCGTGCTTAAATGATACTAAGAGCTATGACGGCGGTAGCATTGCTGCCGATGGGGTTACCTATGCCGAACTGGTCGAAGATGATAAGCCAGAACGAAAAAAGTACCTTGGTCGAAAGATTGACGATCTTCCACCGTACAAATACAACCGCCAAAAAATGCGGACATGGGTTCAACTGGGGTAAAATTTTCCGGAGGACAAATAGTCCCCTATTCAGTTCTCCGGGCGGGGACTACTTCAGGGAACCCATGCCAAAGGCTCAAACACATGGACATGTTCCTAGGAACATGGAATGTTAGGACATTATACAATAGCGGGGCAATAGAGATATTAACGTGGGAATTAGATAAATCGCCCTTGGATATAGTCGCTTTACAGGAAGTTAGGTGGCCAGGAGAAGGTAGTCAGCAATCAGGAAGCTTTGCATTATACTACGGAGGTAAAGAAAGACCTGCATTTGGAACGGGTTTTTTAGTCAGAAGGAGGATCATATCCGCTATCCGAGATATTAATATTGTTAGTGATAGGATATCATACATAATTCTAAAGGGAAATCGACATGATTTTATAATTGTAAATGTACATGCCCCCACATAAGATAAAGATGACAAGATCAAGGATGAGTTCTATGAAGAATTAGATTGCTTATTTGATAGCCTTTCACAATATCATGAAAATTGCCTAAGGAGATATTAATGCAAAAGTGGGGCGGGAAGATATAGTGAAACCAACAATAGGCAAATTCAGTCTTCATGAAGATAGTAACGACAATGGGGTTAGATTAGTCACCTTTGCCACATCAAAGAATCTCATTGTTAAGAGCACAACATTTCAGCATAAGCATATTCATAAATACACCAGGACGCCTCCAGATGGAAAACTCGGAATCAAATAGATCATATATTGGTGGACAAACGCTGGCACAGTAGTATCATCGATGTTAGATCAGTTAGAAGGACAGACTGCAATTCGGATCATCAACTGGATAGAGTGAAAATCAGACAACGGCTATCGCTTATGAGAGGAACAAACGCTAAAGATAAATCTGTAAAATTTGAATTAAAAAACTTGAAAAACGATGAAATGCGGCAAGAATACCACATCAAAATTACTTATAGATTTGAAGTACTGGAATCTTTAGACGACAATGTGGCAAAAGAAGAAGAAATTAATATAAATAAAGAATGGGAGGCTATAAGAGATACTATTAAAATTGTAAGCATCAGAAAGCATTGGTTGTATAAAAAAGAGGCAAAAGAAGAAATGGTTTGATGAGGAATGTGCCGACATTGTAAAGGAAAGGAAGCTAGCAAAAATGAAATGGTTATACGAGCCAAATGAGGTAAATTTAGAGCAATTGGGTAGTATTAGACGGGAAACCAACAAGTTATTAAAGAGTAAAAAAGAGGGAATATTTGAGAGAGAAGATTAATGATCTTGAAATAAATGCAAAAAAATAAGAAAAAATAAGAATATAAGAGAATTATATCAGGGAATTAGTATAGAGAAGAGGCATGCCATAGCGTAGTGGTTAAGGCACTGAGCTACAAGCCAGAAGGTCGAGGGTTCAAGTCCCCGGTGGGGTCAGGATTTTTAAACTGACCCAAACCGTCTGGGGGCACTATGGCCCTGGGGTCGACTCAGTCTCTAACGGAAATGAGTACCAGACGCTTGTTCTGGGGTAAAGGCGGCCGTCACGCAGGGCTGACAACCCGACTGACATCACGTGCCGATTGTCCAGAAAAAGTGGGAGCCTTAACCTCTCACTAACCCTAGGGCCTCCTGATGCCTGTAGTGGGACTACTTTACTTTACTTTACTTATTAGTATAGAAGGGTTTCAGGCTAGAACAAACATAATTCGGAATGAAAATGGGGATATGATTGCAGATTCCAGGAGTATATTAAATAGATGGAAAAGTTACTTTAATCAGCTATTAAATGTACATACACACCAGGACATTGAGGAGGATAATTTACAGACAGAAGAAATGCTAGTCGAAGAACCAAGTGCATTAGAGGTTGAAATGGTGATTGAAAAATTGAAGATGTATAAAGCATCTGGTTCAGATGAGATCCCAGTAGAACTGATAAAATCAGGGGGAAAAAATGTGATCGACAAGATACGCTGGTTGCTTAGTATGATTTGGGAAAAAAAAGCTTTTCCAGATGAATGTAAAGAATCAATTATCGTGCCAATTCATAAGAAAGGAGATAATACTGATTGCAACAACTAGAGGGGCATCTCATTACTTTCTACTTCGTACAAAATTCTAACAAATATATTAGTAAGCCGACTTACTCCCTATATTGATGACATTCTAGGAGATCATCAATGTGAATTTAGAAGAAACAGGTCTACAACAGATCAGATTTTAAGTATAAGACAGATTTTAGAAAAGAAATGGGATTATAATGGTAAAGTTAGTTAGAATTATAAGAATGTGTCTAAATGGCACGAAGAGTAGGGTGCGTGTAGGCAAACAGTTTTCGGACACTTTTGAAATCCAGAATGGGTTGAAGCAAGGAGATGCACTATCTCCTCTACTATTTAATTTTGTACTAGAGCATGCCATCAAATCTTTAGAGAATGAGGAAGGCTTACAACTCAGTGGTATTAATAAGCTGTTCGTTTATGCTGATCATGTAGTACTATTGGCCGCTAGCGAGGAGATACTAAAGGCCAACACGCACACACTATTGAGTAATACTAAGAAATTAGGACTGGAAGTAAATATCAATAAAACTAAATACATGGTCACACGTAGAAATACATTATATAATGGAAATGGACAGCTAATGACAAATGAGGGAAATTTTGAGGAAGTGGCTGAATTCAAATACCTAGGAACAATAATCACAAATAGGAATCAGATGCACTAAGAAATTAAACATAGGCTGAATTCTGGAAATGCGTGATATTATGCATTGCAGAGACTCTTGATTTCCCAAGTTTTTTTCAAAAAACATTAAACTGAAAATATATACAAACTATTATTCTACCAGTTCTATTATAGGTTGCGAAACATGGACTCTTACTTTAAGGGAGGAAAGGAGATTACAAGTGTTTGAGAATAAAGTACTTAGGAATTTTTTTGGACCAAAGAGAGATGAACAGATAGGTGAATGGAGAAGACTACATAACAATGAACTACATGGTATTTATAGGAAGCCAGATATAATAAGAACAGTTAAGTCTCGTAGACTGCGATGGGTGGACATGTTGCACGTATGGAGAATGAAAGACTTGCATGGAAGCTTCTTGTAGGAAAGCCAGAGGGAAAACGCCCAGTTGGGAGACCGAGAATGAGGTGGGAGAATAACATTAACTATTATTTGAGGGAAGTAAATTATACAGGGAATGATTGTAAAGCATTAGCTTAGGATAGGAATGTTTGGAGAGCTTATGACTCCGCGGCCATGAACCTACGGGTTCGATAGTGCCAGTGATTAAGTAAGTAAGTAAGTAAGTTTGTTTGACTTGAAGACGTCATGATCCTATCGCAATAATATTCATAAGGTCTAACAGAAAAATATTGAGATTTTGCTTATTTTATTTTTGCGAAAATCCTCCTTTATGTCATGGGAGTTTTGTGACACACTAATATAGGCCTATATATATATAATATATATATATATATATATATATATATATATTCGGTTTGCGTATGTTTGAGACTTATAGGCTTCTAACCCCATCAACCGTTCTTAATGAAAATTTGTACATAAATGTTTTCATGTTCGCCGAGTGTTTAGCCGCTAGGTGTAGGACTTCAAATGTAACGAAAATTATAAATTCGCTCTAGCAGTCACAATTTTCGATTTTTTACAACGAAACTCAGACTGTGCTATTGGGAAAAACCGAGGTAGATATTATCCAAAACTCAGTGAAATTCGACTATTAGAAGTTTGTTTCGTCGCAACCTGTACCTTTCTGTAGGCTATATACATTTCTAGGTACAGCGAGTGTTAAACTGCTTTTATGCTCTAAAAACATTAGGTATAGGAGTTTATCTGAAACGAAAAGTTAGAAATCATATTTCATTTATTTAGGCGTTGCAGAGCACACCCGGCTTTAGCTAGTATACATTTATAATAAGTCACTAAATATAAGAACGCACCTAACGCTTCGAAATAAAAAATACATTATTATTATTATTATTATTATTATTATTATTATTATTATTATTATTATTATTATTATTATTAAATGTTTATCCTAGGTGCGGGAATCTATACAACACTACGCGATTGGGTAATTACTGTAATACAATCGGTTGTAGATCTACTATCTGTAAATAGAGGTAAGGTTCGGAAGTACGATCAAATCTGGTAACGTACTCCCGGTAAAACGAATATTTTAAACAAAAGCAAAGAACTTAATGAACTTGTAATGTTGTCGTTATACTATATTTTTAATTATGTAACAGAAATCCTACGTAATGTAAATTCATCATAATAAAAATATGCTTCAAAGTACACGTCAAAATGATGTAGTGCACTTTTAAGAAAGTTACTTGACTTCTCTGTTTCCAAATGGCTTTACCTAGCTTTTCTCGATTATCTTTTGCATCACCCTGCATACATATATATGCACACAGACAGAGATTATGAATGTAGCCTATATCATTCCATCCTACGAATGTCATGATTTACAAGCACAAATAAAGGGTAGAGAATGACTGGGGCGGATCTGAGTATGAGCTCTCAGACTCTACAAAAGGCTGCAAATAGTCAGCGCAAAATATAGCCTCTCTCTACCAAACCCTTTCATCTACCTTCACGTGGTGGGACTGTTTTTACTGAAGATGGAGGGTGAATGGCGAGTTTCTACCGCCATAAAACCAGATTCTCGGGACAGACACAGCTCTGTAGCCTTGTAAGGCATTCTGTCTAGGAGAAAGACAACTCCGAAATTAAACTCTGGTCCTCCAGGTTGGGGGTTTTGCGGTTGGGCTGGTAACCCTCACAAGTAAAAAAACTATCACTCAGAAGTCTCGAGTGCGAATACGAAACCCGGACAGATTCAATAGATACAACGTATGCAATGAAAAGGCTAGACGATTTGGAATAATGGATATGATCAATATTGCAACCTGGAATGTGAGAGGACTCCATACAAAAGAGCAGGAAATACAGTTAGAACTAAAGCAAAAAAGAATTAATATAGCAGTCTTGACAGAAACAAAAAAGAAGTTGAAAGGAAGTCAAGATCTTGAAGAATATACAATTTTGTACAGTGATGTGGAACAACATGTACAATGACAAGCTGGAGTAGCTATGATGATTGATCAGAAATGGAAAAAGAAAATAATATCATATAAATTTGTAAATGAAAGAATAATGGTAGTAAGGTTTAAAATACCAAGAGGGCACCTTACAGTTATACGAGTCTACAGTCCTGAAGAAGGAAGAATGAGAGATTCAGAAGAATTCTATGAAAAAAATGCAGGAAACTTATAATTAATTAACAAAACAGTTATGATATATATATATATATATATATATATAGCTGGGGATCTAAATGCTAGAGTACGAAAAGTGCCCATAAAAGATGTAATTGTTACATGTGGAGAAGAAACCCTCAATAATAACGGTGCATTACTCAGACAATTCTGCACCTATAATAAACTAAAGATAATGAACACCTTCTTCAAGAAGAAATAAATACATAAATACACATGGAGTAATAGAAGCCACTGTTCAATTATTGACTATATAATTGGTAATGTAAAAGCAGCTAAATCGATGCAAGATACGCGAATTTATAGAGGATGTGACATATACAGCGACCATTAGTAGCTGATGGCAAAAATAGTCTTGATTGCTAGATGGAAAAATATAAAAAGCAATAGAACTAACCTATCAAGTAAAGCGGACAATAAAAGATTTAAGATAGCATTGTTAAAATCAATCAATTAGGGATTTATATCAACAGAGACTTAACCATAAAACAATAAATGTTCTAACTGTAAATGATGTGACAAAAGAATGGGAAAACATTCAAAGTTGTATTATTAAAGCAGCCCAAGAACCGATTGGCAAACAAATGATTTGGAAAAGAAAACGAGGACTTAAAATATGGAACTCTGATATCGAAAACGCTATTCGTGAAAAACGAAAAACAAATTGCATTTTCTTACAAAAACATGATGAAGAATCAAGACAAAAATATATACAGACAAGGAATTGTGCTAAATCTTTAGTGAAGAGAGCACATAGAGAGAGTTGGGAGAAATTTATAGGAGATGTTGAATATGATGTATATGGCAGGCAAGATTTTGCATTTAAAATACTAAGAAATATAAACAAATCAGAGAACGATACAGCCAATATAAATGTTATTGAACCAAAAGTATGGGTTGAACATTATAAACAGTTGCGGTTTAATGAGAATGAACAATCTCACACTCCAGTAAATACTACCTTTGAAGGATGTGATATAATCACATTGGATGAATTATAAACATCAATAAGAAAATTGAAATGCAGAAAATCACTTGGGCCTGATGACATAAATGCAGAACTTTTGAAATACGGAGGTTTGTTATTAAAATTAAGATTATTACACATCTTTAATACGTGTTGGATAAACAAAGAAATTCCCAAAACATGGCTCATTGCAAATGTTATATCAATTTTAAAAAATGAGATAGAAATAAAACAAGTAATTATGGAGGAATCAGTATTTTGAACTCTATACAAACATATATGCAGGGATATTACTTAACAGATTAAAACCAACAGCACATGCATTGCTTTTAGAAGAAAAGAACGGTTTTAGACAAGGAAGGTCCTGCTCTGACAATATATTCACTATGAGACAAATTATAGAAAAGTGACGAGAATTCAATTTTCCCACATATTTAGCTTTCGTAGATCTTGAAAAAGCCTTTGATAAGGTGATAAGAAGAAAATTGTGGGAAATAATGAAGGCAAGAAGGTACCCGGCTCAACTTATAGAAGGAATAAGAAGTCTTTAAAATGGCACGAAAATTATCCTTAATTTAGATAATTATTCCTGTGAAGAAATTTTAATAAATCAAGGGATTCGACAGGGGTGTACATTATCACCTACGTTGTTTAATATATATTTTGGCGAGGTTATATGAAAATGGAAAAAATCAAATCCCATAGGACAATAAGGAAATGTACATAAATATTTTAATGTATGCAGACGATCTGGTAATTATACAGAAGTCAGAGGATGATTTACAAAGTGTCATTTACATGTTGAATCAATTAGGACTCTATTATAATCTCAAAGTCTCAACTTCAAAAACTAAAATTATGGCTTTTCAGGGCAAAGTGCCAGTCAGAGCAAAAATAGTAACCAATAATGAAATAATAGAACAGATAGCACACTTTAAATATCTTGGGTCAGATATTACAGCTACGATTGGGATACACACAATAAATTAAACCGATATCAAATAATGTGTGGCACCATACGGAGAACCCTTCCGAAAGACTCGAAGAGAAACTCAGCTCAGGTTTTATAAAATTATGGCTATTTCTGTTCTTTTATATGGATCTGAATCTTGGGTACTTACAAAAACAGATATCTCACACATTCGAGCCGCTGAAATAATTTTTTTAGGATCCGTAAAAGGATGTACACGCATGGATAGATTACACAATGAATCAATAGATATTTTCAATACTCGATAAACTGGACGAGCACAAATACCAATGGAAATAACATTTAGGCAGAATGGACAATACAAGATTACCCAAAAAGATCAACGCCTACAAACTACATGGAAAAAGATCTTTGGGACGGCTAAGGAAACGATGGACTTGAGACCGGAACAGGTCGCATTGAACTAATCCTGGAAAGGAAGAAGAAGAAGACAACTGTAGTTCTTCAGAAATAAGTAATTTAAAGCAATTTTGAAATTTAAAAAATTGCTTGTTCATAGAATTACATTTACGTAAATATTTATTTCGCCAGATTATATTATTGTGGCTATTCTATTAACTTTATTTAATTGTATAAAGCGAAAATATTGTTTTAAGATCATATTGCTGACTAATCTATTGATCTATCTGACAGACTACAGCGTGCTCATAATGCGCGCATTCGATTTATATTCAATCTCCGTCATTATGACCACGTCTCTCCTTCATTTCAGGAGTTATCATGGCTACGCCTAAACGACAGAAGAACTTTACATTCACATACCTTACTATTCCAAATTCTGCACATATATTTACAAAGTTATTTAACAACACGTTTTCAAAATTTACCGGCTCATCACAATTTAGGAACAAGATCACAAGACTCTTCTTTACTTTTGATACAACAGCACAGGACATGTCTATATTCTGAATCTTACACAATATCTATGACTAGAGCATGGAACTCACTTCCCAGTCATGTCAGGGACTGTCAATCGCTATCATTATTTAAATCCAAATTAACTGATATCTTAAATCTGACACAATGAAAACATTAAATGCATAACAACTATATAAGGCATTCTATAAATAATCATCCAGGAAGCTACTTACTTTATTTTAAATCAACTTAACTTTATTATATTCTATGATTTTGTTAGTATTAGCTAGTATTAGATCACATCATCATTGTATTTTGTTTAGTCTGTATTTTAATAAAATCTTAAATTTGTAATATGTCTGTTATTTTTGTATAATTCTATTATTCGCTGGTGGAGTGGAAGAAAAGGCCTTATGGCCTTAACACTTCAAACTAAAATAAAGTATTATTACTAGTATTATTATTATATTATTATTATTATTATTATTATTATTATTATTATTATTATTATTATTATTTTCATCAGCATTATTATCATTAGGAAGGGAAACGTACAAGGTCGAATAAAAGCCGATGGCTTCATCATCGTAATAATCAAATGCGTATCTCATAGCAGAGTAGTAAAACATTAGGAAATCAGGCCATTTTCTGAGCCAGTTTCTTACCGTCTTCCATGTTTTACTTTATTTTTTCTCCGGCCTCTTCCTTGAAGCTTCAAATCCAGTAATAACTTTTCAACTGTTCCAATCCCTTTTAAAACATATGCATATATATAGTAATTCTGCCCGAGGGTAGGTCTTTCATTGCAATGATAGCATTTTCATGCTATGCTTTGCAGCTTTACTAGGGAATTATAGGTGTAGTAGCTTTCCGTTGCTATCCATACCAGTGAAAGATGATAATTATAAGGATGATGATGGCCGGATGATTTTCGGGGACCAGTAAGCCCTACGCTTTCTGACATTTATCTTGCTGGTGAGAAAAACCTCGAGAAACACACGCCCAGGAGCCTGTCCCGACCGGGAATCGAATCCGGGCCCACTGTGTGACAAGGCAGCACGCTACCTAGAGACTACAGCGGTGGATATATACATATTTTTTATTACTTATTGTGAACTTTTTTCATATATAGTTGTTATAATTTATTGTAATTAATTTTTAATATTTTCTTTTGTCGCTAATATTTAATTTTAAATACTTTTTTTATTTTATTTTCAATTATGCATTTTATATCTAATAACCTACATGCATATTCATAAATGTATGGTAATTGTTAAGGCTACTAAATTAAATTAGGGTTAAGAGAAACTGAAAGGACTTAAAACGCAAAAGTTCTCTTCCTGCCTTGTCTACACCTTTAATTGAAGTCGCATTCCGCACGTAATCCTTGCATAGTTTCCTAACTCCGGTTTCCATTTACACTCAGCCCAGGGATTCTTGATAACGTGACTCTTGTACTTTTCTGAACATAATTAATGTTTACCGGGCGGCCACTTAGCTCTCTTTACAAGTTATATTCCAAGCACATAACGTGTCCTCCAGTTACGTCATCAGATACTAAATTAAAGATATTAATTATAATTTACATTAAACGTACACTGCGATTGCACAACTTTTGGCCGGTTTCATCAACCTTAATCAAACCATTTCACTGCAGCCACTCATTTTGAAACTTCAAAGAGCAAATTTGTTTTCGTTTCACAAACAAAAGTCAAATCGCTGTCAAATTTGATAGCATGATTTTGGCAAGTCAAATTAATTTGAATGGTAGCCGTATTGATTGGAAATGTGACTATTGCGAGTTTACATCGTAATTATAATATTGTTAAAACAGCTAGAAATATTTAATAAAACGACACAATTTATCACAGAACTTTATATATTTTATAATTGGAAACGTTATTCTTCTCCTTCTTTTCTTCTTCCTTTCATGTCATAAACCTAGCGGTCTGTTTCAGTCTCAATCCAACGTTTGAAGGGTCTGCCCAACGATCTCTTGCCTGGTGGCTGGTAATTTAAGATTTGATGTGGTATTCTTGTTCTTCTTACGTAAGATTTCCAGTTGTTTCTGTATTTTTGCACATATTCCATGATTAATTCTGTTTGTAATTCTTTGAGTATCTCAGAATTCCTTTTATGGTACTTTCTAGAGTAACCTGCAGTACGTCTCATAAATTTGATTCCTGCCGTAGTTAGTCTTTGTTTATCTACACTGCGAATTGTCCAGGCGCTATATTATGGTTTATATATATATATATATATATATATAGTATATAATGAATGTTAACTGTAATAAAACCGAAATCATCAGTGCAACATTTAAAACTAACCATTACATTTTACGTAACTAAATTAAATTACACACAACAACAAATTTGAACTTTTTGTCACTCGTAGAAATTAAAATAGGTGATTTTAGTTAATTGGTAGTTTTTTGCGAGGACGTGTTGAATTTTTTCGCTATATTTCGCTTGCTTATCTGCACTTAGTTTCATTTTTTTTGCAATAATATTGCTAGAAGCAATTGATGTATGTAAAATCGAATCATATAAGGTCCAAAAAGTTAAAATATTTTTTTCTAAGAAGGATAAATATGTATTTACGTTACAACACAGGCTTAAATTGTAGCTAAAATCTCACCTTTCAAAACTTCTTCCTGGATGACTTACGCCGGTAAGATGACTTCGAATCGTCTGTAATAAGTTTCCAACAGTAATCAGCAAGCACGTTGGTCACTGCGTTCCCTTTGTAATGCCTTTCCGTTTCTAAAATGTCTTGATGGAACTTTTCGCCATGTTCATCACTGACATTACCCAAGTTTGCAGAAAAAATATCCGGGTGTGAATGCAGGAAGTGTATCATAAGGTACATATTGCATCCCATTAATTTGTAAGCCCGCAACAAGTCTTCCACTAAGTCTCTGTAATATTCTGCTCTATAGTTTCCAAGAAAATTCACGCATACTGACTTGAAGGCAACACAGGCATTTTTCTCAAGTGGAGTGATAGTCCTCTCATCATCAAGGAGTTTGCGTATTTGAGGACCTTGAAAAATACCTTATTTTAGTTTAGCCTCACCCAACTTTTGAAATTTCGCCCTTAAATAGTGGAAAGCCTGCCTGATTTATGTATTGCCTATACGAAGTTCTTCATTAACCCCAGTTTTATATGTATTGGTGTCAAAAATATTTTAGTTGCGTCAACAAGCAGCGGGTTGTTCACACTTTTTGGCCTACTACTGAAGTTTCTCTTGAAGGTCACTGCCTAATTTCACGATAATGATTATGCTTATCACAACTATTCCATTAACACGATAAACAGAAACATTTTATGAATTCCGGCTGCATTCCTCTTGCCACGCCTATTACGTTTAGATCTGCACAAATCTAACAACCATGTTGTGGATAATTCCTTCATAGTAATGGAGTTAGCAACTGGCTCAGGCGGACACACATTCCCATAATGCAAAAGAATCGCCTTTGAACTAAATTTCGATATGTCTATGAAGAGACGCTATTCTTGAGGATTGTGTTCTCTTCCCAATTCAACCGTTATCCCATTAATATCATTGCAGTGAACCACATGTTCTTTTTCTGTGAAGAGTGACAACATATTTAATTCCCGTTTTCTGTAAGTAATTTTTGCGCCAGAAAGTGTAGGTTCCATTCCTGAAGTCGAGATGATAAAGTCTCTGTCAATTGTTTACTTAGTTTCAAGTCTCTTACAAGATCATTAATGCAGTTGTGATATCAAATGTGGTTCTCCAGATACATTGAAGTCAGAATCACATAGGGATGGGCCATCAGTAGAGGAACTAGAGCCAGGAGATATATTTTCTTTATCCAAAATCCATTTTTCAGGAGGTTTTGGCAAAGAATCACTATGTTTAATAGGTTGCATGGCTCACTGCAAAATTGGATACTGAATAGAATGCTTATTTTTTAAAGTGAAACCAGATAAATTGTCCATACGGAAATAACAGTCAGTGATGTGGTCCGTAGCTTCCCTCCACAACATTGGAATAGCAAATTACATACACGACTGCGAATCTTTTAACCACCCTATTGAAATCCTTTGATAGTTTGTACAGCAAGAATTGGGGGCCCAATATTTATCCGTATGTCCAAATTTACTATAGTTTCCGAAATATAAATAGTACGCCTTTATAACTAGTGGAGTGATAGTTCTGATAGAGATTTTGTACTATACTCTACGCACACGTAACATAATAAATTAGGAGAATTTTTACAGCGGCGAGACGTTGCAAAATTATAAAAACACTAAACTTTACGTATTAAAATACTTTATAGTAGATTGTTTTGATTTAATTTCTTTATAATGATACACAATAATGCATATATCGACACTTCACAATCACAGTGATTAACTCGAAATGTCAGACGAACTGCTCAGAACGAGGTATTACAAGCCACTACTTCACATATTTGACCTTGGTAGTCAGGATATTCTGTATGCCAGAGCATTCCTAAGGGTTTAAGAACCCCTAAGAGTAATAAAACCGCGCGAAAGAAAAATAAGGCTGACCAGTTTGAGAGGCAATAGCGCCTGCGACTCTCATAGAAACAAGCACTCCTGCAAAAGGATGTGGTGGGAATATCATTTTCGTCTTCAGCTAGTCTGCGAGTAATTCATTCTTGTTGTGTGTTATTATTTAGATTATTCAGTATTCTGACATATCATCTAATTTTAGGTCTGACTTAGAGTATAGTTTCACTGGAAATGTTTTTAACAGTAAAATTCTTTCATGACACATTATGCATACATGGCCAAACAAAATTAATATTTGTAACCTTATGCATTTTTATTCAATACCGAGGTTGTCATTCTGATATTTCTGATATTTTATCGTGGCACTGACTTAGTTGTAGCGCACTTCTATGGTTGGGGCGCCCGGAAGGCGGAGTTACGGCTGCCTTGATGATAAGATGGATGATGATGATAGTGCTGCGCCAGGAGAGTCCTTAATCCTAAACTTAATCTAAGGTGAATATGAATTATGATGATTATGATAGCCGTATGATATTCGAGGACCGTTTGGGTCTTAAAGTGTCCTGAAATTTCTCTTACTAGTCAAGAAAAACCCCGAAAAAATCACTCAGGAAACTTGTCGCGACTAGACATCGATCCCGGGCGCACTACCTATACGTTTTTTTTAAATTAATTTATTCACTTCATTTGTTCCAATTATCCAAGATCCATGTCGAATTTTCCCAAATACAGGATGTAGCATAAGTCATTTTACCGATAATGCAAATATATTTTTTTTTGCTGGTAGCTTTCAACAGCTATACAAAAAAGAACTAGGGAATATAAATTAAAAAAAAAAACAAGTGACCACACCATTGTTTGTTTAAGCATATATGGACATCGTATTAACACTCCACTAATGTTGCAAAGGTTATCAATTTCTCAGTATTAATTAAAATGGATGGCTAAATTTTAATTTTGTTAAGCAGGAACGTCAGTGGTTAGACAACCGATCGTCGCGAACGTCGCATAACAAATTGCGCTACAACATGTGAAAATCAGTATAATAAAAAAAAAAATCGAACTAGTTATTTAAGAGGAGTAACAAGTGACGAAGCCCATGTAGAGAAGAATTATAATAATAATATAAAGGAGCACTCAGAAGAGCATATTTTTTCGAAAGTTTTTACGTTCTTTTCCATTCTGATCACTTTTGTTATTCACACTTTGCTGTCTTCATTAATTGATTTTGTTGCTTTTTTTTAACAGTACACTCTGTGATATGATAAAGTTTAACACTTAACCAAACACCGCACAGTTGCACATCTGCAGTCTTCAGTTTTGGCTGGTGGAATTTTTTTTATTTTCGCATACCTTGTGATGAAAGCCATGTATCGCTAGTCTGGTTACAACGTGTCTCAGTGTCTGACATTCTCTTGTCCAGTTTCTGTCTGTCATGGCACTGGAAGTGTAAAATTCCTCATTTATTTCCTTCCATTTCTGTTCCCTCACTTTTACTGCTTTTTGATATGGTTCTGTAGATGGTAGGAGGTATGTTATCCTGATGTCTTCTATGAAATATGTTTCTCGCATAAGTTCATAAATTAATCTGGATCGTGCTGTTTTTCCACTTCCAGTGATTCTCTTCATGTAGCTTGCTTTCACTTTTTCTATTTTGTAGAGGTCACTGACTGTTAATTTCTGCCATATGATCCCGATTCCGTATGTAACTATGGGGGCTATCGTTGTGTGGAAAAGTGTCATTCCAGTGTCTGTTGTTAGTTTTGTAAGGTTCTTGATATTGTAGACCGCTTTTATTGCTGCTGCTGTTCTGTCTTGGACGTGTATGCTGAAAGATGTCGCTGTGGTCTGCATGGTGATACCTAGATATTTGTACCTGTTGACTGTCTTTAGAGGACTTCCTGCCAGTGTGATGGTATCTTCTGCTGCTCTCCTTCCCTCTTTTCTGAACGTCATATGAAATGTCTTGTCCTCATTTACTGCAAGTTGATTTTGGTGTGCCCATTCTTCTAATTTATTCACTGTTTCCTGCAGTTCTACTTTATTTTGGGATCCAATCACCATGTCATCTGCATACATTACTATAGTTGTTTGATCACCATTTATTATATTTTGGCAGTCTGCTGTGAGGATGTTGAATAGTGTAGGGCTGATGGGGTCCCCTTGTAATACCCCATTTGTTTGCTTGATGATTTCTCCGGTTTCAACGTCATTTTTTATTCTTATGAAGTTATATTTCATGATGTTCTCTATTGGTTTTATCAGTGGGTGTGTTTCTCCAATCATCATCTTCAGTTTCTCTATTAGAGTTTTTCTGTTCACCAGGTCGAAGGCTTTCCGAAAATCTACGAATATCGTGTAGAATTTTCCTTTCGGGTGTCTTAGCGCTTCATCTATCTGTTCACACAAGCAAGCTACAGCTTGTAGTGTTCCTCTTCCTTTCCGAAAACCGAATTGGCATTCGGGTATCAGATGATCGACTTCAGCCTGTAGTCTGTTGTTGAGGATTTTGGTGAATATTTTAAAGATCGTGTTTTCTAATACGATTCCTCTATACAAGTCTGGATTTTC
This sequence comes from Diploptera punctata, assembly GCA_030220185.1. Classification (NCBI taxonomy): domain Eukaryota; kingdom Metazoa; phylum Arthropoda; class Insecta; order Blattodea; family Blaberidae; genus Diploptera; species Diploptera punctata. The sequence continues at coordinate 335,899 of JASPKZ010005286.1, read as the reverse complement.
ATTTTCCCCTTTTCCCTTATACAAAATTTGCATTGAGGATTCCCTCTAATTTTTCGGTATCTGTCCGATTTCTAAGCATTTATTCATTAAATCAGTCCAGAGGTCTTGCAAGATTTCTACGGATTCTTTTACATGTTCTATATATATATATATTGTCTGGGCCCGCAGCTTTCCTATTTTTCCCGAAAGGATGACATTTCTTAATTCTGAGGTACTTATGCGAATTGGGCATTGTGGGACTTCATATTCGACTGTTGCGTTGAATGCTTCTTCCTCTACATTCAAGGTTCTTTCGAAGTGTGCTACCCATGTCTTCATAGTGATTGTCCCAGTTGTTGGTGCGGTTTTATTTCGTAGTGCTGCGAAGGGATCTTTCTTTGCATCTTCTGCTAGTTTTTTGGCCTCTTTTTCCAGGTGATCTGCTCTCTTCGCTTGTAACAGTTGTTTGTATGTTTTTCTTCTCTTTGCGTATGTAGCTAGATCTTCTGTTTTCCTGCTGTGTTTAGCTATATTTAGTGCTTGTAGGGTTTTCTTTCTCTCACCATAACATTCACTGTCGAACCACATTTGTGCATGCGGTTTTTCTCTTTTCAAGGTGGCCAGGTTGATCAGCGATGTATAACAGTTTGAGGCTTCTGTCAGTTTCCCGTCGTTTACGAGTTGTCTTGTCCTATCAATTTCTTCTTTGTTTTCCATTAGCATTTGCAGGTTCATTTTTCTGGAGTGTGAGACTTGTTTCTTTTCTTTGGGCTCCTTTTTCGTATCTATTTCTATGGTTGTTATGATAGGGATATGTTTTCTTATGGGCGTTGCCGTGGAGTTCCACAACCCTTCTTGTTGTATTACGTTTATATCTTTTCCTCTATAAAGGACTAGGTCTATCGCACTAGTTCCATTGTAGGCGATGTATGTTGTGAGCGTTTTCTTATTTATCAATGTGAATCCTTCTTCCATTATGGCCTCATTATGATTTCTGTTTTGAGGTTCTGTTTGTCAATTTTGCAGTTGAAGTCCCCTGCAATGATGATGTTTCTGTCCTCTCTTGTCTGGGAAATGGCTTCTATAATCATTTCCATTGCGTCTTCTATTGTCATTTGTGGATTCATATAGGTTCCTATGATCGTTAGTAAATCTGTCTTCACAATAACTGTATTGTAGTATTTCTTTACTTCTTTCGGTTTACCGATCCCTGGCTTGAAGAAGATGGATACCCCTCCAGCTGGTCTTCCCGAGGTGATGGTTGCAAGTGAGTGTGCGCTGTAGAATCCTTTGTAGATCTGTTGGTTCTGTTAGAAATGTTTCGGTTGCGATGATGGCTTCTATATTATTTATTATATCCGAGTTGATGTATGATATTGCATTTTTAAAGCCCTCCGTGTTCCATAGAAGGGTTTTGTTCGAGTAGAAGAATTATACATACATGTATAAAGTTGTTCTCTAGTATGACTTACACAGTGCAGCATACTGTAGTAAAATTGGCACAAGGAATTTGTGTCTTTGGCATGCACTATGGTCTCTTAAGGGCGGATTTTAGATTATTTGTTGGATTCTGCCGGCGTTAGTAAACCATGAACAGTGGTGTATCAAAGGAATTTAGTGCCACAGAGTGATCCGTATAAATTAGTTGTGAAATTTAACTAATAATTACTATTATTATTACTCAGCAGACAACACAGTAACAACTTAGCTGTTGTTTGATCGTAATTCCTTAAGTTACTACGTAGGCTATACTGTTGCCAGTCACAACTTCTTTTTACTGCAATAACTATTCTTCTTTATTTGGGTATGGATTCACAGGCTCATTATGAGCAAATAAATTCACTTTGAAACGATAGCTCCCCTAAACTATCGCCTGTCTATTCTTATTCAAGAAGTGACTTCCTCCCTCGGCGTGTTTTCATAGTATACGCAACTAGCCCCACTCTGTAATTGTATGGGAGCAATTGGCTCCTCTATGATTTTATAAGGGAGCCACTGCCCCCCCTTTTTCTCTGTGGTTATATACAAATACAACAACGGCCTTTTATAACTTATTGTCGTAAAGAAGTTGTGAATTTTGCTCAAGTATTCCCTTTAGCTTATTATAACATCACAAAATTTCTATTGGTAAAATAAGTTTGTATACACCGCTATTTTTTAGATTGATTTACATATGCGATAAGGGCGTGGCTTTTGAATATCTGGGGCTTTACTAAAATTTTAGGTATCCACCCTGTTTTGGGAGTAAATATCTCCACAGACGTTTAAGGTCCCTACGCCTTTTCTTAAATTTCTCTGAGGTTATTAATTCCACTTAACTAAGTTTTAAAATTGAAGTTTAGCAAATCTGACCATTTTCGGACCCGTTAGTCAAATTTGCACTTTTTCTAAATTAATATATATTGTATAATTGGCATTAATGTCGCTTCACTACGTTTGAAATGTAACGTTTTGCAAATTTGACCATTATCGACCCATCAGTCAAATTTATAACTGTTCTAGATGAATATATGTTTTATAAAATGCATTAATTTCGTTTCCTGTACCAGTTAACCCTTTTTGAGTTACAGGTAGTCACTATATAATTGCTTAATGTGTGGTCCACATCAATAACAAAATAAATGTTGAATATGCCAATACGCTTGTCACAATAGACATATTCTAAATAATTATTTTTTAAACTAAAATGCACACAAGTTGTGCATAGAGCTAACTAGATGACATTGCTTTTACAGTTGTTACAAATTTGTGTAGGTCTCAATTATTAATGATTTGGGTCTCTTTTACATGCTGTGACGTGGTAACGATCACAAGACAGTTCACAAAATTCGCATACCCATGTTGCGTTTGGGTCGTGGCAGGTCTTCATTTTGATCACTTTGTGATGGTATCCATATAGGGCCCTACTGCTAGAGAATTTACAAAATGGCGAAGATCTTGGTTTGTTGTCATCCCCTTTCGATTTATCATTGCTTCTGTTGCGAAACATTCTATCCAGATATCTTTCTCCTTTGCTTGGAGCTCTGCTAGGAGGTCGTGGTGGCTGCGGTGGATGGTAAGATTATCAGCATTTGCAATTGTCTCTCTTGAGAGTTCATATGCCAGTCGGGAGGGTGTAAATTTGGATATACATAGTATTCTCTTTAGATAGACTGACTTGATTTATTCTATGTTCTTAAGGTCGTTCTTTATTCTAAATAATATATATATATATATATATATATATATATTTCCTTTATTTGGAGTGTCAGAGAGCGACCTACGTTTTCTTACACGTTTAAAAGTAAAACCATTATTCTAAAATGCAGTCATACGTGTGTTTTGTTTACATTAAGAATTAAACTTAGTTCGGAGAGTTATAGTAGACACCGAAAATGGCACTATAGGTATGGGTGTGTGTTTGGGTGCGGGTGCGTGCATGTCTATGTGTGTGGGGTTCACAACCCGGCTGATATTTGAGACCAATTTAATTTAACGAATTATTTCTGTGACGGTTCTTAATTATATGACTAAATAACTCCTGTAAATCTATGACACGACTTTACTTCTCTCCTGAAGGAAGCCACACTCAGTATTGAGTTATAAATGGGATGAGAATAGAGACTCGTAGATTGCATACACACTAGGATGTAAGATGTGTTCAAAATTAAGAAGAACATGGGCTAAATATTAATTTTCTAAAGCAGACTCAGTATGTTAGACAGGTGAATCACGAAGACACATAACAATGAACTACATGGGAAATCAAATATAATAAGAAAAATTAAGTCTCATAGACTGCAGGGCATATGGCACGATGCCTTTGCTTGTACAATAATGCGAGAATCCAAATGTTACACTTGAATGGACTTTTTGAATGATGTAGCATAGGAGTACTGTTGCTTTGTAACGTAGCAACGATAGAACGGTTTTAAATTCCCGATGGATAATTGTTATTCTGTTTCTGTAGTACCGTGAGCAATTGGAATATGTTTAGCTTATGTTTTGCGATAAGTCTGAAAACATTCATTACACAAATAAGTCATCTTACAGTAAATACACTTATAATTAGTCACTAGGTCTTCAATAATTTGAATACACAGGTCTTCTTAACCCTATAATTCGTAACGTATCCTTTTGGACACATCAGTTGGTTCAGTTAATTCAATATTTCAAACATATCAGAAGAAAACGAACAGAAAGAAACCACTTAAATGTGTGTCTAACTATACAATATACCCAATAATAATAGTTATACAAGATTCCGTTTTCACTGCGGTCCGCCACATTCAAATAACTAACAGAACAAATTTATGTTTTGCTAATTTAAGGGTTAAAATTGTATGTCTAACAATTCCTATCACTAATCCAATCTTTTATATTCAACTAAATAACAGCCAGAGTGCGCTCCTACTCCTTTATAAATGAAATATGATTTATAAATTTCCGTTTGAGGTAAACTCCTACACATAATATTTTTGGATCATAATAGCAGCTAAACACTGGTCGTACCTGAAAATGTGTATACACAAAGTTATACGTTTGGTCGAATCAAACATGCCGGTTTGCTAGTAATCCTTAATTTCGGATTTCAGGCAAACCCTCAATTAAATTGTGTTCCTATTTCGCTGAGTCTTAGAAAATACTCGGTTTATTTTAATAGCATATAAAAAGATTCGTTGCCAAACAACAACATTTGCGACCGCTAGAACGGCTTTTCAAATTTCGTTTTAGATGAACCCCTACAGTATATCTACTGATTTTAGAACATAATATATACCGGCTACTGACTGTGATGGATGACAATACAATGACATTGGAGGAGGAGAATACCACTAGAAAGCTTACACTACTGAGACCAGAAGGAGGAAAACCGAAGTTCAGATGGATGGATGGAGTAGAGGACGACTTCCGGAAGCTCGGGGTCCGAGGATGGAGAATGCGTAGGACACGGATGCGTGGAGGAGTGTCTTGACAGCATTCAGGACCCATTAATGGCTCTAGAGCTATAAGAAGAAGAATAATAATAAGAAAGCGGCTAAACGCTCGGCGTGCTTGAAAACATGTATGTACAAATTTTCGTGATGACCTGTCTGGGGGTTAGAAGTCACAAACAAGCAGGTTGGATTGTTATTTAGTTTATTCAGTCTTGTAATACATCGTTATCCCATATAATTTTAGGTCTGACTTGGACTATAATTTCACTGGAAATGTTTTTTAATAGTAAAATTCTTTCATCGCACATTCTGCATACACGGCAAAACAAAATGAATATTTGTACTCTTATGCATTCTTTTATTCAATACCCACGTTGTGTATTTGATATTTCCGGTATTTTATCTTGACACTGGCGTAGTTGTAGCACACGTCTGAGGTTGGGGCGCCCGGAATGCGAAGTTACAGCTGTCCTGATGATATGATGGCCGATGATGATGATGATAGTGCTGCGGCAGGAGATTCCTCAATCCTGAACCATATCTAAGGCGAATATGAATGATGATGATTATAATAGCCGTATGAAATTTGAGGACCGTTTGGGCCTTAGTTTCCTGACATTTCTCTCACTAGACAGGATTTCTGGTTCAGACATTCATTTTCTTTTCGCAATATCATTATAATATTATTATATGATCCATTATTGGAAATGTGTTAAAATAACAGTATTGAAAATGTTAAATAAAAACAAAATAGTGAAGAAATAATGCTCGTAGAAACAAATAAACAATATGCAGAAGTAGATGAATTAGAATTGCAAGAAATTATAGAAATATTAAAGTAATGTAAAAATAATAAAGAATGCGGGATAGACAATTCTTTACATACACTTATTAATATATATATATATATATATATATATATATATTGAATGTAAAAGGCGATGTTTGAAAAGAAATGAGAAACGTTTGTTACGTTTCATTTGTTCATCCACTGCAAATAGAGATTTTTTTTTCGGATATTGTTTGACAGTTCGGATCGTAATATTGTAAGAATGCACCCTAGTGGAGACAGAAAAAATGAAAAACATCAAACTGTATGAACTATATCCAACATTATCAGGTTACTAATTAATTTCTGATGTTCCTATGATGTAAAAGTATAAAATATGTCAACTATATTTTTCTGCAAATGTTAATACCTGTGAAATAAAATGTTTAAAAAAGTGCAAACAGTGTTTTTTTTGTGGAGTGGTATAATCAGTTACTACAATTGTTTTCTATTACATCCCGCAAGCGTTATCTGGTTCAGTTCGTGCCACTATATACACAAAAGTGGAGCCACATTCATTCTAGTATTCTTATATCGGCGCCGCAAGTGAATACAATATACAAATTGCTATATTCAAACGTGTTCAGAATATTAAAAAGGAGAGCTATCTTTAATATAATAAACAGAAGTTGATAAATATCGAGATGAAACTCGACTGTGATTGGTTGAAAAACAAAATTCATTGAAACGTGATTAGTCATTGACTCACATTTGGGCACGAGTTAAATAGTCACCAATTATATCATCGGAGTAACGTAACTGTGCCTTCCAACCGTCCCAACTTCAGAAGTTGGTTACAATTCTGCCAATTTCAGGAGAGTCTGCCAGAAACTTCGCGTCGTATCATAACCTGGTGGCATTGGGTGTTTTTTTTTTTTTCAGACCATAAAGTTTCACCCAATATTCCCGATATTGTAACTATGGAAAATAATCCTTCATTAATCTCGTGTAAAATTATGATTTTGTTGGCATTATTTTATATTTAGTGTAATTTTGTTAAATAAATAATATTATAAAAAATATAAGGTAACGTATAAAAGAAATTTGATTTTGTCCCAAATTCAAATTTAGGTTTGAATCAATCTGAACTGCGCTCTTTTATCGAGTTTTTCTCAGTTAACAAATGGATTGAAATCTCATTACCACGATCAATTTCAACACTATTCATCATTTCATGGCTAATATAAAGTTTAATATCGGTTTCATTTACATAATGCATTAGAACATATTTGTCAATAGAGTTTTATAGCGTATTTTTATATACACACAAATTCTAGATAGGGATAACTTGTTGAGATGTTTCAAAATGAGATTAAAATAAAATAAACCAGATTTAAATCTAGAAATTTAGAGCACAATAATTTGAATTTCAGTCATGTCACAAAAAAATTTAATATACATACTGTGAATTGGGCCAAGCTGAAAGATTTGAGATTCACAATGGAAAGTATAGATTTATCTTTGTTTTCCAGTCATCAAAGCAAATGCCGGGTTGGAACCCATTCCATAATAGCATTAAAAATTAAACCAAGTGAATTTCAGTAACACTTAACTCTCTCTCTCTCTCTCTCTCTCTCTCTGCATATATATATATATATATATATATATAGAGAGAGAGAGAGAGAGAGAGAGAGAGAGAGAGAGTCTATAAATTCACTATCCTTTCTGTTAAAACACTGTTAATTTTTTTGCATACCCTAATAGCTTAGTGCAACGTGTTTAGCACCGAAGAACGGGTTTGTGCACGGGTATGCAGATGAAGACGCCAGACTTTAATTTACCCATAAAATCCGTAAACCAGCCCCAACAAAGGCATACATTCGTCCACTTGTAAACAAACTTAAGCGTACCGGCAGTGTGTATGATGAGTAGTGCTAGGATTTTTATGTAATATTAACATGCAAAATATGTACATATTTATGTAATAATATTTGGTGAAATATGTAATATTACATAAAAAATTCTTAAAATATGTAATTTTAAATACATTAAAATTTAAGTTTTATGTAAATTTATACCAACTATTAACTTACTTGATTCCTGATTTTATTAATAAAAAGTAAAGTGTGGGACAATTATTAATTATGCATGTTGATGTAATAAATCAAAAGTATTACATTTATTTTATTTTTTGAAAATGCAACAATTAATAAAATGGCTAAATAAAAAAAATCACGTTACAAAATGTATTTTTAGTTATATTATAATTATACAACGTTTTCGTAGTCACTCTTTAACCAATCTTTAGCCCCTACAGCGAATACAGAAACTATCTACTCACTTCACTTTAATTTGCAATGAACTATGATACACATATCCAAGTTTTCCATTGTCATAGAGTGTCATCGGTCAGAGAGATTGCTTTTATAAACAGAAAATGTTCTTTCCACATTACAGGAAGTTGCTGGTGCAAATTTAAGCAGATTGAATTTTTCAGAAGAGATGTCATCTGGAGGATTCTCTTCTTCCCCGTTGAGGATCTTACACACTGTAAGTCAATGTCGAGAAGCCACGGTTTCTTTCCATAACAGATTCAAATTTCTTCATTATGTTTATTCCAACATTTCCTTGAACAACCCTTAACTTAGATTTAACGTCCTCTACAATGTCCAGTGATTCCTTCAAAGTCATGCCACAAGTTTCTAATTTTACAATACTGTCAGAAATGAATCCAAAATTCCTTTTAACATAAGCCAATTGGCACTGATGACACTTTGAGCCTCTCTGATAGAAACTGCTGATTTACTTGGAAACGAGTCTATTACAGTCTTCACTTCTTTAAAAGCAGTCACTATGAAAGCAGGCAGCCTCAATCCACATCCCCATCTATTGAGGACAGGTTCAGGGGGTAATTTCACATTTGGTAATTGTTCTCTTTAGTGTAACACACGTTGGGGGGCCTTAACAAACACTTTCTTAGTGTTTGAAATAATGCTATTGATTTGTGGATAGTTACTTCGCACTTCTTCGGCAACACGTTGCAGTCCATATGCGAGACAGATGAAATGGATCATATTTTGGTAAAACACACGTAGAGCAGTTCCCGCCTTTAGCATGTACACCGCAGCATCACAATAAAGGACAAAGACTTTATCTTCTTGAACACTTTAAGTCCATCGTTCACAAAACGAACTACTGTTGCGTGATTTTCATGCTCCAACGTTTTCGAAGAATTCAGGAAAGGCGTGGGGGATTCTTTTCCATCCAGCTTACCAATCACCAGATTGGTAACATAGCGACCTTTTCCATCCATTGTTACATCGACAGCAATCCATATATAGTTGTTGCCTATATCACTTCGCACATATGTCATTGCTTTATCGTAACACAAATGCCTGTAGTCTTTTCGGAGCGTAGAATTGTTAGGAATCTGCCTCCCACAATACTTCTCTAAAAATGCACGATATTTAGGTACCTGGAGTTTGTACCACGGAATATTTGCGACAACCATAGCATTACACATGTCACGGAAGAATTCACTCCTTACATTTGAAGACTGTTGCATTTGAGATAGAAGCACTTGCTTTTTAGATGTTTGTACTCCTTTGTTTTTAGCATGCAAAGCACTGCGAAAATGTTATTCAAGTTGAGATATCATTGAACAACATATCTGGTTATTACAAGTCTGGCACAGAACCACATCTCCATCAGTAGTGAACGAATCATCTATTTTAACCCTCGATTTTAACTTAGACGATAATTTTGATGGTGCAGGAACCATCACGCGAAATTCAATGAAACACCGAGACAGTCAAAATAATACTGATTAAGACACAAACTAAAAGTCTTGTGGAAGAAAAATAGAAAGCATCTTAATGCTACTTTTTATTATCAGAGGGTAAAAGAGGTAGGAACAGAAAGGACGGAAATGTTTGAATGGATGTATAAGAAGTTTAAGAAATTTCACAACTTTCAGTACTTCTTAGAGATCAAATATCTATGGTGTAAAATCTAATTAATTAAATAAATAAATAAAATATATGTTAAGCCTGATATGATAATATTTAGAATATCTCATTGTATCTTAACAACAAATTATAGTGCATAATTTCAATTTTAAGAAATGTTGATTACCTCTTGTTTTTATTTTATGATAATTTGTTAAGGGGATATCAGTAAACGAAAAGAATGTTTTTAGATGAGTGGGATAGCAAATGCAAGTGACCTAAATTACCTGATATTTATATTAGAATAGGGAGGGACGCAGATAAAACCCTATCCAGAAAATTAACTTGAATCGATCCTGGATTCGATGGGTGAGAGACAATGACACTTATTCCTGTGCTATTTTTTTTAAGTTTTTTCTACAAGGACTCAATCTCTATTGCATTAACAAACAATTTTATAAATACAGTACAAAATTATAATTTTTTACACTCATATTACAACGAAACAAACATTTTTAAAACAGGTTGTATTCTATTCCAAGGGACAGAAGAGCAGAGATGAGGGAAGGATACACAATTGTTAACACATGCTGAGTGAGAAACTACTATGTTTCTACTATTTCATTCATAAAACAGATGGGTCTGTGGTAGTTTTAAAGAGATCTTCAATGTGGTATCCTACCCAAGTCACAGTGTCTTTGTATAGCTACATTTATGGTGTCAATAATTGAATGGGGTCCACCGCTGTAGTCTCGAGGTGGCGTGCTGCCTTGTCACGCAGCGGGCCCGGGTTCGATCCCCGGTCGGGGCAGTTTTTCTGGGTGAGGTTTTTATCACCTGTAAGACAAAAGTCAGGAAAACTTTAAGGCCCAAACGGTCCCCGAAATCATATGGCCATTATCACCATCATCATCCTTATCTATACCATCATCATTATCATCCTTTCATCCTTCACCGGTGTGGAAAGCAACGGGAAGCTACCACACCTACAGTTCCCTAGTAAAGCTGCAAGCATAGCATGAAAATGCTATGATTGCAGTGAAGGACCTGCCCTCGGGCAGAATTACTATGGATGGAATTGAATAGAATTCTTCCTTGACATCTTTTTGTAGCTTTTGGATAGCTTGCAAAATTCGTTTCAGGGTACATGTACCTGAGTTTCTAGTGTGAATAAAATACCGTCATACAGATAGTTTAAAATTTTATTCCGCTTATGGAAAAAAAAAAAAACATTATTTTAAATTAACGGACAGAATATATAGTTTTACATAAAAAAATATTAAAATATGTAAAAATGTGTAATTATGATGAAATATGTAAAATATGTAATGATAACTTTTGATATTTGATAAGAAAGTTCCTAATTCGTGGACATTTATAATTTTTAGCTGCTTATGAGCAAAGAGAAAGAATATGTAATTACATACAAATCCTAGCTTTAATGATGAGGCACGTCACGCGTATCAGCAGAAACAGGGCATTAGGTTCAAATTGCAGTGAGTCTTGTTTAGTATGAATGACTTGAGTGAATGGTGTATCTTGTCTTAAATGTTCGTGTTGTCTCATAGGTAACTGTGGCATGGAACACATGCAGTAAGGCTCCCAGTGTCTTGCTATAATTTAAAAAAAAATGTTTACGGTTAAAAGTTAAAAATCATTTCTCGTGATGTCAGGTCGTGTCCCTGTGGAATCCGTGAGCGTGGTGCATGTAAACCTGTAAAAATGAAAGGTTGAAGTAAGATACAGAGAGAGAGAGAGAGAGAGAGAGAGAGAGAGAGAGAGAGAGAGAGAGAGAGAAGAGAAGTAGAAGAAACATGTACTGGGCATTCTTGCTGAAATTATTACTGTCATATTAGGGAATGTGGGGCACGCCGTAGCGAAGTGGTTAAGGCACTGAGCTACAAGCCGGAGGGTCGAGGGCTCAAGTCCCGTTGGGGTCAGGATTTTTAAACTGACCCAAAACCTCTGGCGGCACTATGGCCCTGGGGTCGACTCAGCCTCTAACTGAAATGAGTACCAGACGCTTGTTCTGGGGGTAATGGCGTCCGTCATGCAGGGCTGACAACCCGGCTGACATAAAGTGCCGATTGTCTAGAAAAAAGTGGGAGCCTTAACTTCCTACTACCCCAAGGGCCTCCTGGCCTGTTGTGGGATCACTTTACTTTACTATATTAGGGAATGTAACATTGTTTATTGATGTAAACTGTGCTGACCAATGTGACGGTTTATATTTTTATAAAATTGCGCACTCCTAACCCCCTTCAATGTAAACTCATTTATTTTTTTTTATTTTACCTGGTGGAGTTAAGACCGTAAGGTCTCCTCTTCCACTTCACTAGAGTTAACCCTAGTACTGTACACGTCTGAAATTGTCACGCAAAACGTACACCAGGGTCAAACAGACCCACAATTATTTCCTGGATAAATAAGCACAATTTAGCATACATTATAAATTAACTGTATTTTGATACATTATAACATCTTATTAGTACTCAATGATATCTTTTTTCAATCAATTTTAGTATCAATGTATCGCGAAATTGTGATAAAAAATTAAATGGAAAAAATTAAAGTAATGGAACTTGATTGTGTTCCACGTCTAAATAATTTTACATTGAATTCAATTAAGACCATTATATTGATGAATACACATATTACACAAATATTTTGAAAAGTCCTCAATTCATTAATTACTTATTTGCACACTCTTGGCACCACTTACAGGTCGCGCAAGGGATTTTGAAGAATGTCCTTGACCGTAAATCCAATCGGAGAGCCTATCCAGACTGCTCAGCTGTGAATTCTCTGCCTGTCACGCGTACAAACAAAACAGTTCATCTTACAAAACATGTACAGTCCATAGAGAATTATAGTGAGACGCGGATGTGTTGATTTTATATTTTAAACCGTAGATTATAATTAAAATATTTTGTACACTTGCTGCCTGAAGTCTTAAAATTATAGTGCAATGTGAATATCGGGTCTTCTCAACGTGGAGCCGCTACTTATTATAGCCACCCAAATGTCTCATGATGCTGGGTGGGCACCGGTCCCATACTGGCAGAAATTCCTTGAGAACATTTCTTCCCCCATGGAGACTCGAGCCAGCGCAAGTCCCGTAGCTCTGCGCCAAGACATCTTGTCTTAATCACATGGCTAAGGCGCGGGGAAGACTAGATGGTTTAAATTAAAGTGACAAAGCGGTTTTCGGACAAGAAGCTTCCATGCACGTATTTCATTCCCCATTCGTGCCACATGTCCTGCCCATCGCAGTCTACGATAAAGATTACCTATATTAATTAATTTTTGTAGCGAGATTTTAAAAATATTTAGCAGTGACTGTATTTGATATTCGCTAGCGAGCAGCAAGCGAGGGAGTTAGCAATGACGTGTGGTCATACTTCCTATTGGCTGAGACCTACAACTGGTTAGTACAGGACTCGCATCTAAGCTCTCATTACAAATTTCATTCCTCAGGAATCATTGCTAGGGGTATAGCACTGATGTGGACTGTATAATGTCTTACTATTATTTATGTATGTATCCCATACATCTCTGATAGGAGCCAGTTTACCAAATTCCCACCTTTCTGTCCTTGTGGTTTTTATCATCAAATCTAAGCAGACTGTGAGAAACTGGAAACGCTTAAACTCATTGTTGCACGAAATAATGCAATCCCAAAATCATCAGACAACAAATCATCTAAATTCAATTTACTGCTTTTAAGTACACCTGCAGCATAATATAAACCAAAGAGTGCATTAATCTCATCCTGGTGAGTCAAATGTGTAAAGTTTTGACCAGAACCATGTAGACTCGCACCTTCAATATTCTGATTGGTAAATATAACAATCGCCTCAACAACAGACTGCTCTATTAACAAATTCCAGTCTCGTTTTTCTCACTTGACATTCTTTGCACTGCATTTTAACCCTGGAATATGAACCACTATATTATCGGCAACTGGACGACCTCTCATGTTCCAACAGTGACCATTCTTGCCCTGGACCACATGTGAAACTGTGATATCTTCATCATCACTATCTGAAGATTCAGCAGACTGATCACTTTCGACACAGTCCAAAGCTTCTGGAGGGGCATCATCTTCACAGTCATTTTCTTCAGGAAAGTCACTTAGTTCACTTTTATGATTAAGCTCATCTAACAATGCTGCCTGTATATCGTTTTCTGTTAACAATACATCATTTCTACGCGCCATTTTCACAAAAAGTGCAGGAGGAAATAAAAATCTGCAGGGTCAGACTGACCCTGGTGTACAGTTGTAGGGTTAAATAATACGTATAATAACAATTAAAAAAGATCTACATGTTGATTAGTGAAACATAATAGATATTGGCTACACAAAAGTTGACAAGGGAAAGAAATTTAACATTTTCCAATACTGTTATTTTAACACAGTTCCAATAATGGATCATATTATAATATTATAGTGATATTGTGAAAATAAAAATAAATGTCTGAACCAAGAATCGAACCGTGAACCCCTCGTTCTCCGTACGAGTGTGCATTCTAGACATGGTCCACGGTTCGATACCTGGTTCAGACATTAATTTTTCTCTTCACAATATCGTTATAATATTATAATATGACACATTAATGGAACTGTGTTAAAATAACAGTATTGGAAAATGTTAAATAACATCGATTACGGCTTATAAAAGTGGTGGTGTAAAATTCTCAAACATAGATATTTCTAACTGAAGCTGGCCGTTGGCGTTGGTAGTGACACCTACCAGGCAGCGGACGAAACGAGAAGTATAGATTTGTATATGTGGAAAGAATTGTTAATGTTTGTACTATGTCTAGAATGGTGTAGTGGTCTGCACACTCGTACGGAGAACGAGAGGTCCACGGTTCGATTCCTGGTTCAGACATTAATTTTTCTTTTCACAATATCATTATAATATTATAAGGAAAGGAAAGAAAAATAGTAATAAAAATAATTATAATAATAACCTATAATTGTTGTAATCCCTCCAAATGACTCGCTGACATTTAAAAACCAAATTGAGTTTAGAGTTTTTTTCTACTTTTTTAACTGCCCTTCAACTGGTACATATAGTATCTGCCCAGGTAGCCAGTTGTGCATGTTACTTTTGCATTAAAAACCAAAACTTGAGTAAGTTTCATTTGCTTAACCCTTAAATTGGCAAAATACTTATTACTTATTATATTAAACAATATATCTTACAATTACAACAAAGACATTCAAACAAAACTTTCCAGATACCAACTTATGGGTGGTACAAACAGTAGGATACCGCATTTACTCAGTACCGGATGGAACGGTTATACCGCCGTGACTCGGTCCTCAGAGCCTCGTTTGTGAAAACGGGTTGTACCACGAGAAAGTGTGGATGAGGAAAAAATAATTAATTTCTTCTCGTTACTTTTCATCTGTTTTATTAAAAGTATTAAATGAATGAAACTAATGATCATACATTTTTAATTTAAGATTTAATAATTATATTAATTTGTATTGCACTCATAACTTTTAGTATGGGCTTACATAAAACCTTTCGAATATTGGCCAAGATATCGCAGTATTTCTGAATAATAATGTGAAAATAAAATTATATAATACACAACGTTTATATACATTTCTTCAATTTTGAAAAGAACTGAATATTGAATCAACATTTAAATAGTAGACAGATGCCGGGATTTCAACAACAAAACATTGACATTAAAACATGAGTTACCAGAGGCCACCCGATTGATTCTAGGATCAATTTTTTAAAAAATGCATTAAATCACCCATATTCTGCATATATTTGAACTTGAATCGCTGTTTTCGCACTCGTATATCATCCCAAATCCTATAAAACAACATACCGATTATCTGTGACGCGGGCGATATTCGTTCACCTGCGCAGTTGTGTTCTCATACAGCAGTTTATATTATTTCTAAAATCGCTACCGATCCCAAATGCTTGCATATCAGATAAACTGTATATTTTCCTTACGTTAATTTTTTTTAGAATATTCTGCACCTTTCATGATACTATATGTCACATTCAATGCTTAATTCGCTCAGAAAAAGGATGTACGAGTAACCCTCGTTTTTTTTTACAAGCTGAGTTTTACATGGAAAAATGTTGTTAATGATCCGTAAGACATTTCTCCTTGTAAAAATATGTTTTTGCAAAAACAAAAAAGGATTCTGGACAGCTATTCATTAGCAGCAAGAATATTGCAAACATGGAAACATGAAACAAAAAATGTCTGTGTTTATATATATGTGAGAGTGTTTATATCTTGCTGGAGTTCGTAATTCTTAAAAAGTGAGTTTAAATGTGTCTACATGCCAAAAAGAGTCACGTGGGTGTTGGCGAAGAGTTTTCAGATACTTCTGAAATTCACAGTGAGTTAAAGCAAGGAGGTGCACTATCTTCTCTACTATTCAATGTTGTACTAGAACATGTCATCAATGGTATTTAGAAGATGAAGAAGGCCTTCAACTGAATGGTATTAATAAGTTGTTAGTTTATGCTGATGACGTAGAATTATTAAATGATAGTGAGTGAGAGATACTTTGGACGAACACACACACACTATTGGGTAACACTAAGTGATTAATACTGGAAATAAACATCAATAAAAACAAATATATAGCCACACATAGAATTATATTATATGATGAAAATGGACATTAATAACAAATCAGGGTCATTTTGAAGAAGAGGCTGAATTCTAATACCTAGGAACGATAATTACAAACAGGAATGAGATCACAAAGAAATTAAACACAGGCTCAATTCTAGAAATCCATCTTATTATGCATTACAGGGACTCTTGTCGAGCCAACTTCTCTCTATCTCTCTCTCTCTCTCTCTCTCTCTATCTCTCTCTATCTCTCTCTACCTCTCTCTCTCTATCTCTCTCTATCTCCTTCTGTCTCTCTCTCTATCTCTCTCTATCTCTCTCTCTATCTCTCTATTTCTCTCTATCTCTCTCTATCTATCTCTCTCTATATCTCTCTCTATCTCTCTCTATCTCTCTCTATCTCTCTCTCTATCCTCTCTCTCTCTATCTCTCTCTCTATCTATCTATCTCTATCTCTCTCGATCTCTCTCTCTCTCGCTCTATCTCTCTCTATCTCTCTCTCTATCTCTCTCTATCTCTCTCTCTATTCTCTCTCTATCTCTCTCTCTATCTCTCTCTATCTCTCTCTATCTCTCTCTATCTCTCTCTATCTCTCTCTCTCTCTATCTATCTCTCTATCTCTCTCTATCTCTCTCTATCTCCTCTCTCTCCCTCTCTCTCCCTCTCTTCTCTCTATCTCTCTCTATCTCTCTCTACCTCTCTCTCTATCTCTCTCTATCTCTCTCTACCTCTCTCTCTACCTCTCTCTCTCTATCTCTCTATCTCTCTCTCTATCTCTCTCTATCTCTCTCTATCTCTCTCTATCTCTATCTCTCTCTCCCTCTTTCTCCCTCTCTCTCTCGCTATCTCTCTCTATCTCTCTCTAGCTCTCTCTACCTCTCTCTCTATCTCTCTCTCTCTATCTCCTCTATTCTCTCCTCTCTCTCTATCTCTCGCTCTATCTCTCTCTATATCTCTCTATCTCTCTCTCTCCCTCTTCTCTCTCTAGCTCTCTCTCTATCTCTCCTCCATCTCTCTCTATCTCTCTATATATCTCTCTATCTCTCTCTCTATCTCTCTCTAGCTCTTATCTATCTCTCTATCTTTCTCTCTGTCTCGACTCTATCTCTCTCTATCTCTCTCTATATCTATCTCTCTCTATCTCTCTATATCTCTCTCTATCTCTCTCTCTATCTCTCTATCTCTCTCTATCTCCTATCTATCTATCTTTCTCTATTCCACCCCTTTCATCATCTTTCCCTTTCTCTCACTCTCTCTCTCTCTCTCTCTATCTCTCTCTCTCTCTCTCTATCCCCCCCGTCCCTTGAAAAAAGTTATAAAACTTAAAATATATAAAACTGTGCCCTTTATTCTCCCAGTTACATTATCGGGAGCGGAAAAAGGTTACGAGTAATTGAGAATAAAGTTCTTATAAGATGTAGAAGACTACATAACAGTGAACTACATTATCTTTATAGAAAACCAGTTAAAATAAGAAGAGTTTCGTAGACTGCAAGCAGGACATGTGACATGCATAAGGAATGAAAGAAAGGCATCGAAACGTCTTGTTGTAAAGCAAAGAGAAAATACCCAAATGGGGAACCAAAAAAATGAGGTAGGATAATAGAATAGTCTATGATTCTAGGAAATTAGATTATACAGGAGATGATTAGAAAACATTAGCACGGGATAGGGATGTATGGAGAACTTATGTCCGCGCAGCCATGAAATTACGGATTCGATATTCCCGTTGAGTAGGAAGATAAAATTAACTCTTTTTTTATAAATATAAATTTATCGTTAATTGACCCAAATATTTTGATTAAAAGTTGGTTAGTTGGTAAGTGTATGTGTGGGTTAAAATGCCAGCCAGCATTGGACATATTGCATTTTGGGTTGCGTGCTATAGGCAAATTGTTGCTCATTATTTCGTTTTCAATTTATACACCATTTCTGCAGACCACTTTATGTAAAAGGTGTGTACTTGTAGTGTTTACATAGAGAATTGAAGTAAGATGTATATTTAAGTGTTTCTATGTAATGTTTAGGCATGAAGTTGGGGAATATCGATCACTTTAGCAATTAGTCGGATAACTGTGAAATTATTGTTAAAAAGGAATTGAAAAAAAAGGGGAATTGTTTACTATTCTTTTACTTACTCCAAATATACTATCAACTAATAATAGTAGACTCCGGGCTTAGTGGCCGTGGTCTATAACTGCCGTTCCTTCCAGACGTTTCTCCCTCGACTGCGGAGGGCATCTTCAGTGGCGAGTGCTTCTAGGCGCTATTTCCTGGTCGTAGACTCAACCGTGACTAAATGACTCATTCAGTGACTCAGTCAGTCACAGTCGAGTCTATGACCAGGGAATACCTCCTAGAAGCACTCACCACTGAAGATGCCCTCCGCAGTTGAGGGAGAAACGTCTGGAAGAAATACCAGTTATAGACCACGGCCACATAGTCCGGAATCTTCTAATATTATAAATACCGGCCGTGAAAGCCTGCATTCCACAATACTATCAACTAACCTAAAACAAATTGTATTAGAATACCTGGTTTTATCGGTGTTCCCCGACACCTGGGTAATTACAATCACCTTGTAGAAAAATAAATAAAAAGCTGAAATACACAAAAATGCAAACGTTAGTGTCTCTATGAACACAAATCACACACGTTATTTTTTGCTGTGTCATATCCACTGCATTCTACACAAGCCCAGTCTGAACATGAAGTGCGCCTGCACCAGAATTTTCTGTCCCGGCCTACATCACAACATCATCAGGTATTTATATGCATTATTTAAACATTAAGAATAAATTAAAAGTATTGGAACAATGAACTTCTATCACTCGGGGTAATTGCGATCAGTATTGATCCGAGTTACCCCCAACGTGCCATGTTGAAAATAAATTGGCACAATTTCGTATTGGAGTTATATGTTGAAACTGTAAGTAAGTATTTCACATCAATATTCAATCTGAAAAATTGATACATTTCTATCTATCTTCGGGTTTTTACAGCTGCTGCCGACTTCCTGTGCCAAACCTCCAAAGCCTAAGATCTTGAGCATCTTCAATGTTTAGCCCCCTTGCTTGCTTTAGTATCATCAAATTTTCCTTCCATGTTAACTTTGGTCTCCATTTTTTCTTCTTTAAAGTCGTTTACCATTGATTTAGTAGTTTTCGGCAATCGCTCATCTTCGATTCTTAAAATATGTCCTAACCACTTTAATGCCTTCTCCTCGATTCTTTCATTTATGCTCTCTTCTGCTTCCATTATGTTTCTAATGCCCTCATTTGTGACATATTCTAATTTTGACTTTCTGGCACTTCTGCGTAAATAATCAATGTCTAGAGCTACTAGTCTATTCTTGTAGTACTTATTGATTGACCATACCTCACTTCCATACATTACAATTCCGCCATGGCCGGTTCCAAGACCGAAAGAGAAAGGAGGAGGGGGAGGAGTATCAACCTCGTTAAAAAAAACAGCGTTCAGTTGGCTCCGACTGATAGTACTCTGTAAAGGCCCCTAGCCAGGTTTACGGTGAAAACCTCAACGGCAGAGTCGGCGCAGAAGGAGTACTTCAACAAGGCGGATCTAGCGGAAGAACCAGCCCTATATCTAAGGAAAATAGGGAAACGCTACCTTGCGATGAAGAGGGATCTTCAAAGGCTATGGGAGGCAAACACAAACAGAGATTTTACCGGTCCTCCAGGTTGGGGGTTTATTCTGAGGGCCAAATTATACATTTCATAGATAAATACCTAACTTACCTGACATAAATCAGCTTAGCTTCCTTGCAAGAAAAGTATACGAAACACAAAATGTCCACTACACTGGACAGACGCCGCTCAACTAGCATTATCATTATACACAGTGCTTCAAACGCTTCGCAGGAGATGCCAACAGCATACACAACGCGACTCTAATAGTAGTTTCTGAATAAAATCGTGACTGGAATTATTTCCATGATCGGAATTTCCCCACTTTACCCCTATTGTATGAGGGATTATGATAAAGACAAGGCAGAAGGTGAAAACCGGTGTCGGAATTTATCCTAATTCAGCCGAAAATCACCAGGTTAACGTTCCCATTAGACAGAGTAATCACCAACAATAGTATCACAAACTTTCTCAACACGTGTACTGCGGAAATATCTAGAATTTAATCCGGATATGTGCTGCACAATCTATAGATTACAAATTGTTCACAAATATTAGAAATGAATACCGAGATTGGAATTTTTAAAAATAAAATTTCCAGTTCGTTATAGCAAAAAAAAAAAGTAATAAGAAAAGTTACTTTTCGTCGATTGTGAAGCGCAGGGCTGATACAAATGGGAAAAATAAAAGGGGCATGAAACATTCTTGATAGAGTCTGGTAGGCAGGTCTGGTGAGAGATACTAATCATGATTTGAGGAAGTTAAATGATATAAGAAATTATTGGAGAATATTAGCTCAGGATAAGAAATATGGAGAATCTCTGGGTTCGAGATTATCAGTAAGTCACTTCAGTTTGTTAATCTACTGTCTAGTAAGGAAGCAAGCATGCTATCTACTGTCTAGTAAGGAAGCAAGCATGCTATCTACTGTCTAGTAAGGAAGCAAGCATGCTATCTACTGTCTAGTAAGGAAGCAAGCATGCTATCTACTGTCTAGTAAGGAAGCAAGCATGCTATCTACTGTCTAGTAAGGAAGCAAGCATGCTATCTACTGTCTAGTAAGGAAGCAAGCATGCTATCTACTGTCTAGTAAGGAAGCAAGCATGCTATCTACTGTCTAGTAAGGAAGCAAGCATGCTATCTACTGTCTAGTAAGGAAGCAAGCATGCTATCTACTGTCTAGTAAGGAAGCAAGCATGCTATCTACTGTCTAGTAAGGAAGCAAGCATGCTATCTACTGTCTAGTAAGGAAGCAAGCATGCTATCTACTGTCTAGTAAGGAAGCAAGCATGCTATCTACTGTCTAGTAAGGAAGCAAGCATGCTATCTACTGTCTAGTAAGGAAGCAAGCATGCTATCTACTGTCTAGTAAGGAAGCAAGCATGCTATCTACTGTCTAGTAAGGAAGCAAGCATGCTATCTACTGTCTAGTAAGGAAGCAAGCATGCTATCTACTGTCTAGTAAGGAAGCAAGCATGCTATCTACTGTCTAGTAAGGAAGCAAGCATGCTATCTACTGTCTAGTAAGGAAGCAAGCATGCTATCTACTGTCTAGTAAGGAAGCAAGCATGCTATCTACTGTCTAGTAAGGAAGCAAGCATGCTATCTACTGTCTAGTAAGGAAGCAAGCATGCTATCTACTGTCTAGTAAGGAAGCAAGCATGCTATCTACTGTCTAGTAAGGAAGCAAGCATGCTATCTACTGTCTAGTAAGGAAGCAAGCATGCTGTCTACTGTCTAGTAAGGAAGCAAGCATGCTATCTACTGTCTAGTAAGGAAGCAAGCATGCTATCTACTGTCTAGTAAGGAAGCAAGCATGCTATCTACTGTCTAGTAAGGAAGCAAGCATGCTATCTACTGTCTAGTAAGGAAGCAAGCATGCTATCTACTGTCTAGTAAGGAAGCAAGCATGCTATCTACTGTCTAGTAAGGAAGCAAGCATGCTATCTACTGTCTAGTAAGGAAGCAAGCATGCTATCTACTGTCTAGTAAGGAAGCTACCATTTTTTTAATTAAAACAAATTAAATTAAAATATCAATCGTTAATTTTTGTATAATTTATACCAACACTTTGTAAAATTCAGATCAGTAGTGTGCAAGTCATATCTCGGAGCGAAAGGGTATTTTAAATGCCGTAAATCTACCATACGGAGCCGTGATCTTGCTTCCGATCCGAAGAAACACATCCTTAAGATTTTTACGTCCTGCGTTCTCTATCGACACCACTTTGGTTTGATCTCGGAACTGGTGGTAAGTATGGAAACCAATCGTCCAACAGGATCGAAAAGATCATTTAGATCTGTAGGTATGTTCCAATTTGTACGAAAATAATTATTGGTTGTGTGTCATATTTCACGCTATACGTTTATGCAAGAATTGTTTTTATTTCTCAATCGAAAAAACTGTAAATCTGCTTTGTCATATATTCAACATTAATAAAATGCATGACAAAATTCTGTTGAGGTATTAGTCACACAATTAAAGCATAAAATTATAAAATAGTTACTTAAAAGGTCCGTCTCCTCAACTTAAAAAAATATTAATTATCTGAAGCGCTTTCGGAACTAGTCCCATCTTCAGCAGAAGTATTATCTGTTGACACCTGATTCAATACTAGTGTTGAGACGAACCTTTTAGGTAACTAGTTTATAATTTTATACTTTATTTATTTGTCATATATAATTTGTAGATAATTAAATACAACATTCATGTAGAGGTATTGTTAGAATGCGGTATTAAAAAATAGCAGTAAAATGGAATAGAAAATCGTAACTATATTCCTATGGACTTCGATTCTATGTTTTACTTTCTTGTACTCCACTCCTTCGATCCACCTCAATCTTGGTAATCCTTGTATCAAAGTAAAAATCTTCTTGTCGAAATATCCATTTTCATTCTAATCAAATGGCCAGCCCATCCTAATATATTATTCTTAATTATTTTTTTCTAAACCTGGTTCATTATACAACCTAGAAATCTCATTATTATAAAGACGTACAGTATTTATTTACTTCTTCAAAGACCCCAAAGAGAAAGATTGCTCATATTAAGGGGCAATATACAAAAATTAATGGCCATGAAACAATTAACAATAAAAACAAGAAAAAATCAAACATAAGTTTAAGTAATACAAACTACTATAGATGCATACTATATATACACATATAAATACAATATTTAAACAGGATAATAATAATAATAATAATAATAATAATAATAATAATAATGATAATAATAATAATAATAATTAAATTAACAACATTAACTAACAAAGCAATGAGAAAAAATATTTTTAATATAATTAGAAAAATGTTTAACATTCGTGAAATGCTTCCAACTCTTTTGTATGGTAGCGAAGTATGGACGTTGAAACAGAAAGATATACAAAGACTTACATCTGCTGAAGTGAGATACCTTCGGAGGACTGCAGGATACACACTACTAGATCACAAAAAGAATGAAGACATCTTAGAAGAATTACACATGGAACTTTTAGAAAACAAAATTTCTGATTATAAGTCAAGATGGATACAATATGTTTATCGAATGGAAGATCACAGAATACCCAAACAAAAGTTAAGATATCAACCTGCAGGAAGAAGACCAGCACGTCCACTAAAAAGACTTTTGGATGGTGTTTCTCTTGAGGCCGAAACAGGTCAACAAATGGCCTAAATTCGTGAATGTACTATGATGATGATGATGAAATGTTTATATTCAATAGGTAAGTTATTCTAATGGTTTATTAGTGCATAACGAATCCCTTTTATACCATATTTTGTTGGGAAACTAGTATCTTCGTGTAATAAAGTACAACCTCTAGTATAATAATTATGTATATCTGTATTAAAAATTAAAGGCATATTATGGTGAGATAGATTCTTAATAATTTTAAACATATATATACAAATCATATTTTTTTTTAATTTCTTTGATGGTAAAATATTTGAAAAAAGTATAAATAAAGTTATAAAATGTATGTTTGAAAAAAATATAAATAAAGTTATAAAATGTATGGGGATGTAAGTTATATAGTATTCTTATAGCTCTATTCTGTAAAATTTGGAGAGGGTGAGTTATGTAATCAAAACTATTTCCCCATACAGGTAGCATATAAGTGAGATGAGAATGTATTAAAGGGTAATATATACTTCTAATACAAATAATTGGTAAAACATTTTTAAGTCTATGAAGAACACCTATAACAGGTGATATCCGTTTACATAAATGTTCAACATGGGATTTCCAATTTAAATTCTTATCTAAAATTAAGTCTAAAAATTTAACGGAATTTACATTATTAATTACTTTATTATTAATCATTATATCCGGATATAGTATTATATTTTGATAATTTTTTTAATAAGATGTAAAAAGTTTTTGAAGTATTTATTGAACATTTATTAAGATGAAACCATTGTTCAAGGATGTTTATATCATGCAATAAATTCTCAATGATGATATTATCATTATCTCCTGTATAAAAGATACTAGTATCATCCGCAAATAACATTATCTTTCCATAAATATTTAATTCACTGATATCATTAATATAAATTAGAAATAATATAGGCCCCAAAACTGAACCTTGAGGAACACGACATAATACTGTCTGTTCATAACTCTCAATACCATTGTCAAGAGACAAAAATTGTTTTCTATCAGATAAATAATTTTTAAACCATTCCAAAGGTAATCCTCTGATACCATTTTTTTCTAATTTTTCATATAAAAGGTTATGATTAACTGTATAAAATGCTTTTGTAAGATCCAAAAATAAACCAAGTGCTATTTTATTACTATCTCATGTATCTTCAATATGTGTTACTATATCCATTGCAGCATCATAATATATCCATTAACCAATATATTGTATATCTGTGTAGATGATATATGTAACTACAGTAATAACACTCAAAAAATTCAGAGATCAATGTCTCATCGCAAAATACATGATGATCTTAAAGCAGCAAGTTTCATAATAAATTCTAGTATAAACTGAAAACTCTTCTTCTACATTCTCATTTCGAATTATTCCAATTAATAACTCGTTCAAAATCGACTCAAATCTAGTTTTGAGATCATGTTGAAGTATTTTCGATTGGTAGGACGACAACGAAGAACAATTTGGGTCCTGGTGATGATAGTTAATTGCTGGAGATGTGTTCACGGCTGGATGTTTGCTACCAGCATTAAGCCTCGCAAGCTTCTGCTCCAGTGCTCACCCTCTCTCATCAAACCCACCTAATATCATTTACACGTGAACGTATATCTCCTCTGCTACACTTTTTCAAGTTTACAACTTAAAACGAACGTTTCTATATTAAAGAAACTATTTGCAACAAAATTTAATGATTTTGTTCGGTCAAAAATAATTCGAACTTAACTACATGGGCTGAAATTATTTAATTGATTATTTGCTTTAATATAAAAAGTACTCTCTGTTATATTATATGGCTGCGAAACTTTAAGAGATGAAAAAAAAAATTTATTTGAGGATAAAGTCGTTTAGAAAATGTTTGGACCAAAGAGAGATAAACAGACAGGCGAATGGAAAGACTACAATTCAGTGAGCTACATCATCTTTATGGGAAATCAGATATAATAAGTAGAGTTAAGTCTCCTAGACTACGGTGGCAGGAAATGTGGCACGAATGGGGAATGA
Source organism: Diploptera punctata (assembly GCA_030220185.1). Taxonomy (NCBI): domain Eukaryota; kingdom Metazoa; phylum Arthropoda; class Insecta; order Blattodea; family Blaberidae; genus Diploptera; species Diploptera punctata. The sequence continues at coordinate 310,349 of JASPKZ010005286.1, read as the reverse complement.
AAGAGTTGCATGGAAACTCATTGTAGGAAAACCAGAGGGAAAGCGTCCTGTAGGCAGGTCAAGAATAAGGTAGATGAATTCTCAGGATAGTGATTTATGGGCAGCTTATATCCACGCTGCCAGGAACCAATGGCTTCATTAGTGCCAGTGAGTTAGTTTTTATCAAAAGTCAATTTTAATTATTGAATGGAATGAGTTCTTTATTCGGCTTCACATTCAACCGGTGTATTACCTTTTTCATTTTGTGAAATTAAAATCGCCATAGATTGGCAGACTGCGGGACATTGGTAAACCCAGGAAATTAGATAAACGTAGGCAGATTTCTAGAAAATTCGCGGAAAATGAGAACAACACTTATTCGTAAATATGTAAACAAAGTGAAATTATTACTAGTAGATAATTAGCGTTATTGTATAATTTGTAATGTTATCGTAAACTTACATTTTTTTGTTTTTATATTATTACTAGATATTAATGTATTGATAAGGACTGTCCAAAACACGTACCCAAATGGGAGTCAACGACCAATCACAGTTCAATTAATTTTGATTTACAACCAATCACAGTCGTTATTAACCTCGATTTTAACAATTTAATTTTGTCACTTTAAAATCAAGCTCCTTTTAAACATTCTGAATAAGTCAGAGCATTATTTTGCAGTGACTGGCTCTCTAAGAAATACGTTGAATATAACAATCTATATATTAAGATGTAAGAATTCTAGAATGCATATGGTTACCAGATTGTATGTATAGTGCACGAATGTAACCAGATACAAAATGCAAAAATGCATAAATTCGTAATGTTTATATGATTACAATTAATTAAATTTTCACTGTCTTTAGACGTTTACTTAATATATTACTTATATTCGAGCAGCCTCATGGGCTAGTGGTCAGCTTTTCTGATTACTGTTTATGAGCTCTCGGGTTCGATTCCCGGTCAAATCATAGGAATTTTTCCTTAAGGGGAATTATTCCTGTGATTGCTCATGATCTGGAATTTAGGTTAAGTTTAGGTTAAGAATTCTCCTGGCGCTTCATTTTCATTTATCACCCATCATATCATTGGGGTAATTTATCTCCGTCCTGTAGGCGCCCCAATTTCAGAAGTGGGTTATAATTACGCCAATTCCAGGGGAGAAAACCAGAAATGTCGTAAAAAAATACAACGTGGTGTCATTAGACCAAAACGAAATATTAGCCGAAAAGAGTTAGCCACCTCGAAAATCTGAAATATAAATGATATGACGTAAATAACTCAAATTATACACACCAACCATGATTTGTTTATAGATAATTACGTCATCACTAAACTGAATAAAACAATCAATCAGAATCCGTCGAGCGGTTTCTTCTGTCAGCAGGGTAAATTATCTTTGTTGCAAAGTCGCAAGAGCGCTTTGTGGGCCGCTGAATGACAGATTGCACATAAAGCAGTGCTAAGACCGCTGAATGCGCCCGATATTAAGCATCGTTCACTACATAGTTCAAACATATCATTCATACAGCGTTTCTTCATCCTATTAGTAACCGGCAAATTCTGAAATGCATATTCTAATATCTATGGTGTTTTCTATAGAAGACGGTACAAGAGGAAAAGTATTTTGGTAATCTTTATATATACTCCTTAGAAGAATTAATATATGAAAATGTCTATTCAACTCTTTTACTTTCCTTCATTTCGTGTCTAATCAACTTTATAGACTTTTCTTAAAATACATTTAGCGAATTCCAAAGACATGAAACCATCGTGTGACTTGTACATGACATTAAAAGAAAAAAAATGCCTGAGTCGGGATTTGAACCCGAATTTCTAGACTTTCTACGTTTAGCGCTCTAAGCATCTGCCTCAGGCATTTATTTTTCTTTTCATATGATATTTTGCTTCATTGCTAAATGTCAGAAATATAGTTGTAACATCTAAATATACAAGCCTTACTGCTAAAATGTAAATATTCTCTCTAAATATGCTTACTTGTTAAAGTGGACACTAGATGGCAGTTGGAACGATATCCTATTACCTCTCGTGTAACTTGAGAATACCATCCATCTATAGTAATTCTGTCCGAGGACACTGCAATCATAGCATTTTCGCTACGATTTGCAGCTTTACTAGGGAATTATAGGTGTGGTAGCTTCCCGTTGCTTTCCACACCGATGAAGGATAATGATAATAATGATAAGGATGATGATGATAGCCGGATGATTTTCGGGGACCGTTGGGCCCTAAGCTTCCTAACATTTGTCTTACAAGTGAGAAAAAAAACCGAAAATAAACCTCATCTAGGAGCTTTTCCCGGGCCCGCTGCTTGACAAGGCAGCACGCTACCTCGAGACCACAGCGATGGATGTGAATACTATATATATATATATATATATATATATATATATAAGAAGTAGCTCAGATGGTTAGAGCGCTAAACGTACAAAGTTTAGAAACTCGGGTTCAAATCCCAACTCATGCATTTATTTTTCATTTCATGTCACATTTGCCTTCATTGCTAAACATCAAAAATATATTTGAAGAGAAAAATTATACGCTCAGACCGGGACTTGAACCCGGGACCCTTGGTTCTCTAGACCAAGTGCTCTACCAACTGAGCTACCTGAGCAAGTACCGATCTAAACGCAAATCTTTCTCTATATACATTGTAATTCCCATCCACCAAATGCTGTGAAGCCATGCTTCTATCTTGCAAATGGCGGCTCCTTTATTAAGAAGACATATTTGGGAATTATACATTACAGCCAGTACGGCTTTTTCCAAGTTTTTATTATTGATTTCGTACATCTCAATGATGGATAAATCATATTTGAAGAGAAAAATTATACGCTCAGACCGGGACTTGAACCCGGGACCCTTGGTTCTCTAGACCAAGTGCTCTACCAACTGAGCTACCTGAGCAAGTACCGATCTAAACGCAAATCTTTCTCTATATACATTGTAATTCCCATCCACCAAATGCTGTGAAGCCATGCTTCTATCTTGCAAATGGCGGCTCCTTTATTAAGAAGACATATTTGGGAATTATACATTACAGCCAGTACGGCTTTTTCCAAGTTTTTATTATTGATTTCGTACATCTCAATGATGGATAAATCATATTTGAAGAGAAAAATTATACGCTCAGACCGGGACTTGAACCCGGGACCCTTGGTTCTCTAGACCAAGTGCTCTACCAACTGAGCTACCTGAGCAAGTACCGATCTAAACGCAAATCTTTCTCTATATACATTGTAATTCCCATCCACCAAATGCTGTGAAGCCATGCTTCTATCTTGCAAATGGCGGCTCCTTTATTAAGAAGACATATTTGGGAATTATACATTACAGCCAGTACGGCTTTTTCCAAGTTTTTATTATTGATTTCGTACATCTCAATGATGGATAAATCATATTTGAAGAGAAAAATTATACGCTCAGACCGGGACTTGAACCCGGGACCCTTGGTTCTCTAGACCAAGTGCTCTACCAACTGAGCTACCTGAGCAAGTACCGATCTAAACGCAAATCTTTCTCTATATACATTGTAATTCCCATCCACCAAATGCTGTGAAGCCATGCTTCTATCTTGCAAATGGCGGCTCCTTTATTAAGAAGACATATTTGGGAATTATACATTACAGCCAGTACGGCTTTTTCCAAGTTTTTATTATTGATTTCGTACATCTCAATGATGGATAAATCATATTTGAAGAGAAAAATTATACGCTCAGACCGGGACTTGAACCCGGGACCCTTGGTTCTCTAGACCAAGTGCTCTACCAACTGAGCTACCTGAGCAAGTACCGATCTAAACGCAAATCTTTCTCTATATACATTGTAATTCCCATCCACCAAATGCTGTGAAGCCATGCTTCTATCTTGCAAATGGCGGCTCCTTTATTAAGAAGACATATTTGGGAATTATACATTACAGCCAGTACGGCTTTTTCCAAGTTTTTATTATTGATTTCGTACATCTCAATGATGGATAAATCATATTTGAAGAGAAAAATTATACGCTCAGACCGGGACTTGAACCCGGGACCCTTGGTTCTCTAGACCAAGTGCTCTACCAACTGAGCTACCTGAGCAAGTACCGATCTAAACGCAAATCTTTCTCTATATACATTGTAATTCCCATCCACCAAATGCTGTGAAGCCATGCTTCTATCTTGCAAATGGCGGCTCCTTTATTAAGAAGACATATTTGGGAATTATACATTACAGCCAGTACGGCTTTTTCCAAGTTTTTATTATTGATTTCGTACATCTCAATGATGGATAAATCATATTTGAAGAGAAAAATTATACGCTCAGACCGGGACTTGAACCCGGGACCCTTGGTTCTCTAGACCAAGTGCTCTACCAACTGAGCTACCTGAGCAAGTACCGATCTAAACGCAAATCTTTCTCTATATACATTGTAATTCCCATCCACCAAATGCTGTGAAGCCATGCTTCTATCTTGCAAATGGCGGCTCCTTTATTAAGAAGACATATTTGGGAATTATACATTACAGCCAGTACGGCTTTTTCCAAGTTTTTATTATTGATTTCGTACATCTCAATGATGGATAAATCATATTTGAAGAGAAAAATTATACGCTCAGACCGGGACTTGAACCCGGGACCCTTGGTTCTCTAGACCAAGTGCTCTACCAACTGAGCTACCTGAGCAAGTACCGATCTAAACGCAAATCTTTCTCTATATACATTGTAATTCCCATCCACCAAATGCTGTGAAGCCATGCTTCTATCTTGCAAATGGCGGCTCCTTTATTAAGAAGACATATTTGGGAATTATACATTACAGCCAGTACGGCTTTTTCCAAGTTTTTATTATTGATTTCGTACATCTCAATGATGGATAAATCATATTTGAAGAGAAAAATTATACGCTCAGACCGGGACTTGAACCCGGGACCCTTGGTTCTCTAGACCAAGTGCTCTACCAACTGAGCTACCTGAGCAAGTACCGATCTAAACGCAAATCTTTCTCTATATACATTGTAATTCCCATCCACCAAATGCTGTGAAGCCATGCTTCTATCTTGCAAATGGCGGCTCCTTTATTAAGAAGACATATTTGGGAATTATACATTACAGCCAGTACGGCTTTTTCCAAGTTTTTATTATTGATTTCGTACATCTCAATGATGGATAAATCATATTTGAAGAGAAAAATTATACGCTCAGACCGGGACTTGAACCCGGGACCCTTGGTTCTCTAGACCAAGTGCTCTACCAACTGAGCTACCTGAGCAAGTACCGATCTAAACGCAAATCTTTCTCTATATACATTGTAATTCCCATCCACCAAATGCTGTGAAGCCATGCTTCTATCTTGCAAATGGCGGCTCCTTTATTAAGAAGACATATTTGGGAATTATACATTACAGCCAGTACGGCTTTTTCCAAGTTTTTATTATTGATTTCGTACATCTCAATGATGGATAAATCATATTTGAAGAGAAAAATTATACGCTCAGACCGGGACTTGAACCCGGGACCCTTGGTTCTCTAGACCAAGTGCTCTACCAACTGAGCTACCTGAGCAAGTACCGATCTAAACGCAAATCTTTCTCTATATACATTGTAATTCCCATCCACCAAATGCTGTGAAGCCATGCTTCTATCTTGCAAATGGCGGCTCCTTTATTAAGAAGACATATTTGGGAATTATACATTACAGCCAGTACGGCTTTTTCCAAGTTTTTATTATTGATTTCGTACATCTCAATGATGGATAAATCATATTTGAAGAGAAAAATTATACGCTCAGACCGGGACTTGAACCCGGGACCCTTGGTTCTCTAGACCAAGTGCTCTACCAACTGAGCTACCTGAGCAAGTACCGATCTAAACGCAAATCTTTCTCTATATACATTGTAATTCCCATCCACCAAATGCTGTGAAGCCATGCTTCTATCTTGCAAATGGCGGCTCCTTTATTAAGAAGACATATTTGGGAATTATACATTACAGCCAGTACGGCTTTTTCCAAGTTTTTATTATTGATTTCGTACATCTCAATGATGGATAAATCATATTTGAAGAGAAAAATTATACGCTCAGACCGGGACTTGAACCCGGGACCCTTGGTTCTCTAGACCAAGTGCTCTACCAACTGAGCTACCTGAGCAAGTACCGATCTAAACGCAAATCTTTCTCTATATACATTGTAATTCCCATCCACCAAATGCTGTGAAGCCATGCTTCTATCTTGCAAATGGCGGCTCCTTTATTAAGAAGACATATTTGGGAATTATACATTACAGCCAGTACGGCTTTTTCCAAGTTTTTATTATTGATTTCGTACATCTCAATGATGGATAAATCATATTTGAAGAGAAAAATTATACGCTCAGACCGGGACTTGAACCCGGGACCCTTGGTTCTCTAGACCAAGTGCTCTACCAACTGAGCTACCTGAGCAAGTACCGATCTAAACGCAAATCTTTCTCTATATACATTGTAATTCCCATCCACCAAATGCTGTGAAGCCATGCTTCTATCTTGCAAATGGCGGCTCCTTTATTAAGAAGACATATTTGGGAATTATACATTACAGCCAGTACGGCTTTTTCCAAGTTTTTATTATTGATTTCGTACATCTCAATGATGGATAAATCATATTTGAAGAGAAAAATTATACGCTCAGACCGGGACTTGAACCCGGGACCCTTGGTTCTCTAGACCAAGTGCTCTACCAACTGAGCTACCTGAGCAAGTACCGATCTAAACGCAAATCTTTCTCTATATACATTGTAATTCCCATCCACCAAATGCTGTGAAGCCATGCTTCTATCTTGCAAATGGCGGCTCCTTTATTAAGAAGACATATTTGGGAATTATACATTACAGCCAGTACGGCTTTTTTCCAAGTTTTTATTATTGATTTCGTACATCTCAATGATGGATAAATCATATTTGAAGAGAAAAATTATACGCTCAGACCGGGACTTGAACCCGGGACCCTTGGTTCTCTAGACCAAGTGCTCTACCAACTGAGCTACCTGAGCAAGTACCGATCTAAACGCAAATCTTTCTCTATATACATTGTAATTCCCATCCACCAAATGCTGTGAAGCCATGCTTCTATCTTGCAAATGGCGGCTCCTTTATTAAGAAGACATATTTGGGAATTATACATTACAGCCAGTACGGCTTTTTCCAAGTTTTTATTATTGATTTCGTACATCTCAATGATGGATAAATCATATTTGAAGAGAAAAATTATACGCTCAGACCGGGACTTGAACCCGGGACCCTTGGTTCTCTAGACCAAGTGCTCTACCAACTGAGCTACCTGAGCAAGTACCGATCTAAACGCAAATCTTTCTCTATATACATTGTAATTCCCATCCACCAAATGCTGTGAAGCCATGCTTCTATCTTGCAAATGGCGGCTCCTTTATTAAGAAGACATATTTGGGAATTATACATTACAGCCAGTACGGCTTTTTCCAAGTTTTTATTATTGATTTCGTACATCTCAATGATGGATAAATCATATTTGAAGAGAAAAATTATACGCTCAGACCGGGACTTGAACCCGGGACCCTTGGTTCTCTAGACCAAGTGCTCTACCAACTGAGCTACCTGAGCAAGTACCGATCTAAACGCAAATCTTTCTCTATATACATTGTAATTCCCATCCACCAAATGCTGTGAAGCCATGCTTCTATCTTGCAAATGGCGGCTCCTTTATTAAGAAGACATATTTGGGAATTATACATTACAGCCAGTACGGCTTTTTCCAAGTTTTTATTATTGATTTCGTACATCTCAATGATGGATAAATCATATTTGAAGAGAAAAATTATACGCTCAGACCGGGACTTGAACCCGGGACCCTTGGTTCTCTAGACCAAGTGCTCTACCAACTGCTCAGGTAGCTCAGTTGGTAGAGCACTTGGTCTAGAGAACCAAGGGTCCCGGGTTCAAGTCCCGGTCTGAGCGTATAATTTTTCTCTTCAAATATGATTTATCCATCATTGAGATGTACGAAATCAATAATAAAAAAAATCAAAAATATAGTTATAACATATATGTGCGTGTGTGTCCGTTAACGCTGAAGGAGCCCCAATTTTTGTATAGTCAAACCAAACTTGGCAGGTAGCAATTAATTAAAAAAGTAAGGTTGAGTTTTTTAAGCAAGCAATATCGCACATTTTGTGTAGAAGTTTATCTGAGACGAAAATTTAAAAATCATCCTAGCAGTCGAAATTTTCGACATTTCACAATGAGGCTCAGTATATGCCATTTACCTGAAACCTGAATTAAAACTTGGCTCTAGCAATAGTCAAATTTGGTTCGTCGCAATACATAGCATAAAATTTAATCAACACCCAAATTAACAATGTAGTCATCAAGATACAATAGTTTAACTCAATAATGTTAACAAAGTAATGGTGAGACGAATATATATATGTCCACCGCTGTGGTCTTGATGTAGCGTGCTGCCTTCTCACGCAGCGGAGCCGGATTAGTTTCCCGGTCGGGACAGGCTCCTGGGTGAGACAAATGTCAGGAAGCCTAGGCCCAGCGGTCCCCGAAAATTATCCGGCCATCATCATCATCCTTCAACGGTATGGAAAGCAATGGGAAGCTACCACAGGTATAATTCCCTAGTAAAGCTGCAAAACATAGCATGAAAATGATGCGATTGCAGTGAAAGACTTGCACTCGGGCAGAATTACTATATATATATATATATATATATATATATTCCACCGCTAAGGTCTCGAGGTAGCGTGCTGCCTTGTCACATTATCATCATCATCATAATCCTTCACCGGTGTGGAAAGCAACGGAAAGCTACCACAACTACTATACCCTACTAAGTAAAGCTGCAAGCATAGCTTGAAAATGCTATAATTGCAGTGAAGGACCTGCCTTCGGGCAGAATTACTATGGATGGATATATATATATATATATACCTTTATTTATTTATCGGTTTCAGATTGTACAGAATGGACGATTTTCTTTCTCTGCAGTCCTACATTTTTAAATAAGCTGGTATCAGAAATTAAGAATCTGCAATTTAACAAATGATATATTTAGGCAATTCCGTAAACCAACAAAATAGGACCATAAATTTGACATCATGAATAATTTGTTTAATTTACGCAGTTGCTGCGTGACGGATTGTTTGATATTCAGTATTCGCATTTAGACAACCTTTTTTAAATTACTGGGATTGTCAATAAAAATGAATTAGAAAATTTGATGAGTCATTAATTAAAAATCGTTTTAACAGATCTGTCAGCCATGATTCCTTCTACGAAGACTAAACCCTAATATATATATCCATCCATAGTAATTCTGCCCGAGGGCAGGTCCTTCACTACAATCACAGCATTTCATGCTATGCTTGCAGCTTTACTAGGGAATTGTAGGTGTGGTAGCTTCCCGTTGCTTTCCACACCGATGAACGATGATGATGATAATGATAAGGATGATGATGATGATGATGGCCATGTGATTTCGGGGACTGTTTGGGCCTTAAAGTTTTCCTGACATTTGTCTTACAGGTGAGGAAAACCCCCGATAAAAACCTCATTCATATATATATACATATATATATATATATATATATATATATATATATATATATATTCAAAATGCCCCAGGTTATCATTTCGACATTTCTGGTGTTCTCTCCTGACATGACGTATTTGTAACCCACTTCTGAGGTTGGGAGCCTGGAAGGCGGAGTTACATTGCCCCGATGATATGAGAGTCGATGATGATGGTAATGATGTGCCAGGAGAGGTTTTAAAACTAAACATAAGCTAATTAGGTGAATACGATATTGATGATAATGATGGTCAGATGGTGTTCGGGGACCGTTTGGGCTGACATTTATCTTACAGGTGAGGAAATACCCCAAAAAAACTCACACAGGAAATTTGTCCCGATCGGTGATCGAACTCGGGTCCGCTGCGAGGCAAGGCAGCATACTATCTTGAGACTACAGCGGTGGACCAAACTATACCCTAATATATATGGCTACATCCAGCTGTGCTAGTGTGTGTGAGAGAAGGGATACTCTATTAATTGGCCTGTGGGTGCGTGGAGAAATGGATCCAAGATTCTTAGCCGACGTCCCGACATTTCGAGATCACAAGTTGTTCCTCACCTCTGGTTCCAAAGTTTTGGGTTTAAAATCCGGCCTGAGTTAATTGATTTTTTAGAGCGTAAAACCACTTAGCATGGCTTGTTGTCATCCTAACGTATCTCAAAAACGTAAAACTGAAAATATATATTTTAAAAATGTTTCGAGTTATGCTATAAGGATACTAAACATGCACTCTTACTTTAACAGATGAGAAAAAATCTATTAGTATTTGAGAATTGATTTCTTAAGAAAATCTTTAGATCAAATACAATCAAAGTGGCAGGCAAGTACATACCTAACAATGAACTACATGATATTTATGGGAAACCGGATATAATAAGAATAATAAAGTCTCACAGACTGCGATATGCAGGATATATGGCACGAATAGGGAATGAAAGAAGGGTAATGAAACTTATTCAACAAAACAAGATGGAAATCATCCAGTCGGTAGGCCAAGAATGATGTGGGAAAATAACATTAACAATTATTTATGGGAGATACATTATATAGAGGATAGACAATTGTAGGCTTTTACGGCCGGTGTATTGATTCCTGTTTCGTTCTTTTTCCTGTATAAATGGTCTGTGGTCCATGTTAAAAAAACTGGACCTCGGTTAATTAGCTCAGAAGACGAACCAAACAGGAATAATTACGGGATGTTTGGAAAACATTAATTCAGGATAGGGATGTATGGACTGGTAATGTCCGCGCCACCGTGAATCTACGAGTACGATAGTGCTAATGAGTTTTTGTTATGCTTTCCTTCATAAATTATATAATCCGTGGATAACATTTATGAAATAATCTCATGCCTGAAATAACAGACATCCAAGACAAAGTTCAAGCCTAGCTTTGAATCGCAAAGCTACTGAACTTTCCTGTTAAGAAACATCGTTAAATAAAGTGTTACCTCTTATCAGGGCTACCGATCTAGGGACAAATTTCCTTACTTCTTGTACCGAGTCACGGATTCAATTCCGATCGAGGTCCATGGGCTTTTGAATGGAAAATCCTCCGGGAGAGATTTTAAGCCGTGGTCTCAAATATGAATATTTTCGGATCTAAAGTAGATCCTCTGAGCAAACTTTAATCGGCCTTTTCCATCCAAATAGTACTTAAGTTGCCAACTAGGTATGTCTTTTAGGCTGTGAGCTAAAGAATTGTCACTGGCTGACATGTGCAGGGATATAAGCTTAATTAATTACCTCGTCTAAGTACAGTCTATACAGACTGACTGCGCTTGTGTCTAAGTACAGTCTATACAGACTGACTGCGCTTGTTTTAAAATAGATAAAGTCTAAGGATTAACTACACTCTAATTTAGAACACTGTACATGCTGAAATGGTCACACGTAGCAATATATTATTATATAATGGAAAAGGGGAATTAAAGAAAAATTAAGGAAATTTTCAATAATGGTTGAATTCAAATGCCTAGAACAATAACTACAAACAGAAATGAGATGCACAAAGAAATTAAACGTAGACTCAATTCTACAAATGCATGCTATTATGCATTACAGGGAATCTTGTCTCAATTTCTCTCAAAAAAAAAAATAACAGTGAGCTACATGATCTTTGTAGGAAACCAGATATAACAAGAAGTGATATGTCTCGTATACTGCGATGAGCAGGACATGTGGCATGAATGGGGAAAGGAAGAGAGACATGGAAACTCCTTGTAAGAAAACCGCAGAAACAGTGTCCAGTAAGTAAGCTAAGAATGAGATGGGAGAATAATATTATTCACGATTTGAGAGAAGTAAATTAGGCCTATACGGAAATTGATTGGAAAATGTCAGATCTGGATAGGAATATATGGAGAGCTTATGTCCGTTCGGTCACTAAGCTACAATCTCTACTTTGTCAGTGGATCAGTTAATCAGTATATTCTCAGACAGAAAAAAGAATGAATTTTTGATAAAATTTGTCTTTTGTTGATAGGCGCATAATTTCAGTAAAATGTATTTTATTCTCTTGCACAATATCCGATCTAGTAATAAAGTAATTTCTCTTGCACAATATCCGATAGGTCCTTATTCCGGGGGATATGTTCTGCAAATACGCAGCGAATACAGAAACCGAAAAAATGGATTGGTAATTTGTACGGGTATATAGGGGATATGTTCCGAGGTTCCAAAACAAAATAAAAATTATCAAAATGTAATCTATTTTATAAAAGATTTTGAACACTTTCTATTAATTATGACTGTCAGTCAAGGCCTTAAACAACTTAATAATTTTTCCCTGCTTTGCCGTTTGTGTGGTCCTATCTTTGAAGAAAATATTACTTATTATTTTGTTCTCATTTTTATAGAGAAGAAGTGAAGATTTAAGTTGAATAATATTTATAAATTCATTTAAAAGTGTTGTATGTTCATACCTTGGAGCATATCTAATTCTATAATGAAATATGTTTCCTCCCATGAAGTATTGATGTACTGACCTCCATTGCACCTGACTCATTATACGGAACATGAACCTCCACTGTTCTGTCAAGGGAGGGAAGCTATAGCTCCTGCATGACATTAAAACTTCCCCTCAAATCCTCTTCCAAGTGCTCCCTTTACCCCGCTAGTACTGAGAAATCATCCTCCGAATCGAATTGCTCATCACTTGATGATGGCTGATTTAACATCTTACCTTTAATTATTTTTAAAAGAAAACGCCATAAGATAATAATAATAATAATAATAATAATAATAATAATAATAATAATAATAATAGCTTTATTTTACCTGGCAGAGTTAAGGCCTTAAGGCCTTGTCTACCACTCAACCAGGTTTAAAAAAAATACAAACAAAAATAGTCTTAAATCTAAATTACAATATATATCTATAAATATAAATGATTACAAGTTATGAATACAATACAATTAATATTTATAATGTATTTTGATTTACTCTAAATTTAACGAATTAAATATATATGTACAATATATATAAAAAAACAGGAAAAGATTAATGACATAGTATAAAATTAAATAAATAGAGAAAAATTAATTATTAGACAACAGGTAACTATAATTTAGTAAAACTGATGATGAAATTCCGTCGAAGTAAAATAAACACCTGGACGTTTAGTCTCCTGAACTTGTTAAAACCTTTTATAATGTCGATACTGTGATCTTCTTCAGAATGAGGTTGTGGCAAACTGACTTAGTTGTGATTATCCAGTTCCCTGGGAGGTCGAACTGCAACCTGAAAGACCTAATGTTCTTTGCAGATAGTGGAATATATGGAAGGAAACTATACTATATTGGTGTTACGTTATTTGTTAAGATTCTTCCTCCCGGTCCGATAAATCAAGTACTTCACTTATTAATAATACCGCCGTTTTTTATTGGGCTTATGGCCGTGAGAAGGGACTACAACCTTCACATTGGCATTTATCCTGCCGCCGAGGTAGTTACTCAGGACCCGAGTTCTGAGGAAGCTCATTGATGTGACCCCCCATCCCAATAGATTCCCACAGCCATATATTACTATCAATGCCTTCGGTTCCTCAATCGCCGTAGCCGAGCGGTTAAGGCAAGATGCCTTGGCGCAGAGCTACGGGATTTGCGCTGGTTCGAGTCCCCATGTGGGAAGAATATTTTTCATGGAATTTCTGCCAGTAAGGGATGGGTGCCCACCCAGCATCGTGAGGCAATTGGGTAGCTACAATTAGTAATGACTCAAGTTAAAAAAACAGCTATAACGGCTGGAGGACCCGACATGCCGATACCCCTACACTGGCTTATGATTGTCTACCTCTGAGATTAAGACATGGGCGTGATGCCAGCAGCCAGCTGGTAGGCCAAGGGCCTTCTAGGCCTATCGCGCTTGGAGTTTTTTTTTCGGTTCCTCAAACCAAACTATTTTACCTAAAATGGGATGAGATGAAGGGTGATGTGACATGAATGAATGAGAACTGGAATGACACGAAGGAGCAAGGAAGGAAAGTTTAAAGTGTTGGTCGGATTAAATACGGTAAACGGAGAACCCCGATAAAAACCTGAAAAATCTTTCTCAGGAATCGCTAGGATTCGAACCGGTATTCCAATCGGGACAGCCAGACATCCTTCGAGACCGCGAAGGTTACATACTACTAGGTTCGTTCACATTCAAGTAACGCGATTGTTGGGAAGACCGTGGCAATGATGGTTGACGAATACAAATTGTAAAGCTCTAATTACTAAATTATAAGATATTAATTATAAAATTGGTACCTGCTAAGTCAGTGGTCCTCAACTAAATTATTAACGCCATCAAGTTAATCCAGTATGGAGACCTTTCAAAAACAATGTTTCATCTTACCAGTTAAAATGAAGAAGATGAAACATTGTTTTAACCCATTGGAGACACGTTTAAAGTGCCTAGCATGTTCACTGGGAACCCATTTAAATCTCCTCACCGCTACTCCGGCTGCGCTGGACTTTAAATACACATAGTGTGTTCTATCACTTATGTTTTCAGATATTTTGTTTACCCCTGAATTTCTTTTAGTATATTGTACTTTTACGAATAGCAAAGGAATGTGGCCTACCTGCTACCCTCTTTTGTGCATTGTAAACCGTTATGTTTTGTTATTTTCAAGGCTGTGAAAGTTGACAAACAATTCAAAAACCATCTTTTTGTAAAAGTTCTCGGATATTGCCTTGAAAGTAAACACAAATCATATGTTCAAACAAGACCGAAAAAAATAACAAACGCAATATAATACTGTACATAATAAAAATAAATATATGAAATAAAATAAGCATAGACCTATACATTATAAAATCAGGAAAAGTTCTTCGTATATTCTTTAATTATCATAGTTATATATCGACCTGTAAATTATAAAATACTATAGATAAAAACTGGACGAAACTCACCTAATATTTCTACCATCTGTAGCACGCACGGTTACGTTGTCACTGTATATTATTTCATCGTCCGAATCTTCGTTTCATGATAATTCACTACAATCACTGTCACATAACATTTCATCCACTACTTCACTTAGTTTCTCAAAAGCAATACGTTCTCTCCTATTTACGCACATATTGCAAGAAAAAAAATTAAATTTAAAACTATGAATTTTAACAAATAAGCACTGAATTTATATTCACTTATATTTTACCGTAATAAATGCCTACAACTATAGTCTACTATTCTATAAATAATAACTAAAATAAACTATACAATACACTAGGCCTATACATATTTACTTTACATAAACAAACAACACATTTTACTGATGGTGAACCGAAAATGTAAACCACTAAAAAAACCTAACGTCTTACAGTGGGGGTTATAACACAACGAGTCTAGCTCGTTGTGGGGCTGTTTGGACTTTCTACCTGCTCACGAGGGAGACTCGTTAAAAGTCTCCAATGGGTTAAAAAGTAAATAATTTAGTTGAGGACGACTGACTTACCAGGTACCAATTTTATATTTAATATCTTATTTCATAACCTCAACGGTGCTTTAATATGAATTTAAAAAGTACTACATTATATAGTTTTGTGGTTTGTTCATTTTCTGTCCTAGTTTTTTTATGGCAGTTAATACTTTTCTAAATTGTTTGCAAAAATAAATTAAAGGATTAAGCGTTTTTTGCTAAACACAAAAATGGCAAAGGATTCCGCACTGTGATCTATGAAGTTTTGTGTAATCTAACGAAAATCATGCCCGGTATAATATAGATTGAGAATATAGCAATGTGATAAGTAAGTAGAAAGGTGAAAAACCGAGTAGCTTCAACAGAGTCTGCACCCATTACACAAAATGGCCGCATAATGCAGACACCATATAATTTACACAGACACAGGAAAGCATAACATATACATGTGAATTATATACAGATGGATGGAGAGGAAGCTTCGGAGTTGATTCTGCAATTGTAATATTTACGGAAAAAGACCTCACTCACCAAATGCAATATAAGTTTCATCACAGGTGCTCGAACAACAGATCGAGCGGAGCAGTGAGCTATATTAAAAGCTCTGGAAGAAATGGACTCCCTACAAAAAATCTACACAACAGACAAAAACAGCTGCAGTCTTCACCGATAGCAGAATAACACTGGACTTTGACAAAAATAATGCCTCCAGTCCTAACGGTCCTATTACGCTGATGTATCAAAGAATATTTCACATTTTATTTCAATGGCATACACCGAAAAATGTGGCCGTAGCAGCTATTTTTAAATTTTCACTTCCGGTTAACCCCCACTATTATTGAGCCATTTTGTTGGTCAACGAACTTGATTACACTTATTTTAATTTATTGTTGTATGCGGAGTTTGGTTGCGAAAAAGAAC
This sequence comes from Diploptera punctata, assembly GCA_030220185.1. Taxonomy (NCBI): domain Eukaryota; kingdom Metazoa; phylum Arthropoda; class Insecta; order Blattodea; family Blaberidae; genus Diploptera; species Diploptera punctata. The sequence continues at coordinate 293,946 of JASPKZ010005286.1, read as the reverse complement.
AAAAATTGCTGCAGCTATAGAACTTAATAGACACACGTGAAAAAAAATATATATACAGGGATGTCTAGGTAGGTTTGTCGGTAAAGAAATAACGTATGAAGTTAGAGGCCCTGGGTTAAAATCGCGGTTCAGGCATTAATTTCTGTTTTCATGACACACACACACAATATGGCCACATGGCCTAAAACGAATTTGTTGATGATGATGATGATATATATGTGTGTGTGTTTGCTTGAGTGCTTGGGCGCTCTTGTATAGCTATTTATGTGAGTGTGTGTGCGTTTTCGGGCGTGTTTGTGTGTGTGCGAGTGCACGCGCGGCTGTGTGTGTGTGTGTGTGTGTGTGTGTGTGTGAGTGCTTCCGTTCGCGTGTGTTTATGTCCGTGGGGGACGCGCGCGTATGTTTGTTCCTGCATGCGTGGGTTTGCTTGTGTGTTTGTGTGTGCGTGCGTGGCGCACACTTTTATATTTGCATATGTGCGTGACTAGGCGCACTGGTGTGTTTGTGTGTATACGTGCGTGCGTGTGTTTGTGTATGTGTATGTGCGAACACGTAATTCTGTGATCGTGTGTGTGCCCTGCATGTATGTTTGTGTACGTGTGTGTGCGCGCGCGTGTGTGTTTATTTGTCTGTGTGATAGTGTGGGCGTGTTGCGTAAGTCTGTATGTGTGCGTGTGTGTGTGTGTGTGTGTGTGTGTGTGCGTATGTGTGTGCGCGCGCACGTGTTAATGTACTTTTGTGTTTGCGTGCGCGTGTGTGTTTGTGTTTATTTGTATGTGTGTGTGCGTGTTCGTGCGTGCACATGTGTGCTTATTTGTGTGTGTGTGTGCGGCGTGCATGTGTGTTTATCTGTGTGCGTGAGTGTTCAATCCTCTGTGTTTTTGTTGTGTGTACGTGTGCGTGGGAGTCCGCGTTGTTTGTGTGGGTGTGCGTGTTGTAGCATGTGTGTTTATTTGTGTGAGTGTGTTAGCGTTCACTCGCGCGTGTGAGAGCATGCGTTTATTCGTGTGTGTTCTTGTGAGTGTGTATGTTCCTGTGTTTGGGCGCACGTGAGCGCGCGTGTGTTTGTTATTGTATGCATACGTGTTGTGTGTGCGTGTGTGTATACAATAAAGCAGTCTTCATCATTCTCTACGACACTCGGTGGGAAGTAGCCCTGATTCAACTCTTCTCATTCTCAGTGAACTGGGTTTGCTGTACTCGCACACAATAACAGTCTTATCCTTTCTCTCTCTGTCCAGCCTTCACATATTTGCCTTGTCTTCAAAGGATAGTAAAGTATATATTATGCATTTTTAATCGTCGTTTCTTATACCAAGTAAATAGAAACGATTAAAATGATTATATATATATATATATATATATATATAAACACATATGTATATATTCAAACAAGGCCTACATCCTCCATAACTAACTCCCTGACACTTTCAAACCAGAAGGTTCATGACCGCGCGGATATAAGCACACCATATATACCTATTCTGAAATAATGATTTCCAATCATTCCGTGTATAATCTACTTTCCTCAAAGTTAAAGTTATTATCCCACCTCATTCTTGGTCTACCTACTGGGCGTCTTCCCTCTGGTTATCCTACAAGAAGCTTCCATGCACGTCTTTCATTCCCCATTCGTGCCACATGCCCTGTTCATCGCAGTCTACGAGACTTAACTGTTCTTATTATATCTGTCTTCCTCTAAACACCATGTAGTTCACTGTTATTTAATTTTCTCCATTCACCTGTCTTATCATTTCCCTTTGATCAAACAATTTTCCTAAGAACTATATTTTCAAATAGCTATTATCTCCTTTCCTCCCAGTAAGAGTCCACATTTCCAATCCATATAATATAACTCGTAGAATAATTGTTTTATATATTTTCAGTTTAACATTTTTTGAAAGGAGTTCGGACGAAATTATCTCTGCAATGCATAATAGCACGCATTTCCAGAATTGAGCCTATGTTTAATTTATTTCTGGTATCATTCATATTTGTGATTATTTTCGTAGATACTTGAATTCAGTCACTTCCTCAAAATTTCTCTCATTTCTTATTAGCTGTCAATTTCCATTATATAATGTATTTCTAAGTGTGTTCATATAATTAGTTTTATAGATATTAACTTCCAGTCCCAATTTCTTAGTGTTACTCAATAGTGTGTGCGTGTAATATTTCCTCGCTCTCGCCCAATAGTAGGCCTACTACATCAGCAGCATAAACTAGCAGCTTATTAATACCATTGAGTTGTTAGCCTTCTTCATCCTCTAAAGATTTGATGGCATGCTCTAGTACATCATTAAATAGTAGAGGAGAGAGTGCATTTCCTTGCTTCAACCCATTGTGAATTTCAAAAGTATCCGAAAACTGTTTGCCTACATTCACCCTACTCATTGTACCATTTAGACACATTCGTATAAGTCCAACTAACGTTTTAGGAATTCCGAACTCCAGCAGGATACTATATAACTTCTGATTCTTAATTGAATCGTATGCCTTTTTGAAGTCTACGTATAGTTGATGTATTGTACCAGTATATTCTCATTTTTTCCTAAAATCTGTCTTATACTAAACATCTGATCTGTTGTAGACCTGTTTCTTCTAAATCCACAATTATGATCTCCATGAATGTCATCACTATACATTCTCCATAGCTACATTAATTTTAATATATAATTCCTGACTTTATAATTGCTCACTCAGTTAATTTCTTTCTGTGTTAATTCGTCACTGGGTTAACTCGGTGGCGAATTGTACATTAATTTCGAAATTCGTTAATTACATGTATTTGATCTGCTATGTTGTAAATATTTTTAAAAAGTAGGACTGCTGATTAATGCTGGCGACAATTACTATTGTTTGAGGTGCTTGTTGACTAAACATTATGCATATATACTTATATACATAGAGATAGAAAAAGAAGGGGAAAGAAATTATATAGCCTGGAAGTTTGTTACCGCAGTACACCAGTTCCACTCGCACTTTGCCTAAATTACATTACCATACTGAGTTCCTGTTGATCTAAAACTGTGCGATACTAATTTTAACCATTTCGTTCTCCTCTATTTACATATACACCACTCGACTCTTTATCTTGTTAACATTACATGCAGTTGTTATAAATGTCTACTTACCAATGAAATACACTAGTTATTTACGTTATAACAGGAGAGCTGTGTTAAATTACGAAAAGAATAATTCGTAAAATATTTTTAATACTTGTATTCTCAATTATTTATTTCATCATGTGTCCACTAACAGTATTTAATAATACATATTAACATGTATTATACATAGTCTATTCAACAAACTGATATATATATATATATATATATACTATGTGTCTCTGTGTATGTGTTTGTATATGCTTGTAGTACATACAACAAACATATTCTTTATATAACTTAATCAACATACATGTATTGTATAGGCCTATAGCGAATTCAATATATATGTAATGTAGGCCTATATAGTTAATTCAATGAAAATGTGCTGTATATAGTCTATTCAACGAACATATAATCTATATTTAGCGTATTTAACATACATGTAGCTTATATTTAAAATAATATACTATATACAGCTAATTCAACAAATATATAACTTTACAGTATATAGTCTATTCAACAAACATATAATCTATATAACCTATTTAACGTACATGAACTTTATATTCAAAAACATGTACTATATATAGCTAATTCGACAAACATATTGGTATACAGTATATAGTCTATTCAAGAAACATATATAGGGCCTACTCTGTATTGTCGATTCAACATACATTTATTTTATATAACCTATTCAACAAATATGTACAGTATATAGCTAATTCAACAAACATGTAATCTACATATTCTATTCAACAAACGTATACTCTGTATAGCTTATTCAACATACATGCACTTTATAAAATTTATTCAATAAAATTATAAGTACAAACATTCCTAAATATGCTCACAATGAACCTGCTCGATTGAATGATGAAGTTATTAAGATTATTTCAAATAAGATACGAATAAAAGTAATATCCAAAACATAGCCCAACAAAAATTAATTATTGCTTAATATTATTCTCTTAAAGTAACCACATGCATTGTCATCTAGTTACTGAAGCGCAAGAACAAGATCACTTTCATTTACAATTTAAGGTTAGAAATATTACCATCGGCCTCAAGGATTAGGCCCTCTGGTTTGTTCCGTCTCAAAGTAATCTCTTGTTTGTTCTGTATTTTTAAATATAGATGTAATGTATTCTATATTTAATTCTTCTCTAATATCTGGGTTCCTTCTGTGGTCTAGTAATTTATAACCTCATCAAATATCTCTAATATTAATTTATGTTTCTTTCTTGGTCTTGTAATGTATAACCAGATACAAGTAGGAGAAACCTCATTTCGGTTAGGCTTTTATGAATTTTAGGATCTCACAGTAAATTATAAAGAAAGAGATTATTTCGGCATTAACATGATATTAGGTGAGAATTTGAGTATGAACCAAGAATTAGAAATCCAATAAGATAACTAGTCAAAATATTTAAGAACATTTATAAATAACAGAAGATATTTAAAATAGGAAATAAAAAACAAATATAATTAAATATTTAGGATGTGATATCAGCTATGAATATGATGGAGATATTGAACATAAAACTCATCAGTTTCTAGCTATCTGTGGCACAATAAATAGAACACTGAATAATAAAGCCCATAAACAAACAAAATTACAATTTTCTAAAACAATGGCGGTCCCTGTCCTTTTGTATGGAAGCGAATCTTGGATTATCACGACCAAACAAGAAAGTAATATTCAAGCAGCCGAGATTAAAATTTTAAGAAGAGTAAAAGGATGCACAAGAATGGACAAGATAAGAAACGAGGATATCCGTGAAGAACTGCAGAACTACTCCATAAAAGAAAAGATATATAACAACAAGATTCAGTGGAAAGAATATGTATAAAGAATAGAAGAGAGTAGATTACCAAATGAAATCTTAAATTATTTTTCCGAGAGGAAGAAGAGATGTCGGACGTCTCTATCTATCTATCTTCGGGTTTTTACAGCTGATGCCGTCTTCCCGTGCCAAACCTCCAAAGCCTACGGTCTTGGGCATCTTCGATGCTTAGCCCTCTAGCTTGCATTACTGTCTTCATGTTTTCCTTCCATGTTAACCTTGGTCTCCCTCTTTTCTTCTCTCTGTTCGGATGCCATTCATATAGTTGCTCGGCCATCGCTCATTTTCCATTCTTAAGACATGTCCTAACCACTTTAATTCCTTCTCCTCAATTCTTTCAATTATGCTTTCTTCTGCTTCCATTATGTTTCTAATTTCCTTATTTGTGACATGTTCTAATCTAGACTTTCTGGCACTTCTCCGTAAATAATCAATTTCTAGAGCTATTAATCTATTCTTGTAGTACTTATTGATTGTCCATACCTCACTTCCATACATTGCAACAGATTCCACCAATGTTTTACCAATATATTTTTTTGTGTCTTTCCAAATATGCTTATCACACCATATGGAATTTAACGATGATATTATTTTGCTACTCAATTAAATTCTATGTTTTATGTTCTCTTTGCCTATACCTTCAATGTTATCCATAATTATTCCCAAATATTTAGTTTGTTTCACTTGCTTTATTTGGATTCCTTCTTCCAATATTAAATTTTCTCGTTCATTGCTATTTATTGCCAGATATTCTGTTTTTTGTAAATTTACTGTGAGACCCCATGATTCATATGTGTTTTTCAACCTTTATATCATGAATTCCACATCAAATTTGTCTTGCGCTAAAACCAGTTGATCATCGACAAATTGTAATGTCAGCAAAAATCTGTTACCTATTGGACGTCCTAGGAAGAAATGGTCTTAGATCATTAGTGAAGGCGGAACAGGCAACTAATGCCTAAACCAAGAAGTGAAGAAGAACAAGAACTAGAATAATTGAATAAAATAATTTTAACGGGTTAATATTCGATATGGTGTTTAAAAATATTTGGAAATTATTATAATGATACATTATAGAAAATATTATCCGAATCACTTTTGAGCTTTGAGTATGAAACATACATATTAAGTTAGAATTTTAAACTGACCTATCATCGTGACCCATCATGACCTTAAGTTTGACTCATTCATTAATCAATATAGTAGTAGACACTTTTTCTGGGAGTAAAGATGGGCGTCACGCAGGGCTGACAATCTGGCTGACATCTTGTGCCTATTGTGTAAAAAGGTGGAAGCCTTAATGTCCTGCTACTCCAAGGCCCTCCTAGGCCTGGGATGGCATCTTTTATCTTTACCTAATTCTAGAAAACGAATGTTAGCAGTGAAAATGGATTAATTGAGGAAATGCTGGAATTTACAGACTACACCTCATAAGAAATTCAGATATTTTAAATAAAATTGTTGCAGATAAAATCATAGTAACAGGAATTAAAACAATGGTCTCAAATTATAGATAGTGTCTCATAAGTAATGTTCTTAAAACTAAATTTAATTTGGATTTTCTTTCTGATAAGAAATTACTCTTCAAAGTATATATTTCATTGCCTTGAAGCATATTTCACAGAGTTTCATTATCCCGCGACCAGTCTCTGGTTTTTTAATGTGAAGAATCAGTTGAGGCCTTCACGTCTCAGTTAATATATTATGGTACTAGCTCTGTTCATTAACTTGTATTTTAGTCATATGTAGATAAATTTGCTCTTTTTTCTGTCTGTTCTGATGTATAATATTATTTTTTTCCCGTAAAGTGTGATGTTTCTTTTGACAAACTATATACCCAGACAAACGAAGTTCCAGTAGCCATTCGTCTCAGAAGACGAGGTAGCTTCACCGGCAGTTAAATGGCCTTCAACTCTAAAGACAATGTAAACTCACTCTTATACATTTTGCAATATTTTGTACATCCATTGGCAGGGAAATCTTTTGTTCACATTTATGAATAGTAAAGGAATGTGTTTGGTCTTAACCCTTATTGTGATCTGAAGTACCGTTATATTTTGTTCGTTTTTAATGTCTGAAAATAGATAATATAATTTACGGTGACTTAAATCCGGTTTTTTGGGAAAATGCATTGAGCATTAAAACCTGAAGTGAATGGGTTAAATAGTGAAGAGAGAACAATGGTAAAAATATTACACAAAATAAATATGATTAATAATTTTGTTTGATATAGTGCAAAATTGAAGGACATTCTAAAATCAAACACAAACATTGTACTAAAATCCTTTAAAAAACTGAAGCTGAAAACAAATATAAAAAAATAGTTCTATGCTATGGGACCCGAACCCAGAATTTCCTGAATAGGCCTATAGGTCGAGTCTCTACTCTCTGTAATTAATCACTCTATTCAATAATTCATGTTTTACTTCTATGTAGATATCTGCATTTCTTATTTTGTCTGTTCTTGTGCGCAATTACTTACAGATTTTCGAAAAGTGTGAAGTCTCTTTTGGCAAGGTTACGTATGAAATACATTACATTTATAACATGACAAATATCTCAGTGAAAAATTGATGTTATTGGATTTTACGAGGCATAAATCTTTGTCACACATAAATAATGGAGATAAAGTTTGCTTTCTGTGGGCAGAGATAAGAGATGGGGGCAGTATAAACAGAATGTGGAGTGGATGTAACCGTTGACGGACATCTCAAGAAGGCGTGGGTATCGGATCAACTTTGTACATTAACTCCTAGACATCTCTTCGCTCGATAATGGCTGTTGTTTGTGTCCCATCACAGAGAGAATAAACCCTGTCAACGCTCCTCTCTGCAAATAACAAAAGGCGAAGAAAGTTTGACTTCTTACAGAAGTTTTGGAACCTCTTCTTTTATTATTTGTGATGCAGTGCAGAAATCCCTCGTCACACTTCGTAGGGTTTCACTAATCTCTAAAGCAATTCATAATACAACAATAAGTTATAAGAAAGTAGAGATATTTCTGACAAAATAGCTCATAGTCCGTCAATACCAATAAGAGGAGCTTCTGCTTTCATTTCTCCTACCATTAGTGTCACAGCTCAAATCAACGCACACAGCAGAGGAATTCAAAACTGAGTATATTACCTAATAATAAAAAAAAATAATTAATGTTATTATTATTATTATTTATATCATTATTACAGAACTTCGGGTAAATTGGACCCCTGTATTCAGTTTGTTGTTTTTCTAGTTTAATTAAGGGATTTGAATTTTGTTTAATTACAGTGATTATCATTAGTGTTGTAACTATGAAATAGCATTGTCATTTTATTCAAATATGGAAATATCTTCATAATTTATAAACTTTTTTTACATTACAAGAAAGATACATTTTAACTTCCATATTCGGATAAAATGGACCCCAGAGTCCACCTTAGTTTCCAAGTCTACTTTTCAGTTTAGTTACTCAATCAATTGTCATACAGGACAGGCACAGATTAATCTGAAAATAGTTATGACTGATCATAATTAAATAGCGTTGAGTGTTATTTAATGTTTTGAAATTATTTTGGTGATTTATATCATTCCCACATCATTCAAAATGTAGAAAGAGCAAAAGGGTTGGCGTTTAGTAAAATTACAAGGATACTTACTTAATCACTGGCACTATCGAAAACCGTATGTTCATGGCCGCGCGGACATAAACCCCCCACCCCCCCCCCCCCCCCCCCCAAAAAAAACAACCCCCCCCCCCCCCCCCCCCCCCCAAGCTTCTCCATACCACCCCTATCCTGAGCTAATGCCTTTGGCATGGGTTCCCTGAAGTAGTCCCCGCCCGGAGAACCGAATGGGGGACTATTTGACCTCCGGAAAATTTTACCCCAGTTGAACCCATGTCCGCATTTCTTGACGGTTGTATTTTTACGGTGAAAGATCGTCACTCTTTCGCCCAAGGTACTTTTTCTCGTCTGGCTTATCACCTTCGACCAGTCCGGCATTGGTAACCCTTTCGGCAGCCGGCATAGCTTTCAGGATCATTTAAGCACGCAAGCCACTCCACCACGACAAGGTAAAGGTACCATGCAGGGAAAATTACAAAGATATTAAATAAAATTAACTAAGTGAATGGTTTTTACAGATAGCATCCTCATAGATAAAATATACGTATTCGTGTAAAGTGGGCCCAGAGGGTTCACATTAATCAAATTTCTTTTTCATGTTTAATTATTTTACACAGCCACCATGTCACATAATATAAAAACAAACTGGTCAATATATTAAAACAGCATCTATAGAATATAATATATTTAGGAGTTTTTTCAACATTCTTAATATTCATTAGCAGAAATTAAGAATTGAAAACTTTTAAAGTGTTCATTTTCATAAATATCACAAATAAACCCTTATTCGCACAAATAACAAAACAAACTGGCGTTGAACCCGTAAAACTTCATGAGGGGAAGAAGTTAAAGTATTTTCTGTTCTAGAGCAGCACCAATTAAAGAAGATATTAACAGGATCCACGCAAACAGAAGGGTCCACATTACCCGAATTCCCTATATATTATTTTATGGAAATACATTACAAGGAAACTCTCAACCATTGCATGCCGAAATCTGTCTTCAAATTTCTCTCAGAGAAGCGTTCTGCTGTACCAAGACCGTGTACAAAAAAAATCATACCTTCCGCTTTTCACTACAAGGCATTAAAATCAAGTGCCAAATATATCATTAAAACTACAGGTAACCAATACACCTCCTGAATTAGTGGACTGGATAACCCTCATAACCTGTATCAGCTCCGCCTCACTACATTCCATTCTTCTCAAGCATGGAGTCTATCTGCTGGTCTCCTCTCCTTTCTTCAAAGTCCATGCCTCACTGCCGTAGCAAAGTGCAGGTCTTGTTAAAGTTGTGCATAACTGTACTCTTGTACATCTTTGAACTAGTGAAGATTTCATTACTGAATTTATTATTCCATGGTTTTATTAAAATTAATAATTTTAATTGATATATCTAGTTCATCCAAATATGTTAATGTATATACGAGACAGGTAAATGAAACTACTCTTTCCAGTATTCTGAATCTATATAAATTGTTACACGTATCTGGTATTTTCCATGAAAAACAATTACATAGGACAAGTGTCGCCTCATCTTCATTGTTCAGGACAAGTGTCGCCATTTCTTCACTGATATTTAGAAGCAGGATCACGAGGGGTCACCACATGTTCACTGGATTGTATGAGTATAAAATAAAGGTAATGGGTCCAAGCTATTTTCTGGAACAGAGGTTCTTAAGTTTTGGCGAAAACTATAATTGGAACCGTATGCGTTTTATACACGTAAACATTCATTATACCAGTATGTGATAAATGTTTCCATGATTTATATTAACAAGGACTAAAAATATGTCTCTGGTAATACGCGGTCCGATATACAAACTTGTATTATTTTCATCCGTAATTCCTCACATTATATTTGTTCTCAAATGTAATAATCAGTATTACTAATGTTATTTCATTATAACACTTCTATCTATCTATCTTCGGGATTTTACAGCTGCTGCCGTCTTCCCGTGCCAAACCTCCAAAGCCTACGGTCTTGGGCATCTTCGATGCTTAGCCCTCTAGCTTGCATTACTGTCTTCATGTGTTCCTTCCATGTTAACCTTGGTCTTCCTCTTTTCTTCTTTCTGTTAGGATGCCATTCATATAGTTGCTTCGGCCATCGCTCATCTTCCATTCTTAAAACATGTCCTAACCACTTTAATTCCTTTTCCTCAATTCTTTCAATTATGCTTTCTTCTGCTTCCATTTTGTTTCTAATTTCCTTATTTGTGACACGTTCTAATTTAGACTTTCTGGCACTTCTTCGTAAATAATCCATTTCTAGAGCTATTAGTCTATTCTTGTAGTACTTATTGATTGTCCATACCTCACTTCCGTACATTGCAACAGATTCCACCAATGTTTTACCAATATATTTTTTTGTGTCTTTCCAAATATGCTTATCCCACCATATGGAATTTAATGATGATATTATTTTGCTACTCAATTCAATTCTATGTTTTATGTTCTCTTTGCCTATACCTTCGATGTTATCCATAATCATTCCCAAATATTTAGTTTGTTTCACATTATAACACTTAAGGTGGTAATATTCGTCTTATAATTACTGTATGAATGTTTATGGAGGGCCGCGTTCTTCCTGGAAACAACACACATAAAATTCAGTCGTTAATTAATATTATTGATATAACTTACTAATCTTCTTTGTATTATTTAACATAGTAACTAATTTAATATAGATTGGTATAATGTAGAGTTTTATCACAATAAAATCTATCATAATTTAGCGATAGTGTGTCCAGGATAGATTTTTTTTTACAATCTGTGGACTTCGAAAGCACATCTGAACTCTCAGACATTCCAAGAGTGAATAGCCGGCCTAATTACCCCTAGCCAACAAGAAAAGCTTCCATAAATACGTGTGAACTCCTCTGCCGTTTGTTTGGAAATTTCTCTAAATTGCTGAAACATTCTATAGGCGTAAGTAGTATAATTAAACATGGCGGAGCTAATAGAAATAAAAAAAAAACAATTAAAATATAATTCAAACCATTGTGATAATATGTCAATACTGTCATACGAGAAAAATAAAACAAATAAATATGCAATGAATCTGAGAACAGAGAAAATAAAAAGTGTGAAAGTAAGTAAAAAATCTGATAAGAGATAGAATAGGTAGTGCTAAAAAAAATTAAATATATGAATAAATCAATAAATATTGTACCAAATTATTAAGCTGCAGGCGGTATTTTATGAAATCTTAACAAATATTATAAAATATAACTTATTCTTCATATACAATTTTACACTCTTTTATTCATTTCTAAATGTCTATTTAATCCTTCAAAATTAATACATATTGCTCGATAGCGCATTTTGTCGTACTTACAGCAATGACGATCATGATTGAAAGTTCAAACTTCCTACATTTCGGGGTTGCTAACCTAAGTAACTATACTGTAATATTACATACAACAAACACGCGTGTGGGAAGTAAAACCACTGCTCTCTATGTATATTACATACAATGTGTATACAACAAATATCCAAAAAGTAGTGTTATATACATTATAGAAACTGAACTTTATTTGAAACATTAAATACGTACTTGCCGCCATTTTATCACTAATTGGTCTCACGGCCTCTTGTTATTTTATCACTAATTGATCTCACGACCTCCTGTTATTTTATCACTAACTAGTCTCGCGGCCTCCTGTTGTTTCAATTAATAAATATTACCTACGCTGTTAACGTTAGTAAGTTGTTTATAATGAATGAAAATATATCCAACAAATATGTTATTATTTTACTATTATTTATTATTTTTGAAAATACCATCGCCCAAAAAGTAATGTAAAACGCACGTTTGTCAAGTGTTTTACAGAATATCAGAAATTCGATAGCGTAAAAGCCTCGCATCGTAATATACTATTATTACATGTCCTTATCATTTCGCCTTGTAGGTACGTGCGCGATTGTATCTTGTGTTATAGTGGCACGACCTGTCAGGAAACCAATTTAAATTTTGGATCACATATGAAACGTTCTGACCACATAAAGACACTGAGTGCCGTCCGAAATGAGTGATCAGCTTAATTCACGACCTCCTCCGAAAACAACACGAACGTACATTCACTCAAAAATTCATAACAAAATGGCTAATATGATAGTTATGATTATGATGTTTGGGGACCATTTGGGCCTTAATGTTTCCTGATATTTGTTTTACAAGTAAGGAAATACACCGAAAACAAGCAATCACCTAGGAAACATATTCCGACGAAGGATCGAACCCGGATCCGCTGCTTGTGCTACCCCGAGACCACAATGGTGAATTGACTACTTTAGACTATTTTATTTAGTTTACAAATAGAGTGACGTGACCGTGCCCTCACTCCTACAGTTAGTACTAGAAATATTGATACACTTAAAAATAACACAGACAGAAATAAATAATTTCATTATATTTCTTTACTATATAAAAAAACAAAAAATGTACACTTTTAAATTATTGAACTCTATGAAGTTAAATACACGCAGTTTCCTCTGTTTTAGCATGATAATCAACGAGCAAAAATAATTTGTACTGAACAACAAAATTCAACAAACAAAAAGTATTGATACAGTACTAATATTTCGTCAACAGAATGTTCACATGAAGTCGAGTGGGGGTGGGTATGGTAGCGTTGTTATTCACTCTATAGCCTTGAGTACTTGGCCGTGTAGTTGTGAGTGTTCTGGCTGCAGATTAACGCTGGGACGGAGCACAAAGGTAGAAAGACTACAGTAGAAGGAAGGGAATTAATTATTGGTTTGCATAATCAGTCTGAGCCACTAAATTAAATTAGTAAAATAATTGGAAGGCCAAGACCAAACATATAATTGATAGAGTTGGCGAACGAAAATCTTTCGAAAATAGCCACAGATTAGGACGTCCTAGAAAAATGTATGTTAACGTTGATAAAGCATTAATGAGGAAAGTAAAGCAAAACTTAAAAGTGGTGCCCCTAAATTAGCAGCTAGTATCAAAACTTACTCTAATATTAGTATTTCTACTAGCACTGTTCGTACTGTCTATAGGCTAACGAACTACTTGGAAAAACAGACCGTAGAAAATGCTTAGTAAGTGAAGAAAACTGAAAGAAAAATTTGAACTACGCTAAAACACACATAAACAGCCCAAAGAATTTTGTAAAAAAGTAATTTATACTGACGAGCCTAAAATAAAAAATTTCCTGTAGAAGACAAAAGGCTGGAGGAATTAAAATACAGAGCTACAAAAGCAAAATCTCCAACCCACTGTGAAACATAGTGGTGGCTCTTTATTAGTATTGGGATATATGAGTACCTCTGCAGTCGGGGCCTTGAATTTTATCGATGGTGTGATGGATCACGAACAGTATATGAACATACTGAAGACCAATCGTTATACCTCTGCAAAGGAAATGGGGATTTAACAAGATTTTGTATTTATGCAAGATAATGATCCGGTTTCAAAACGCGTTTATGGATTTTGTATAACAGACCAAAGTACATGGAAACGCCTCCGTATTCTCCGGACATAAACCTCATTGAGAATTTATGGGAACATCTGAAAAGGAGAATTCGTTCAAGGCAGGTTTCCAACAAGCAATACCTGAAAAACGCTTTGGTAGAAGAATGGAGAAATATACCTTCTTCAGTAACTTCAAATTTAGTCGGGTTGATGCTACGTCATCCTCAAGCCATCTTGAAATCAAAAGGGCTCCTAACCAAGTATTGAACTCAAAAATTAAAGACTCAAAACAGCCAGAATATGAGAGTGCATCGATACTTTTTGTTTGTAAATTTTGTTGTTCGTGTATAAATTATTTTTTACTCGTTAATTTTATGTTAAAACAGAGAAACTGCGTTTATTTAACTTTATAGAGTGCAATGTAAAAGTGTATAATTTTTTTTTGTATGTAGTGAAGAAATAATTAAATTATTTATTTCACTCTGTGATATTTTTAAGTGTATCAATACTTTCTGCACTGACGTATATGCGAATTTATAGATCGAATCACGATACATTTTTCTATCGGAAAATTTATTGATTGACTATTTTGTTTAGTTAATATTAATCATGTAGTTGATTATAATTAGCAATTAATCTTAATTAATAATTAATCACATGTAATAATAACTAAATAAAAGAATCAATTGAGAAAATGTCCAATAGGAAAATGTATGAATTTGCATACACGCGGTCGCATGGACTCGTCACTCTGTTCGTTTACACTTTTGATATACTCGTATCTCACAGCAGTCAGTAATTTTAAATAATAATTTAGTAGGACGGGAAAGAGAAATAATAAGGCCATAAATATATTCGCTGCTGCATTCCTCCCTCATCTGCGTTCTTTGCATTCTTCTTGAGAGTGAAATCCACAAGTCTTGAACCAAGTTTAATGAAACCACCAGAGCGATACATTATATTGAAAATAAATCGGAAACTTTGTCAGATGGGAATTTAATAAACATTTAGTCGACAACAGATCAGCTACTTGTTCTCCTGGTTTACATTTTCTGTTTAGAAATACTATGATGATAGCGGTTAGAATAATGTATAGCATTTACTACACTAGTCACAGCCAAAGACTAATGCGTACGTAAACAAAACCCACGCGACTAGGCGACCGCATCACACATTTTCTTTCCGTCTATGGTGTATACCGCGCCAAAAAATAGTCCTTGATTAAATATCGAAATACAACTGCAATAACGTGTTTAGCTAAATATAAAATTTATAGCATTAATGGTGAATGTTGTATTAATTTATCATAAGTATTGCCACGAGTGATAACCAATTTATCTAGAGGATTTCGAAATCAGGAGCGGTAATTGTTAGGACTATTTATCGAATAAAATTAAGCTGATTACTCACAAATCATTATTTAAATAGTTATTTTAAAATATGTATATAATTAATGTAAAAGGCGATGTTTGAAAACAAATGAGTAATGGTTGGTATGTTTAATTTGTTCATCACTTCAAATTGATCATAAACTTTAATTGCCAAATAGGACCGCAATATTGTTAGAATGCACCCTAGTGGAGAAAAAATGAAACCCAAAAATACATTTTATACGATTTTCGTATTTATTACTACATAAATTCGTAACAGCTGTTGGGTACTTTGTACCTTCTTCAGACGCGATTACAAATAAATTAATTTTGTTATTACATAAAAACTCTTCTTGTTGGAAAACCAGAGGGAAGACGCCCTGTTGGTAGATCAAGAATGGGGTGGGAGAATAATATTAACTATGATTTGAGGGAAGCAAATTATACAGGGAATAATTGGAAAGCATTATCTCAGGATACGGACGTATGGAGAGCTTATGTCCGCACGGCCATGAACCTACGGGTTCAATAGTGACAGTGAGTAACTACATTTCTTGCAACTGGTTGAATTTGGACACAAAACTGAAAATGGAAATATTGTGTTTAAAAAAATTAATAAAGAATATATAATATCAAAAGAAGATTAGAAGCTAGTCCACGCAATTCTTTGTGTCCGGATATTTGAGGCAAGTGCTCCTAATTGTGTTACAAAATATTTTCAGAAGAGTCAATAAACATTGAGTGCCTCTTGTAATATTCAAATAACTCTCAACGACATATTTTTCCACACTGATACATATAATTTTCAGGCCATCCAAGCACTGATTTAACAGAGTATTGCCGCGTGACGGACGGGGCCATCTTATATATAAAATTAATGTTTGTTTGTTTGTTTAGTTGTTTGTTAGCTCGTACTTTATGCGCGGCCATACCGTTGACCTGATTATGATGGGGTTTTTTGTAATATATTCAGGAGATGCCCAGGATCAACATAGGTTATAATAGAGTTGTAATAGTCAACTCTTACACCCAAAAACAATTGCCCTTTCTAGTGGACAACATGAACAAGTAGCTCTTTGGACTCTTAAATGGCTTACGCTGCCTAAACCATAAAAAATACACAAATTTAATATACACAGAATTGAATATCTCAAAAAGCTCTACAAAAAAGTCCGCGACAGCATATGTTTATCTCCTACGGATAACTCATAATAACCATCTTCATCTTTTATAAATTTCTAGAGCCCAGCGCCGTAGCCGAGGGGTTAAGGCAAAGAAGCCTTGGCGCAGAATTACGGTACTTACGCTGGTTCATGTCTCCATGCGGGAATGAATTTTTCTCATGGAATTTCGCCCAGTATGGGGCCGGTGCACAGTGGTCCAGAAATGAAATCTAGCTGGAAAAATACTATTTTCACTCACCCTCATCAATTTATCTTTTTTTTTTCACTCTAATGTAATTGTTATATGACAGTCTTAACGTATCTGCAAAAGAGTTTACAATTCTAATGTGAGAAAAGTAGCTCTTTGGGCGTTTAAATGGCTTACGCTGCCTAAACAATACGAAATACACAACATTAATGTACAAAGAATTGAATATCGCAAAAAGCTCTACAAAAAAGTCCGCGACAGCATATGTTTATCTCTTACGGATAACTCACAATAACCATTTTTATCTTTCATTAAATCGTAGAGTCCCGCGCCGTATCCGAGGGGTTAAGGCAAGGAGCCTTGGCGCAGAACTGCGGTACTTACGCTGGTTCGAGTGTCCATGGGGGAAGAAATCTTTCTCATGGATTTTCGGCCAGTATGGAACCGGTGCACAGTGGGTCAGAAATGAAATCTAGCTGGAAAAATATTATTTTCACTCACCCTCATCAATTTATCTACTTTTGTTTTCACTCTAATATAATTGATATATGATGTTTCTTAACTATTTGCAAAGAAGAATACAATTCTAATGTGAGAAAAGTAGCTCATTGGACGCTTAACTAGCTTTCGCTTAATTCCGCGACAGCATATGTTTATCTCTTACGGATAACACACAATAAGCATATTTATCTTTCATTAATTCCAAGAGTGCCGAGCCGTAGCCGAGGGGTTGAGGCAAAAAGTCTTGGCGTAGAACTACGGTACTTACGCTGGTTCGAGTCTCCATGAGGGAAGAAATTTTTCTCATGGAATTTCGGCCAGTATGAGATCGGTGCACAGTGGGCCAGAAATGAAATCTAGCTGAAAAAAAAACTCTTCTCACTCACTCTCATAAATGTATCTTTTTTTTTTCACTCTAAAAAATTGTTATATGACGGTTCTTAACTTATCTGCAAAAGAGAGAACAGTTCTAATGTTTATATAGTTCTATGAGCTATTCTTCTTATTCTATATGGATACTTCACCTCCAGGTTTGTAATTTTATTGATATATTTAATGTTTTTCTATATAACCAGGTGTTATGTTAAATATATGTGGAATCATAACTTCCATGCACTAAAAAAATACACAATCATCTTATTTTAAATTGAGCTACAAAGAAGACAGTTCTGAACAGTAGTACAAATTTTAATTATAATATTGAGTGATTTATGGACTTTAATTCCCGCACAATAATATGTGTGAAAATTATTGCGTTGTTTAATTAGCTTTCTCATTACAGGAGGTAGCCAACAAATGAGGTCTACCGTTGCGCGCAGGGAATAATTGTTTGATTTATATGGAAAAAAAATGTTAGATACAGGCAATAAGTTATCATTTAGTAAACAAATTAGGGGTAGGGGGATGTTAGCACAATGTTACAAATGTTATTAAAAATATATTTTTTTAAAAGCGATTTTCTCAAACGTACGAAGTTGTGTTGGAGAAAAAAATCCTAATGAAATATTTTGAATGGCTAGGAGTGGATGTTAACTTTCCCGTTATGAAGAATTAATTTAAAACGATGACAGTCGTTGGAAAATTCTGTTCCATCTGCTTATGGAGGACTCAAAATAACTT
Source organism: Diploptera punctata (assembly GCA_030220185.1). Classification (NCBI taxonomy): domain Eukaryota; kingdom Metazoa; phylum Arthropoda; class Insecta; order Blattodea; family Blaberidae; genus Diploptera; species Diploptera punctata. The sequence continues at coordinate 275,585 of JASPKZ010005286.1, read as the reverse complement.
TCGAAGAGGCTGGAATAAAAGAAATGTTCACTTAAGCAGGAATTCTCTCGCGATGAACTTGCTCTTTCAACAGAAATATCATTTAGGTCATATGGTAAACGGGATACTCCCGATGTTTAAAAGACATTACTCAAAAAACTACAACAAATAGCTTCAAAATAATAATAAACATTACAAATCACCCCGCTCAACTCCCCTGTCTTCTATGTCGGACGAAGCATTGTATTTTTGACAATAAAATATCAATATGCCCATATATTAACATGAGTGAGTCTAAGTGTCAAAAAGAGAGGTTTGTGATATTTTATCCACCCTATATTGCTTCTAGGGAAACAATTTTTTTATGGTACCTTTCCTAAGAAAAACATTTCAGCAGAAAGAATACTTTTTTCTTTGTTTTTATTCCAGCCTCTTCGAAAGATATTCTGGGTCTTACAATTCCATAAGCAGATGGAACAGAATTTTTCAACGACTATCAGTGTTCTAAATTCTTAATAACGCTAAAGATTACATTTACTTTTAGCCAATTACAATATTTCAGTAGAAATCTAACTATTTTTTTGTCTCGCACAACTTCTTATGTTTTAGAAAATCGCTTTTAAAAAATGTTTTTAAATGTTTTTAAAACATTCTCCAAACATCCCCTAACTGTAATTTATTAATTGAGGATCACTTATTGCCTCAATCGATCACTTTTCTTCGTACATTAAATGAAATCATTCTCTGCGCGCGAAGATAGGTCTTAGCTGCCGGCCGCCTCCTCTAATAAAAAGTTTATTACAAAAAACGCAATAATTTGCACACATGTTATTGTGCGGGAATTGAAGTACAATAAATCACTCTATATTCTAACCAAAATGTGTACTACTGTTCAGAACTGTTTTTTTCGTACCTCAAGTTAAAGTAAAACGATTGTGTAAATTGTTTAGTGTTTCGATGGTATGATTCCATGTGTATTTAACACAATATCTGGTTGTACAGAAACATGTTAAATATATCAATGAAAAGTACAAACCTTAAGGTAAAGTATCCATATGGAATAAGAAGAATAACACTGAATTTTAGTGCAAAACCTATTTATTTCTACAGCTCGGTACACAACTACGACGCGGACCAGATGAGTTCTTGACTATAGGCAACTTCCGATCTTTATATTGTCAACATCAATTTTAGAATCCTACCCTCCTTTGCAGATTAGCGAAGAACAGTCATCTGGTAATAATTTTAGAATGAAGAAAGATTAATTGGCGAAAGTTCGTAAAATACTTTTTTCCAGCTAGATTTCGTATCTGGCCCACTGTGCGGTGCCAACCCAGCATCGTGAGGCGTTTGGGTAGCTACAATAAGTAGCGACTCCAGGTTGAGAATACCAGCTGTAACGGCTGGAGGATCCGACATGCTGACCACATGTCACCCTACACTGGCTAGATGATCGTCTACCTCTATGATTAACACATGTGGATGTGAGGCCAACAGCCGGCTGGTCAGCCAAAAGCCTTCTAGGCCTGTCGCGCTTTTGAGTTTTTTTTATACCAGGAAGATTGGGATAAGAAGATTCCCGGGAAAGCGTGCTCTGCCAATACCGTTCATTCGATTGAAGTCGGGATTTTGGAAAAAATGTTCAGGAGATTCCGGGAATGAATATAGGCTATAAGAGAGTTGTAATACTCAAACACTTCACCCCTAAAAATCACCCTTTGTAGTGAAAAACGTGAAATAAAGTCCCTATTTTGACGCATAAATAGCTTACGCTGCCTAAACCATAACAAATACACAAATTGATGTACACAGAATTGATCATATATAAAGAAACTCTACAGAAAAGTAGAGTATAACAGCGCACATCTGGTGGTAAAAACACATTAACATTTATTTAGGAGTAGCAGCGCACGCCGGGTATTACCTAGCCTTTTAATGAAAATATGTTCATATAGTAGGATAGTTGATGATTTTTAATTTCAAAAGGTATTAGACTACCACGATCATCTACCGGAAGTTTTCAATCCAAACATGAAAACCATATCAAGAAAACTAGATAGGAGACCACCTTCATGGATAAATTGTTACTATGTCTAACTATTATCCCTGAAACACCTTGTATACACATGTATTCTTACATACTTACTTAGGAATATAAATATTTATACGATGCACTATTTAGGTATATATATATATATATAGAAATAAATTAAGGGAGCAGTTTATTTTCTTTTAATGAGATGCGTTATTTATCCAATAAATATGCTGCGTACGCTAAAATGTATACAGTGACCAGATTTAAGAGTTGAGCTTGTAGCGTGGTCAGCTTACGCTCTAACTGTGTCGTATTTTTTTTATCCTGAACATAAATTACTCATATCAGGAAACTATTACTTTCTACATAGATTGGCCAACATTTGATTCTATATCATAGCTTTAATTCTGGTTAATCCACTTTATCGCTATTTATTTCTGTTATTGCCGTGCAATAAATTCGTGCACACGATTCAGAATCGTTGAAGGAAATGTTTTAGAGATTTCTCTCAACACAATAAACAGTTTTCCAAATGTATAACATTATTGTGTACGAGAAAGGGAATTGGAGTTATTTGCTGACGTCTGGAAAGTTTTCTCATCAATAATTTCCAAGGCCGATTGGTTGCATACTTCCCCTCCAAATATAGTTTGGTTTGTATTAATAAAATTATGGTATGCACGTTCTATATGACACTTTCATTAAGTTTTAGTTTTGTATTTTAACGTAATTTATGTAACAAAGGGAATGTATCACAATAAAGGCTAAGAAGCAGGTCTGCATTATGTAGTTCAAGTGCAGAACGTATTCTCTACTTCCCACATGAGAGCATGGGTGTTCCGTAGCGCGAGTTTCTTGACCGAGTTAATTTAACACTTTCCAATATTGTTATTTTAACACAGTTCTAATACTCGATCATATTATAATATTATAATGATATTGTGAAAAGAATTGTGTTAAATTAACAATATTGTAAAATGTTAAATAACATCGATTATTGCTTATAAAAGTGGTGGTGTAAAATTCTCAAACATAGATAATTTTAAATGAAGCCGGCCGGTGATGTTGGTAGTGACATCTACCTGGCAGCGGACGAAACCAGAATTATATATTTGCATATGTAGAAAGAATTATTGTTAATGTTTGTACCATGTCTCGAATAGTGTAGTGGTATTGCACGCTCGTACGGAATACGAGAGGTTCACGGTTCGATTCCTGGTTCAGACGAGTTAATTTAATTATCTATTTTCCCTACAGAGGTCAGTGGTTAACATCTTATCAACAGATCGTCTCGATTACGCATTTGTTAGGCAAATAAGATATTTCTTGGATGTCGAACGCTGGTTAAATTTTGGTCAGAGGCACTAATTTAGGCAAGAGGCTTTTATATGAGCTCGGAAATCTTGAGACATGGGACCTACTGCTTAACGTCGCTCCTAGTAAACTATTCCCTGAACTAGAGGCATGAATGTAACAACATGACGACCGAGGGCGATATGTAGTTCATAATTTTGACGTAAGAATGCGTTGCACACACAAACAACCTTTCCTTTTTTACAATAACTTGAATTTATGATATTGATAGTTAGCTGGTTTAAAATGTTCATAATGTAATCATGATTTATATTCATATTTCTCCGCGTATGTCTCCGGCTCGGCGTTCATTTTTAAATTTCTGAGCTGTCCGTATATTAACAGGTTCTGATAGAATAAACCACCATTTTGAACTTTAAAAGGCAGCTGAAATACTTGTTTAGAAATGAGTGTAACCAATGTCTTGATAAAAGTAAATCCCTGCATGTCACTTTAATTGATACCCTATAACGTGATATGAACTTCTCCAAATCTAGGAAAAGCCAAAACGCTTAGAGATTTCTTCTCTTCACATTACATTATGTTCGCTGTTAACCACTCCAGCACATCCCATAGTTACGCGGAGTCTGTTCATTATTGGTTTCTATATGTGGGGTGGATGATCATTCACATCCTTTGCAATATATCCAAGGGTATACGGCCTATATGTTCTTATTTACCTCGTTTGGATGTTGGAAGCATTGTAATCGAAGTGGAAGAAGATTAGTGTCCCGAAGACCTTCCCTTCAACACATTTATTTCGCATGATTCTTCCGTATCTGACATCTTCATCGCTACCATCATTATTAATTGTGAAAGACATTACAATATATATGTCATTCCGGAAGCTTAGAACAATATACAGGGTGAGTCAGGAGGAAAGGTACATGCTTTGAGTGGTGATGGTACTAATGATTCTGAACAAAAAACCTCTAATATACACATGACCTTTTCTTAACCGTTTCAGGGTAATTTAATGAAAACAACCAGGTGCAGATGACAGTAAGTCAAGATACTGTCACCTTAAGTTTTGTTTAATTGTGTACGTTTCCTCACAAAAGATGTTCAAACACTCCACCACCAACTTCAATGCACTTTGCTGCTCTTTAGACAACTGTTGTGCTGCTGAACTGAGCTCATTCGTACAATCCTTTACTCGAGCACAAGAATAAGTGAGAAGTACCTATATTGTGTTCACTCTGTGCTTGTAGACTTCGGTGTTAAGCCAACACCAGAAACAGTAATATAATGTTTAAGATCAAGTGACCTAGGTGACCAAGCAATGATTCCACCGCGACCAATCCAACGCCCAGGATACGTTTTGTTGAGGTGCCGCTTCATTGGCCGTATGAAATGTGCAGAAGGTCTGTCATGCTGAAAGTACATACGAGCTCGTGTTGCCAATGTGATATCCTCCCAGTATTCTGGTAACACATTTTGAAGGAATCGGTGGCGGTGGAATCATTGCTTGGCCATCCAGGTCACCCGATCTTAACTTTAGATTACTATTTGTTGGGTTGGCTTAACAGCGAAGTCTACAAGCTCAGAGCGAACATAAGAGAGGGACTTCTCACTCATGCTTGTGCTCGAGTAAAGGGATGTGCGAATGATCTCAGATCAGCAATCCAACAACTGTCTACAAGAACAGCAAAATGTATTGTGGGGTGTTTGAACATATTTTGTGAGGAAACGTACTGAATTAAACAAAACTTAAGGTAACAGTATCGTGATTTACTGTCACCTGCATTTTTCCGGTTCCTAGTTGTTTTCATTAAATTACACCGTAACGGTTAAGAAAAGGTCATACGTACATTAGAATTTTTTTTCATAATCACCAGTACTATCACCTCTCAAATGATGTACCTTTCCTCCTGACTAACCCTGACTGCAGGAAATATAAGTGTACATCAATCCAGAAACGTTATCCTTCATGCCGGCACATCCACTATTTGTCCTTAATGATTGGTGATTTTGAAAATGTTTAATACTTCGGTCTGAATACGCTCGCCCGACCACTGACATCATCGCAACTATATTACCTCCATTTCGGGTACTTCAGCTCAGCAAATAACTAGTACTCTCTGTTGTCATCTGTTTAAATTTAAAAGCAAATATGTTTTTATTTACTCCATTCAATACCATCCTACTATAAAAACAATAAAGGCAGATAATTAAATCATATGCAATTTGAACAACATTCACTTAATCAAAATACATGCATAAACAAGGCGGAATGATAGAAACAACAACACACTTTACCAGCAAACGTAGCTAAGTAATTTCAATCAACACTGACTCCCAGTCAACGTGCGCGTCCACTTTCACTCTCTTTCAATTCGATCTGTCGGGTAATTAGAATTATCATTCCAGGTACCTGCCTTGTCACGCAGCGGGCCTGGTTCGATCCTCGATCGGGACAAGTTTCCTGGGTGAAGATTTTTTCGGGGTTTTTCCTCACTTGTAAGATAAATGTCAGGAAACGTTAAAGCCCAAACGATCCCCAAAACCATCTGGCCATCATTATAATCAATATAATATTCCCTAATTAGCTTAAGTTCAGTTTATGGCCTCTCCTGGCGTATAATTATCATCACCATAACGCTCGTATCATCGGAGCAACGTAACCCCGCCTTCCAGGCGCCCAAACCTCAGAAGTGGGTTACAAGTACGCCATGCCAGGAGAGAACACCAAAAATATCGAAATGACAATCTGGGGAATTTGGAAAAAACGTCCATATTCACTTGAAGTTTATAACATGCATAAGGATTATTTTAACACGAGTCACCTCATCCAGACATAATATAAAGAACAGCAAAACCTGTCCCTTCAGTCAATTATATAATATAATATCCTCAACTTGTGTCCAACTCAACGTCGGGTCGAGAGATGAGATGAAGTCCCTTATATAGAAGTTGCCGGCTACCACGCCTGAAGCTCCTTCACGGGGTAAATTGAACGGAATGAAACGGAAATGGATGAGTATGGAAAATGGTGGAATGAAGTTGTGGAGATAAGGGGAGAAAATCCCGTGAAAAACCTGCACAAGCTCCGCTTAGTCCACCACGAAATCCACATGAAATAATCGAGACTCTATCTCAGGACCTCCAGCGGTGAGAGGCGAGCGTTTAACCGCTTGCGCCACTGAGCCGCCTCTTCAATCAATTGGTGGATAAATTGATAGATATGATAAAAGGTAAATTGTTTACAGTTTCATAATATATGAACGTAATGTTGAAATAAATATACTCAAGCAACCCTTTGGCATACAACCGAAAACAAAATCTTGGCTCAGTCGGAATTTGAACCCAAGATCTCCAAGAAACTAATAAGGAGGTTCACTGCTGTTGGTGTATGATGATTCCTAGAGGAAAAAATATAACTAAATAATAATAAAGTCACACAGAATTGCAATTGGTGAATTTCCCGTAAAATTCTCATTACACATGAAAATTAAAGTTTCTTCCCAAAGCAATATATGGAATATTAAAAATATCTTCAAGTGTATACATTCCAAAATAATATAGAATGTGTAATAATTAATTAAAACTCACATCACACGGAAGGGGTACTCCTTATGTCGGTTATATTTATTTTGTGTAATTACTGATTGAGATTAATTAAAACAAATTGAAAATATGTAACTCATTCTACATGTGTGTATGTGTGTGTGTATATATATATATATATATATATATATATATATATATATTCAAGATGGGGTTTAACAATTATAATAAAATAGAATATATGAGCGCAGATCTTTCCGAGGAATTAGAAATAAATGGACCAAAGATTAAAATAGTGGAATATTTGAAGTATTTGGGATCAATAATTCAAAAAGATGGATCATCTGAATTCTAAATCGAAAAAAGAATAATAGAGACAAAGAAAGTTATTGGCATATTAAATTATATTTTATAGATTAAGCATATAATCTAGAGGACTAAATTATTTACATATAACACAGTTGTGAAGAGTAATTTATTATATGGTGCAGAAACATGGACGTTGAAGCAAAAACACAGAATAAATTATTAGTCATAGAAATAGACTTTTTAAGAAGATCGGCAAGAATATTAAAATTAGACAAAATAATAAATAATATAATAAGATAAATTATGAATATAGAAAAGGGTATTGTACAAGAGATTGAAGAAATTCAACTAAGATGGTATGGTCATATAATAGGAAGAAGGAACACAGAAACAAACAAAGAAGTATTGAAATGGATACCTCCTGGAAAAGGGAAACGTGGTAGATCAAAGCCAACGTGGATAAAGGGAATTCAATACACCGAGAAGTGTGGAAGATGAAAATTGTATATTTTGGTTGTGGATACCTGTGTAAATAACAGAAACAATCCTGAAATAATATATAATATAATTATATAATTTCTTGTTGAAATAAAATGAAATTAATACATTACACAGGTTTTTAGTTTACTCTCACTCTGTAAAACATTATGTCATAGAAATTCCATGATGTTCTATTAAAGAAAGTGAAACCTACATTTCTTATCTAATGCCACCAGGCTGTATTATATAAAAATTCTGGCTTTCCCCTTGATATTGTTGGAATTGTAATCCATGTTTAAGGTTGGGGTAGCTGAAAGGCGGAGTTACGACACCTCGATGATATGATGGGTCATAAATGATAATGAAACTCCAGGAGAATTCTTAACCTAAACTAAACTAAATTTCAGACCATGGGCAACCATAGGAGAAATTCCTATGGTCTGACAGGGAATCGAACCACGGACCTCATGAACAGCAATCAGAAATGCTGGCAACAATTCCTCGAAGCTGGTCTTGAAACCTATATATAAATGTTTTCAAGAGAAAAATGAGTGCCCTGCCTGAAGCTAAAAATAAGTGTTGCAATTGTTACGTCAGTTGCTATGGAATTCACCATTATATAAAGGATATGGATAATTAATGACAAATGCAGGGTACAGGGAAAGGACCAGTTAAGTCACTATTTTATCGAAATGAAGTTTGAGATATCAATCGATTTTCCATGGAAATATTATATTTACAAATGTGAAAAAAACAGAAGGATCAGTTTAGTCATGGGTTTATTTACATTTAAATTTTGGCATATATGTAAAGAAATGGGTACGTTGAATAATTGAAAATGTTTTTTTTTTTTCTCGGTTTCCAGGAAAAACGGCTTACTTGTTTTTTTCTATACCCTTCAAATAAGAGGGATTTTGAATGTAATTGCTGCTAGATTGTCTCTACTAAATTATTAGTAGAACACCGTGCTAGTTCACGTGATAGAATACCTGCTGAGTATTTCAATTGTGTATAATACCAGAGCTTATTATTGGAGATCTTGATTTGAAATCCTGGTTCAGGAAAAACAATTATCTTTATTTGTATTCATAAATATAACTTAAACATAACTAATACATATTTTGTAGGATCTTACAATATCACCTTGATATTAAACATGTTACATTCGTATCAGAACATTAAATATGTTCCATTCATCAGTACATTTTGCTGATAGGACAGCGTTATAAAGGAAGGTGTGATTTATACATGATGATTAATTACTGCTGGTTCGTACAAAGAGAGGATATTGTAACACGTGAGAGACAAATCAATTTTATAGCGAATCATATAAACATTATAATAATCTGTGTTGCAAACTTAAATTTTGGTACGTAAAATTATGTCCCTAAATATAGAGTCATAAATCTAAGCATCGTTATAAACTGATAAGCGTTTGTCTGAAACCCTGGTTCCTAACTTTTCAGTTTCTCCTTTATAGCTAGTAAAGTACCTTTTGTTTATTTTTTTTCAATTCTGTATATTTAACACTTTTTCGTGCTTATTTGTTATTGCAAATGAAAAGTTTAGATTTTGGGTTGCTTTTGGTGTGAAAACTGCGAACGTGTCAATATAAAACACGGCGAGTTGGAGAAAGGAGATTGATGGAACTGTGTGTGAACTCCTGAATCCGATAGATTGGTCTCCAGAGATCCACTAATCTCACAGAGAGCTGTGATGGATCGTAGTTTGATCGCCCAGTCTTAGCCTCATTAGTACTCAACAAACTTTACAACTATGTTCCAACTTTATTAAAAAGTAACTCTTGCAAACACACTACGTCTGTGGTGTAACGGTTCTTAACCTCTCCAGTCCTCAAGTGGAGTTATAAGGAATATAACTTAATTTTTCTGTTTAAGGGGAGATTAAAAGCTCTACCCCGACAATGTTAAAATGTAAAACGTAGAGACCTATTTTCTAAGAAATTATTTGAGGTATAAATCTGAATTTTTTACACTGTTCAGATACATGTTTAATAAGTTTACGTAAGCACTTTTGAGTTACATTTCTTCTTACTTTTGGGAATATAATTTTTTTTAATTTCAATTTTTTTTAAATTGTTGCAAGTTTTCATTTAAAAAAACAATAGTTGTAAGAGCACGAAATTGATCTATATTAACAGATATAAGTACTCTGCATGCTCAAAAATGTTTATACATTTACCTCTTCTAGTTTCAGAGAAAACAGGTATTTTATATAAAAATTTTAGTTTGTGGAAAAAAGCTAGTTTAAGTAAAATGTCCGTTGTGATAAATTAGTGATGCAGTCCTACTTTTAAAGATGTAATAAGATATTAAACATAAAATTGGTACCTGGTAAGTCAGTCGTCCTCAACTAAATTATTATACTTCATCAAGTGATTCCAATATGGAGGGCTTTCAAAATCAATGTTTCATCTCCTGCAGATTTTGAAATGCCTCCATATTGGAATCACTTGATTAAGTATAATAATTTAGTTGAGGACGACTGACTTATCAGGTGCCAATTTTACATTTAATATCTTATTACATAACCTCAACGTGCTTTAATATAAAATTTAAAAGGGTTGATTCTAAAAATGTATAAAAAATACTAAAAATGATCATATATCAATAATACATATATCAATTTTGTGCAGAATATTACCAAACCAAATTTGAGAACTTTTTACTAAAATCACTTTTCAATCTCCCCTTAATGAAAAGCAATATTATATTAAAATAAATTTTAATTTTTTTGGTTCAAAATTGATCTTATGAGCTGAACATTGATTTGGAAAATTGTAGGTAATTTTGTTTTTGCGTTGCATGAGATATTAGCATACAATAATAATAGTGAAAGTAAGCCCTCCATTAGTAACCGGCGCATGCGTGGTCGAACGCTGAGATGAGGTGAAGTCCTTATTATTGAAGTTCAGTGTGGAACACAATTAGGTTTGTTAATAGATTATATAAGGTCATATAAGGGTGAAGACGGAATGTTTGGGCGTTAGGATGAGAAAGGATTCCTCTTCTAATCGAGGACCTCGGGTAGCTCAGTGGGTTGCGGTAGGATGAGATAGTCTTGGTCCCGGGATACACAAGGATTGTGCGGACACGATTCTATCTCGTTGAGAAAAGACGACAAGTTGTAGATCCAATAATAACTTTTTTTTTTGTTGAACACACGATAAAAAAATCAAAGTATGTACGTTCGGCTTGTCTCATATGGTTCCACTTTATGTTGAGTAGGCTTAATTTATCGGTTGAATTCTTAATTACTCCGCGCCTGTTTTCTTTAAGTATATACTTCCGATGGTCGATAGACTACGAAGATCTGTGCTCGCATTAGCACGATGAATATGTTAAGTGAACTACTCGTGCCAGTAGCACCACGAGAAGAGAAGTTTTACTCGTGCCAGTGGCACAACGAGAAGAGAAGTAAGAAGAAGTGAATTTTAGTCTGTAATTTTTGTTATATGGTTAACACTTACTCCCACACAATATAATTTGCGACCATATGATAACGCCCACCTTAAGATAAAATATTATAAACCAATTGGTGAATTTGTCTATAATTTCGGGTGGTAGGGTTCTAGCCCTTTGGTTCGTTGTGACGTCACCAAATGTTTGAGAACACTCCTACTTTTGAGGTTGGCTAAAATTGGGACATAAGTTTACACAAGCAGCCCGGGAATCCCGACTAATTTTGTAAAAAGCTTCTAATATTTTCTAGAATGTTCTGGTGGCTTCGTTCGCCTTTAATTAATTTGAATCATCCTCTGTCAAAATGCCTGGTTACTCGGTTTCTAAAATTTCCAGCAATATATTTTTCCTATGGAATTTAGCTGTCTCGTGTACATTGTCAGTTCTATCCGGCTGAATAAGATGCATCTAATCCTCTGTACTGAAAAGGATTATTTTGATCTTTATTTTGTTGAACGAATGTATCGAGCCCATCAACATACAATAGGGTGTGTTACAGACATCAATCAGTCTCTTCCCAATATCACTCACAACTGATCGTTACTATTTCATATTCATGTCAAGGAATCATTCAATTCACAAAAAAATAATTTTATAATTATATTCTATGTATTTTTCTGATTTGTTTAAAATATAAGTAATGATTTATTCAATTATTTAACGAATTATTTATAACTTTACTTTCCCTCACCCGACTACTAATGATTGGGCTTCTCATTTAGGGAGGAGCCTGGGTGAATGTCGCGTCTCAAGTGATATGCACGGGTGAGGGCTGATCATACATTTCGCATCATCACAGCAGCAGTTGAAACCAAACGAAATGAATTACGTGAGTATGGAGAAGTGGTGGAGTCATATTTTTTTTTCAGGAGAAAACGGGAGAAACCTCGAAAAACTTGTCGTGGCTCTGGGTCGTCCTCCACGAAATTTACATAGGGTATCGGGATCCTAAATTGAAAGATGCGTTACTAGCAGCTTGCGCCATAGAGTCGTCACATAATAATAATAATAATAATAATAATAATAATAATAATAATAATAATAATAATAATAATAATTATTATTATTATTATTATTATTATTATTATTATTATTATTATTATTATTATCTTCTTCTTCTTCTTCTTCCTTCCAAGTATTAGGCCAAGGCCTGTTACGATCCTATAGAAAATTTTCCCTCCAGCGTTTCATAGGACGGCCCAGTGATCTTCGTCCTCTTGGTATATAATTATAAACAGCTTTGGGGATCCGATTTGAACTCATTCTTTCAAGATGGTGTTTCCAATTTAGTTGGTACTGTTTAATATATTCCAAAATTGGCGTAGTCTTCAATTCTTTTAAGATATCGGTGTTCCTTTTCCGATCCCATCTGGTGTAACCCGCTGTTCTGCGCATGAATCTCATTTCACAAGCCGTTATTCTGCTTTCATGTTGTTTTCTTAGTGTCCATGCTTCACTATCATAGGTCAACACTGGTCTAGCCAAAGTGTTATATAAACGTAATCTGGTGTTTTTTTGTACAAGGGATGGTTTCATAACTTGATTAATAATTCCTAAACTTTTATTATAACTAGTAACTTTTTCAGGGATATCCTTTTCATCCCAGATAGAGAGATAATATCCAAGATATTTAAATTGATTAGATCTCTCTAAAATTTTATTCTGGAGACAGATTTTACTTTGTATGGGGTCCTTCCCATGAAATGCCATAATTTTAGTTTTATTAATTGATATTTCCATATTAAATTTGGCACCTATTTTTTGTAAATTATAAATTGATCGTTGCAAATCATTTTCGGAAAGTGCCAGAAGAGCTAAATCGTCTGCAAAAAGAATAGCATCGAGTTTGAGGTTCCTGTTGATGGGTATATATCCTCGTTGTGTTTTCCTCCATTCATTTATTAATTTATTCATGTATATAATGAAAAGCACCGGTGAAAGTCCACATCATCCCTGTCTTACTCCAGTGTTGAGCTTTTCCCAAGAAGATAATTTGCCATCTTGTTTAACAGAGATTTCATTATCTTTATAGATGTTGAAGATATTAGTAATATATTGTTGTGGAACGTTATCATCAGCTAAAATTTGTAGTAATATATTTCTGTCTACTTTGTCAAAAGCCTTTATGAAGTCAACGAAGGCGATATGAGTTTCTATATTGAATTCCTTGTGCTTTTCTAATAGTAGTTTTAGAGTAAAGAATCCATCTGTACAAGATCTACCCTTTCTGAATCCATTCTGCTCTTCTCTAATTATATTTTCATAAATTTTCTTCAATTTATTCTTAACTATATTAGATTAAATTTTATATCCAGAGTTCAACAAGCTAATTCCACGATAGTTATCTTTGATTTGGCGACTTCCTTTTTTGAAGATTGGTATTACAATGGATTTGTTCCAGCTTTGTGGTGGTTCCTGTCCTTCCGATATCATATTAAGGAGAATAAGAATTATGTCTAATTTTTTTTAGTTGAAAATTTAAATAATTCGTGATTAATGTGGTCTCCTCCGGGAGCTTTGTTACTTTTCAATGATTTAACAACATCAGTTAATTCATCTATAGGAGTAAAGTACACAACGACAACTAATTTTTAATAGGTTGGCGGAAGTGGCAACCCTCTGGATTGGGTTAGTACATCCAGGAGCTGGACCTAAAGCTTCGAGGTGGCAGCCCCACCAATGGTCTACTCTGCATAGCGTTGCTACCGCGAACAGAGGAAAACACATTATTCGTATTCTTCACAACGGAACAGGCAACTCTTGCCTAAGCCAGGAAGTGGAGAAGAAGAAGAAATTTGATTCAAAGCAATGTTATTAGAGATCGATATTTGTAATAAATAATCTTTTTGTGTCCATAAATGATGAAAGTAGTTAAGCCAAGATTCTTTAGACATACAATATAAATCTGCATTTTATTTTCAATCATTATATATTTTTTTAAAACTTTATATATTTTTGGTTGAGGCTTAGTGATATAATTTTCCAAAAATGATACAAACTGTTCCCAGCTTTTTCTATTTTTTTGCGAACTTCATTTTTAGCTATGGCTCAGTTCCTATGATACTATACTTTATCTCCATCTTTTTTGTAGACAAGAATTTTTTGTATGCTTCACGTTTATCATCAATTACTTTTTTGATGTTTTCATCCAATATCCGTAGTCCTTTTTTTCGATTCCATTTAGTTTTGATACCCGGGCTATCATTTGCTGCTTGTATCAAAATACTTTGTAGAGCAAGCCATTCTTCTTCAATTTCGCCAACCGGTGTTTCTTGAACTAGACGATCTAATCTGCATTTGTATAGCCACGTAATAGTGGGGTCTCGGAAAACACTTACTTTATAAGTATGGTCCACATTTCAAATTTTATATTATTAACTTAATTTTTATTTTTTCATGTCGGTGGCAAGTAAGTAATAATCTGATTCGATTTCAGGTCCTGTGTAAACTCTTGTATCAAGAACTATAGATGCTATTTTTATTACATATGGCATAGTCGATAATAATAATAATAATAATAATAATAATTATTATTATTATTATATATTATTATTATTATTATTATTATTATTATTATTATTATTATTATTATTATTATTATTATTATTATTATTATGCAAATAAGGGATATTATGCAAGTTGAAAAAAAAAATAGGAAAAATAGAAGAAAAACGTTTGAAATGGTATGGATACCTCATAAGAATGGAAGAAGAAAGAATACCAAAGAAGATCCTTAATTGGAAAGCTAATTGAAGAAGTGAAAGAGGCAGGCCTAGAGAACGATGAATGGATGGAGTGAAGAGAAGTATGGAAGCTAGAGATCTGAGAGAAGAAGGTGAATTAGATAGGAACGTCTGGCAACAAATCACTTTGGGTTGAAGGAGAAACACTGTATTGTGGAATATTCCTAAATAATAATAATAATAATAATAATAATAATAATAATAATAATAATAATAATAATAATAATAATAATAAAATAATTTTTAATCCGGCAGAATGAAGGGCACAAGATATTTTCTACCACTCAACCAGGTTTGATAAAATGTATAATAATAATATTATTGGACTCGTAACTAATTTACTAAAAGCAAGAAAAATTCAATCTGAGGTTTTCCCTTGTGTTTCTTACGTCTTCAATTAAGATGATGGGTTGGCATTTTTATTACCGGGTTAATTTATTCATAATAAAAATGTTGCTTAAGACAACTGAGATTAAGTCAGTAATTGTAATAAGACGCGCTTTAACATTGATATCAGAAGTGATAAAATATATAATTAATTATATAAATATTAAACCTGAAAAATTAACATTACAAAAAACTATAAATACTATGCTACGTTGATCTGGGACAACTACATCTTTGGTTAAAATGTAAAGAGAGGGTATATTAAATTAATTAGACATTACTTGATTATATTATATGCATGCGAAACATTGACTCTTACTTTAAGGGACGAAAGGAGTTTACGAGTATTTGAGAATAAAGTTCTTAGGAAAATGTTTGGACTAAAGAGAGATGAACAGACAGGTGAGTGGAGAAGACTTACATGACAGTGAACTACATGATCTTTATAGGAATCCAGATATGACGAGAACAGTTTAAGTCTCGTAGACTGCGATGGGCAGGACATGTGGTACGAATGAAGAATGAAAGACGTGCATGGAAGCTTCTTGTAGGAAAACCAGAGGGAATACGCCCAGTTGGTAGGCCAATAATGAGATGGGAGAATATATTAACTATGGTTTGAGGGAGAAGTAGATTATACAGGGGATGATTGGAAAACATTGGCTCAGTATAGGGATGTATGGAGAGCTTATGTCCGCGGTCCATGAACCTATGGGTTCGATAGTGCCAGTGAGTTAGTTAGTTAGATATTATTTGACAAAATAATTGGAATTTACGTATCAAAATATTGGACTCTCCATTAATATCATATAAATGTACATGGAAATATGTTGAAAGTGGAGACATGTACTTAATTTAGATGATTAGGCCTACAATCAGAGAAGTGAAAGTTACCTGGAATTCCGGGGATTGGGAAAATAAGTTTAGCAATAAACAACTTGTGGTATTTAAGGACAGGCAAAACATGGAGAGACGTATCGTCAACTTTGAGCAATGAAGACAGCAGTCGCTCTGTAAGCAGTGATATATATTATTAAATACTTCCAAATGTATCTATTTATTTATTTCTAGTCAAAATTCTAAATTCAAAACTGTTGTTATATTTCAAACCAAATTAGAGCAACTTGTCCCAGGCCGCGGCCGAGTGGTTAAGGCAAGAAGCCTGGCGCAGAGCTACGGTACTTGCGCTGGTTCGAGTCTCCATGGGGAAAGAAATTTTCTCATGGAATTTCGGCCAGTATGGGACCGGTGCCCACCCTGCACCGTGAGGCATTTGGGTAGTTACATATTTAGCGGCTTCAGATTGTTAAAACCAGCTATAACGGCTGCGGGACCCGACATGCTGACCATACATTGACTCAATTATCGTCTACCTCTGTGATTAACACATGTGGACGCGAGGTCAGCAGCCGGCTGGTAGGCCATGGCCCTTCATGGCCTGACGCGCTTGGAGTAGTAGTAATTAGAACAACTTATTCACAAAATATTAGAACTTTACAAATTCATGAATCTTAAATGCGCAAGTTCAATGTTACACTTTTTAATAAGCGCGTACTTGTATAAATTAGGACATATATTATAGTTTAACTAAATTAAAGTTAATATTAGAAATACATGTTTAAATGTTATGCCTGCTACGTCATTCTCTCTGTTAAATACCCAAATGTTACATTGAAATTGATATGTCTCGCTTATTAAAGTCCGTTAGAACAAGATGCATTTAGTAGAAAACATCATAGCTCCGTTAGTCACTTTTATTATATTTTGTTTTATGTATCATCCAGATATCATCATCATCAACAATCATGGATTAAGCCCTTGTGGCTTGTTCCGGTCTCATAGATTCTCATTTAAAAAGTTGAATCCATCTCTTTTCGGTCTGCCAACATTCCTGTCTCATTTTGATTTGTAATTAAGTAAAATTTTTGGAATGCGTTCATCTTCCATTCTTTGAACACGTTCTTTCCAGTTTTTTCTAGATTATTTTATTTTATTTAAAGTTTAAAAATATTTAGCTCATTTATAATATCTTCACTTCTTCTTTTATCTAGACGTTTGCAGCCAGCTACACTTCTCAGAAATCTTATTTCAGCTGCCTCTATGATCTTCTCTTCTCTTTTAGTTAAAACCTAAAATTCACTACCATACAACAGTAAGGGGACTGCCACTGCTTTATAAAATTTTAGTTTTGTTTACTCTCTTGTATTTTTAAATATTCTCTTAAATGTGCCACATATATAATTAAATTTATTACATCTTCATTTTTAAAATAGGGGATTTCATAAGCCAGGTATCATCCAGATATTATTTTATTAATTGTAAAATGAAATGTTTGAAACCAGGGTTGTTGAATTATTTGAGGAGAGTCTACTGGTATTATGGTGTATCTATTCCATAGCAATCACGATAAACCCCTAACCTCAATTTATTTAATCCAGATTAGTTAACCTTATAATATAATCCCATATGAACCATTAAGCCCATAAAGCCTCAGTAACCACTCCTATTTCAATAGAGAATACATTATAGTCCAATAAACCCATTAAGACCAATTTAAAATTACGTTACCTATAGATAGAAGTAAATTCTATCAAGGAAACTATATTAAAGAATATATCGGCACGCTAACTCTTATATTATAAAGCCCTTCGAAATAAAGCCGTATTCATAACAGTAATCTTACAAATAGGACGTAAAAAATGCAGCCGTATAGATTTGAAGCAACGAGATAAGCCAAAAATTCTAGACGATTTAGTAAAATAAGAATTTATGATTTTTCTTATTTCCTTCAGTAATAGTAAAACTGAAAAATGTAATTTCCTTTTATATCTATTGAAATTTTGAATAATTAATTGGTAAATGAAGGAATTATAATAACGCGTGTAATGTTTGATGTGGCTCATTGTTATCCTAGGCCTGAATTCGTTTATCGAATAGGCTATACAATACATTTTTTAGTACAGGGTATGAATGAGGTTTCCCCAGCCTCTGAACATCTATTTGATATGGAAATTAGTAATATCCAATTAAGATAACTTAAACTAAGGTTAAGGAATTGAACCAACACTAACCATGTGACATTGTAATCTTTCCTACCTATTAGTAAGAGCGAACAATTTTGCTATCGGAGCTTTGTTCATTTTATACATTTATTTTATTAAACAAGATTTTTTTGTTGTTAAATGCTATATTGTAACTCAGGATATTTTTACTTTGTTTTGGGTTAAAATTTAGTCATTTAAAACGCTACTTAATTTTAATATTTGTTTTTAACAATGGGAAATGTACATTTTTACATCTAAAGACAAGTTATATAGTCCAGTTAAACGTTATTAACTTATTCATTTATTCGTATATAATTTGTACTTAATCAATTCATATAACTTATTACTACCGCTACTCTATCTATGTCGTTATTTATTATTTTTAGTATGTTAACAGTATGATCCTGTTCAATATGTTGTATTGTTTTAGCTTTGTACAATAATACAAATGCATTATTATTATTTTTATTATTATTATGTTTTCTTATTGTTATCCTTACTATTATTATTATTATTAGTATTATTATTATCATCATTATAATTATTAATGTTATTGTGAGAAGAATGACATGGGAAATAACATTTTTTATATTATATACTTACTTTATATTTTATTTATTTATTTAGCCTGGTGTAGTTAAGGACATGTGGCATTCTCTTCCACTCACCAGGACAAACATATATTACATCAGAATAAAACAATAATAATTAACTCTAATTAAAAATATTAAATGGATATTTGACCAATAAGGTAATATCTATTATATTACGATCTAAAATACAACCAGTTGATGATAGTTAAGATTAAGACTAAAATGAATAATTAAGTGTATTCAAGCAAGATAAATTAAATTGTTGGTAGACCGTCCCAGTCTAATGTATATAAAAAACAAAGAAAAATAATGAGATATAGAAAAGTAATTTTACGGTTATACAATATCTGAACTATTGAAAATATTTTCTAATTTTAATATTATTTATATAAATTAACATTAATTTGAGAGAAGTAACTAAACAGACGATCATTGAGAACGATAGTTGGAGAGCTTACCGTTGGTACTTCACTTGGTGATGAATCTCCAAGTTCGTTAGTACCCGTGAGATTGTTTATTTAAATTATTATTATTATTATTATTATTATTATTATTATTATTATTATGTTCAAAATTTAACATTAATCAAAATAAGATTTTTAACATTAATTTTACAATGTAAATTCTTAGAATTATTCAATTGTTGTAAATACTTATTTTTTACTAACTAATTCTACGGTTTATGGAATCCGAAGGTTAAATCCCGATTTCAACAATGTCTTCCACTGTTGCCCATCAATAAGCAACTAAATCTGTTCATATCCCCAATTTAGGCCCCCTACAGTATTTCCCGTTTATTATCCTCCCATATTATTATCTAAGCCCTCCTACTGGTCTTATCCCCAAGGGTTCCCAATAAACATTTTAAAAGCATTTCTATTGCCACTCTTCAATGTTCATGTACTCTCCATCTAAATTGCTAGAATTACAATACAGACTTACAATATAGGACTATGATAAAAATATATGTGATTATTATAAAGGCCCTCCTTTCTCCAGTCTAAATTTACTTAGGATTCCATTTTTATAACTGTCAGTTTAGTTTTCTAACTTAATCTTAAAGACCAGTTTTCACATCCAGAGAAGAGCCATTGGTAAGATTACCGTTTAAAAATTAATCCTTTTATTGGTATACAAGATTAGTTACATAGGACGCGTATTTTGTGTTTTAAGTTTGTACTCAATTATTAATGCTTGTGTTTCTTTATCTGTTACAATTAAATAAATTAGATATTTGATTAAAGTCAGTTACTTAAGAATTAAAAAATACAGTTTATTTAATGCAGATATATGTGAGAATTGAAATGAAATTAATTGGATTCCAGTCCTGAAGCGCTTTAGCGATGTTGAAATAAGAACAAGAATGAGAAAGAGATGAGAGTTTTAAAGAAAACAGTAAAATAATAGAAAGAAATAAAACCATGAGGAAGACTGATGGACCCATTCGTCTTAGTTTTCAAGAGGATAGACAAATAAGCGAATAGTAGCTTTTAACATTTATAAACTTGGACTGAGAATTTGTAAAGACTGGCTCTCTACAAATACAAGATATTCTTGTGACAACAATTTTAACTTGATATATTATGTATTGTAGAGTAATGGCTTCTCAAGTGTTAGGTTAATTCTAAAGCTTTTACTTTCAATTGAATCTACTCTTATTTTAATGTGAAATAAATGAAATTTCCAGTTCCATTAATTAACACAAAACGAATTCTCAATATTTTTATTTGAAATTCCCATCTGTAATTATTATATTCTTCAGGTTTTACAGCGTGATTCAAAACACCATTTTTACATAAAATAACATTATTTACAACTAGTGGTCGCCCAGTGGTTGAATTCCACTACAATTTATTAAACTTTTAAGTATGTCACAAATGCGTCATTATGCAATAATTTTCTGTTTATTAAAAATACGAACGATAGGAAATATGTGGTTATAGTTTGGTTAAGCCATATTTAAAAAACAATAACGCGTCATTTCATATTTGAATACTATTTATACTATTTAAATTTTAATGTGGCCTATTATTATGTGTACGGGAATATATATCCCTTCCTCTTTTCCCCAACCCGTCAATGTTCTATGTCGAGACATAATGGAAGTACGTGCGAATATGAAAATAAAAAGAATGTAATGAAATTACTGAAACAAAGATTAGACAGGATTTAATTTAAATTTAAATAATAACATGTACTCACTTTCTTTAAATCACTAATAATCAACCACTAATATTAAATAGGCGAGAATAAGTCAATTCACATTGCAGCTGCACAATTTTTCTGTTTACAACAATGCACTTTTAGTATGAACTATGAACGTAAACAAATGAATGGGTACACAAATGAATGAATAATACACATAAATTCCTTAGAGACAATTAATTTTATTTTGTTAATTTAATTTATTTGTAACACATATTATGCATACATTTTCTTTTTCTGCATTCCTTCTCTATATGAACTTTAATTATGCCAAATTCACACTCCACCGTGCGCGTAACCTGCTTAAAAAGGGGTACAACATTTTTCCTTCGCGTATTAATATATAGATATTGTCACACGTAGAAATACATCATTAAAAGGGAATGGACATAACAATAAAGAAGGGAAATTTTGAAAAAAGTGATAGAATTAAAATACCTAGGCACAATAATTCAAAACAGGAATGGGTTTAGAAAAAATAAAAACCTATTATCAACTCTAGAAACTCACAGTATGTACTACAAGGACGCTTGTCATCCCAGCTCCTTTCAAATATATAAATTTTTGAACTTTCAATTATTTAAACTATATGGATGCGAAACAAAGAGATGCGGACCGACAGAGAAAGCAGAAAACTACAAAAAGTAATCATACAATTATGGATGCGGAACAATGAGAGAAGAGCCTACAGCGTTTTGAGAAAACTACAAGCAGTAAGGCTATACTATGTGGATGAGAAAAATCGTTTTTTCTTTAAAAGAGAAAAACCATTAAGATCTATGAGTGTTTCAGCAATACGTACATGGGAAAAGTTTTTGGTCCCAAATGAGACACACAGACAAGTGAATGGAGAAAACTACATGACAATGAACTACATAATCCTAGAGGGGAAACAGAACAGTAAAGTCAATAGACTGGGATGGGAAAAGCATATCGTACAGATTGGGAATGGCGGATGGAAACTTCGTGTAAGAAACTAAAGGTAAAAACGCCATGTAGCTGGGCAATATGAGATGGGAGTATTTAATTATACAGGAATTATTGGAAATCATTAGCTCAGGATAAGAATATATGGAGAGCTAATATATTTCATAATATATTTTGGGGAAACGTTCATATTTTTTTGAAATTTTCATATTTCGTCGTGTTATTTAATATTCGAAACATTGGTACTTTTTAAAATTAAATTTTAAATTTGTTGGAAACATTTGTGAAGTCAAAATAATTTTGGAAATGTTTGACAATATGATATGCCGAGACAAATAAAAATTCCCCAATATCCTTCCAGAACAAGATAAGTAGATTAGATAACAGTAATAATTGAAAGAGGAGACATGGAATGATCAAGTCAGATGGAAGATTTTGTCCAAAATATGATCCCTGTAATGACAACATGAGCCTGGATAAATAAGTATAAGAACATTCAGAGAATAATGAACTCCTACCCTTACATATCGTTAGGCAGTAGCCAAGTTTCCTCTTGCTAGCTGATTGCAGAAAGACTTTAAACACAGAATCTACAGTTTAAAGTCGCTTCGTCCATAAAAAAATATCCATCCACCCCGGTCGAGCTCGAAACCGCGACCTTCAGGATAAGGACTCTACATCACCGATGCCGATGTGGATTATCATTTTGTTCCTCCAAATACGTCATAGTAGACTTTCTCTAATTAATTGTGAAGATATGGGGCGTCTATACCATCCCAAGCTTAAAACTTTGATCCTTTTTCGAAAAAAATATAATTTTATGTTCTGTAATTTTGAGTAACATCTTATTAACCCATAAATTGTCAATACGATATTTCCTCGTGCCTGTTATTTTAAATGTTCCGGACCGCAAGGAAAATAAATTAATGTAAAAATGTAAGTTATTATTGTATATTATTGCGTAATTTGACATACATTTAAATAATTTTTAATCCTTTGTTTCTCTACTGATCTAAAAACAAAATCAAATAAATGAAATCAATGTATCCAAAAAGATACATTTTTAATTTAAGGGTTAACATCTGCAATTTATGATTTTATAATTATGTCCACACGAATACTGTTAATTTCATAGGAAAAATAGTTAAATCCACCTCGCCACTTAAGTTTCACAGATCTTTTTTCCACATGTATTTTAGTGTATATTTTTTATGTAGTATTTAAAAATTCTTAGAATTATTTATGTCTATACCTGGCAGGTGCGCATTTTATATATAAGATGGCCCGAAATAATATCAAATGAAAAACTGCGGGGAAAAACCAGCCAATCTCCAATATGCCACCATAAAAAACAAAGTAATGGAATAGGATAGGACTCTTATTGAGAAAACCAGAAAGTACCATTGAGAAGACTGCACAAGATTGGAACCCGCAAAGAGTAAGAAAGAGGGGACAATCTAGGAAAACTTGGAACCGATTAGTAGAAGAGGAAACAAAGGATAGAGGGAAAAGCTGGAAACAAATGAAATAGCTGGCTGGAAGCAGAGTACACTGTCCCATTTTCCACTTAGGAATTACAGGAAATAAGAAGAAGAAATACCTGGTAGGTAACGTAAAATAATGAAAATTAATGTAGTCCTACTCTGTCATATTTTATTTCAAGAATCTTTATAATGTGTCTATTGAGAGAACTAACAACACGTATAAAGATATTGTGCTTTATAGAGTTTCAAGAGACCATTATTATACCTCTAGCTTGGATTGCAAAATGTTTAATGCTCTATACTACGATATTTGAATACATTGTAAATGCTTTTCTCTTTATTGACCTGCTAATGCCAGAACGATATAAATGGGGCTAGGATTCGTGTGTTCAACTGCTAGTGAGATACATTTCTCGTAAATCGTATATCAGTTTAGTTTTCAAACTGTGCATAATGATAATACGAAGAACATGAAAAAACATATATTATGTCGGTTATTATAGGATGAGGAAAGTAGAAGTGGATTATCTGATTCCTTAGAGTCAGATAATAATGAATCTTATTTTGTGAAAGTAGTGAACATTACACCGAACAGAGCAATCAGGTGATTCTGATGGCGAATAACCTACTGCAGTAAGTGATCCCACAACAGGCCTCAGGAGGCCCTTGGGGGTAGTAGGAGGTTAAGTCTCCCACTTTTTCTAGACAAATCGGTACTTTATGTCAGCCGGGTTGTCAGCCCTGCGTGACGGCCGCCTTTACCCCAGAACAAGCGTCTGGTACTCATTTCAGTTAGAGGCTGAGTCGACCCCAGGGCCATAGTGCCGCCAGAGGGTTTGGGTCAGTTTAAAAATCCTGACCCCAATGGGACTTGAACCCTCGACCCTCCGGCTTATAGCTCAGTGCCTTAACCACTACGCTACGACGTGCCCCAATAACCTACTGCAGGTCCTGGAAAATTCATCAGGGATAAGGACCAGAAGACAAAGTGGCTAACTGCAACTGTATCGGCTACCATACTGACAAGATCTCAGAATATTTTAACACATCTGCCAGTTACAATGATATGTACAAATACATTTAAGATACCATTGGAGTGCTTCAGTGTTTTTATAGATTTTGTGTAGATTAGTGTATTATTATTTACATAGCTAAAATTCAACAGAATTTTACTAATCAAAATAAGTGTCAGAATACAAGTGAAACTGAAATTCGTGTATTTATAGGACTACTTGTTATTGTTGGGTCTTACAGAGCCTGAAAAATGAATTTAGCAGACTTATTTTCGATCGGAGGATGTGGAATAGTCTACCTCTGTGATTGACACATGTGGATGTGAAGGGCCAGCAGCCGGCTGGTAAAAGGGCAACCGCTGAAAAGTGGAAAGACCCTCAATCAATCGGATGTGGAATAGACATATTTCCTACACCTATGTCACTGCAAAAATGTTTATTTTTACTTTGTTGTACAAGATTTGTTGATTCGATTGATCGTGCACGGAGAAGAGAAATGGACAACAATGCCCTGAAATTTCCCAACTGTACCTATGTATTAATATGAGATTTCCATTATTAAAATATGTTTCTCTATAGCTTAATGTATCTTAATTGTTACTTCTTACATATTTTATCACCGTACAACAGACTAAAAAATTAACGAAATAATAAAAATGTTTGCAATACTTCTAATTTCAGTAATTATTTTAATTTCTAGAAGATGCTGTAGTTCTATGTACATGAAGTAACCATATTTTTAAATTCTGTGCAGTTTTGAAGTCGCAGTTTTTTTTAAACGTAATTATTTTTGGGATGTTGTTACCACCCCACCTTCCCAGTTGAGTAACCTCTCTACTGAAAGGGTTGACCATCCAATTTGATGTTATCGTTACGTGTACATTTACTGGGGTACATCGTAAATAGCAATAATGTCAAACTGTGCGTTGGTGCATTTTTTAAATCTGTTTGTTTTGGTTACTATGTATTGTTCATTGGACATGTTATTATTTTATAACTAAATATCATTGAATATTTTTTTAAGAGAATCATTATTTTCACAAGTTGGTTTTCAACCAAGATCTCTAGATCTACGTACTAGTCGACTAACCAATTGTGCCTTAATGAGATTACTGGTTAAGAGAGAAAACATGTGAAACTGAAGTAAGATGCCTGTATAGCATATGTGGTTAGTGCACTAGTACATATAAATAGAGATATTAGGGTTCACGCTATTTTTTTTTTGTTAAAAAAGTATCGTTTAATCTGAATTTATGAATTTACATATAACATCGTATTCATAGCATTAATTAATGGGTTATATATATATATATATATATATATATATATATATATGGTGTGTGTGTGTGCGTGTCATGAAAAGAAAAAAATAATGACTGAACAGGGATTTAGACCCGGGACCTGTAGCTCTGTACGTAAGTGCGTTACGCTATCAAAGCATTTCAGTGATAATATTAATGTTTTCTTCCTTATATACAATTCTGAAATCATAAGAGGCAGTGGGAAATATCCGCACTGCCATCATAAATTAAATATCATTATTTTTTTCTTTTTGCATCCCACATCGGACAATCACGTTTCTTGCCTCGTATTAGCCAATTGTTTTGTTTATGTCTAAAAGCCATCGACTTTGTATTGATTACCAGTTATCTGGTCCTGCCTACGTCACAATTTGAATGAGAAATAATCAAGTTGATTGATAACCAAAAATGAAGTTTTGACTTAACAATTAATGAAGCATTTCATAGAGGTTATTGGATAACCATAATTAAATTATTTCGATGGACAGCAGGTCGCAGAAGAATATATCCAATATTGCGCACAACTGGATTGGAATTATAGATGTTTGTGACATGATCAATTTTGGTACCAATATTGGGCATATGTGCTGAATTGTGGAATTTCGCGATCCTCTTGTAAATTGTGCGAGAAAAAATTGTTTTGAGTTTTTTTGTATAATTTTACTTTATTTTTGTGATAAGCAGCAAGGATGGCCCAGGCTTCAGCCATACAGTAACATGCTGCGGAACACAGCTTGATACTTGGTGATAGAGTAGGCAATTTGAAAAATGGATAAAGAACTGCTAAGCAGGATTTTATTTACGTAGAAGGTACTTAATGTGAATTTTGAACGTATGCATGGAATCCAAATGGAGATCAAGGTACTTGGCTGAGTACCCAAAATGAGTTTAGCAAGGGTTCGTCAGTGGTAATATTTAAACAAAATTGCTTCATTTTTATTCACATCGATTTTATAGTTCCACAAACAAAACTGGAATGGATGGTGGAGTATATACAATTACGTTTGGGCATGGATCTGAGGGTGGTCTGATAAAAAATAAATAATTGTCATTCGCAAAGGATGCGGTGTGAACGTAAGGGAAAGAAGGAAAGTCTAATACATAAAATGTTTATGGGTTGTGGTACCCAAGAGGGGTTTACAATTATAATTATACCCACTAATCGACATATTAAATTGTCGATGAGTGAGGTATTTAGAAATGGTTTTTAAAAAGTTTGGCCGAAATGTTTAATTTGTTCAGTTTATAATTTCATCAATTTATCCTAGTTGTGTCGAAAGCTTTCTCAACGTGAAGGAATACAGCCATTTTATTTATTTTGGAGTCGAAGTCCGTGACTATCTGGTCAAACAGTCTAGCAAGCTGCATCTGAGTGCTATGTGATTCTGATTTTAGTCGAGCCTAAATACGTTTCTCCAGTACTTTGCTCAGCACTGGTAGTACACTGATTGGTTGTAGCTTGTCTGCATTGGTAGGATCTTTGCCAGGTTTAAGAATAGTATTAGCTTTAGCTTTTTTTCTCCATACTTCAGGAAAATAATGTAACTTCAAACAAACCTTCACTATTTTTAGGAAAAGGAAGAGGGCTTTATTTGAAATGTTTTTGATCGCAAAATAACATTTTTACAAACAGTTAATTTGTCTATATCATGTTGTAGATGAACATCTGAAGTAGATGCAGTTAATCATCTTGCAGTTAAACTGTATACTAGAATTTTGTTGTTCAGCAAAATCCACGGTAATTCAAAGATTGATACACACAGTAGGCCTTCACAGCTTTAAATATATTCGGGGACTATTATGCAAATGAAAGTGTTAAACAGTGACTGAATGTTTGTTCTCTCAGTTCAATAAAATATCGATATATTACCATATACGTATGTTAATTAAGCCAAATGCATGAATGTGTATATTAATGCGACATGAATATAATTATCATTCTTTCAAAACAGATTAATCAGTAATTTCAATCTTACAGTTTGAAATTTAACCAATAATGGGAAAACTTATATAACATAAACTGCAAGAAAAACACAAACTATCTAAATAAACGAAGCAGTAAGTTCGGACATAGTTGATGATGCGCATGCGGCCCCGAAGCGAAATAATTAGACACTAACCCTGGACTTTTGCCTCCGTATTTTGTATATCGGTCACTCCGAAAGGGTTTGTGGTAGACACATCGGAGCCAAGGTATATTTTTTTTCTGGGAGAATCCCCCGTTTTCCTCTATAAAAAGGATTGTATTACTTTTGTATACTCAACACATTTAATTTTGTTTCTTCTACCCTTTGTTGGTACTATACGCATGATCAGGCGGAATAAATAAATATCACATACCAACTGGTCAATCCATCTTTAACTGGTCTTCAAGTATCGGTCTAAATCTAAATCCTAACAAGTCACAAGTAATTCTAATGGGACAACAAAGACTGCTTACAACCTTTGACATATCTACACTTCCAAACATTACTATAAATAATATAATTATCCCTTATTCTTCTTCAGTAATAGATCTTGGACTACATCTAGACGCAAATTTAACCTGGCAAACACAAGTGAAACACATATGTAAAAAGACTTTCTCCATCTTACATTATCTTAGACGTTTAAAGAATTTTCTCCCAGTTTCGTTAAAACAAATCCTTGTGCAGAATCTTGTGTTACCACACTTCGATTATTGTGACATTATATATAATGATCTAAACTATGACTTGTCGCAGAGACTGCAGCGTGTTCATAATGCTTGCGTTCGATTCATTTTCAATATCCGCCGTTATGACCATATTTCCGAACACTTTAATAACCTCTCTTGGCTCCGTCTTACTGACCGACGTAAATTGCACTCCCTTTCACTACTTTTCAAGCTTCTGAATTCCTACATCCCTACTTACCTGGCGTCCAGATTTGAGAAGTTATCCTCTTACCACAATATTGACACTAGATCACAAGATAGCAGTCTGCTAACAATTCCTCTTCATAGCACTTCCTCCTATTCTACTTCCTTCACAGTAGCCTCTGCCCGCTCCTGGAATCTCCTTCCTCAAGATATCAGGGGTTGCCGCACACTTGGAACCTTTAAGTCACGCTTATACAGTTACCTGTTGTCTAATAATTAATTTTTATCTATTTATTTAATTTTATACTATGTCATTAATCCTTTCCTCGTTTTTTTATATATATTGTACATATTATATATTTAATTCGTTAAATTTAGAGTAAATCAAAATACATTATAAATATTAATTGTATTGTATTCATAACTTGTAATCGTTTATATATATATATATATATATATATATATATTGTAATTTATATTGAAGACTATTTTTTTTGTTTGTATTTTTTTTAAACCTGGTTGAGTGGTAGACAAGGCCTTAAGGCCTTAACTCTGCCAGGTAAAATAAAGCTATTATTATTATTATTATTATTATTATTATTAAATAGGGGCATCATACCATCCTTCAATCTGTCGTTACATTGGACAGAAATATAGTTTTTTTTTGCGATATGAAACAAAGTTAGAATACCAGGAGAACTTACAACTTCTTTTGTTAGAATATATGATGATGCATTCAAAATATTTCAATAGACATTTGGAAAACACAGAGAAATCTATTACTATACTTCCGGAATATTCATATTTCGATTGGAATTTAGCAATAAATGTAGCGAATCGCAATTGGCTTCCTTACGAACATGAAAAGTAAGGTAGATGAAGCGAATGTTTTCTAACATGTATGTAACTTCAGTTATTGCATGATCCTCTCCGAGATTGCGTTACTTTTTTATATATATAAAACTGGCTGCGCAGGGAACCAGCCATCCTATAAAAATACTACAGTACATGTCTTGCTTCGTTCCGCTTTTTGGTATCTGGCTGAGGGAGGGTAGGTTTAAAGTAACCAGTCATAAATTTGCTACTGTACGAACACCACAAATCCCAGTGATTTTTTAAAAATGTAATCTCTCTACATAAAAAGTATATTTTAGTAATTTTCGGTATCGTATCTATCTTCCTTGGAGAAAACAGCAATTAGTCAAATCATTATTGTTTAGATTTACGCCAATTTATGGATTGCATTGATATAATAATAATAATAATAATAATAATATAATAATATAATAATAATTACTATTATTATTATTATTTATTATTATTATTATTATTATTATTATTATTATTATATTGTCCACAGCTGTGGTCTCTAGGTAGTGTGCTGCATTGTCACGCAGCAGGCTCGGGTTCGATTCCCGGTCGGGACATGCTCCTGGGTGAGGTTTTTTCGGAGTTTTTCCTCACCTGTAAGACAAATGTCAGGAAGCTTAGGGCCCAACGGTCCCCGCAAATCATCCGGCCATCATTATTATCCTTATCATTATCATCATCAACTTTCACCGGTGTGGAAAGCAACGGGAAACTACCGCACCTATAATTCCCTAGTTAAGCTGCAAAGCATAGCATAAAAGTGAAAGACCTGCCCTCGGGCAGAATTACTATGGATGGATGGGTTATTATCATAAAAAACTAGTACCAATATCAATAATAATAATAATAATAATAATAATTATAATAAAAATTGTGATAATAGAACCATACGTCGCAAACTGTGTGAAGGGTCAAAATTAAAGACGTCGCCGCCCGACCTTATTGCTTGGCGTAGTTGTCGTACTTCATAGTGTTAGAAGTAAAGAGCGGGAAAATGTAGATGCAGAAATAGCCCTGTTAACGTTTTAATTAAAGATGATAAAATACATATTATAAAATAACGAATGTTAGATAATTTCACTAATATTGATGATGCATTCTATTTAATTAACTTAGTTTAGACACTTGTTACATGTCACACGCAACCCTGGCCTTACAGTGGCACGGCCAGTCGGTGTAGGGTACATGTCACACGCAACCCTGGCCTTACAGTGGCACGGCCAGTCGGTGTAGGGTACATGTCACACGCAACCCTGGCCTTACACTGGCACGGCCAGTCGGTGTAGGGTACATGTCACACGCAACCCTGGCCTTACAGTGGCACGGCCAGTCGGTGTAGGGTACATGTCACACGCAACCCTGGCCTTACAGTGGCACGACCAGTCGGTGTAGAATTTTAAACTATGGATCACACACGTACTTTTTGGACCACACCAGGTAATGCAGGGCCTCCCCGAAAAAGTTATCAGCTTTAATTGGTTTCACTCAGGATAGAGCTAGAATCTCTTAACCGAAAAGAGAATTAGGTAATTCTGAAGTCTTCTTGAAATAAATATAATTGATTAAATTGTCGCACAAAAACACATTTTTATACACTATATCATTTTCCTAATATGCTATGAAATCCTGAATTAGCGACACTATTTATATAACTTTCGACGCACTTTATGAAATGTTGATGAGATGTCTATTCGTAGAAACATGCTAGTCACTTCTATTTTAAA
Source organism: Diploptera punctata (assembly GCA_030220185.1). Lineage (NCBI taxonomy): Eukaryota > Metazoa > Arthropoda > Insecta > Blattodea > Blaberidae > Diploptera > Diploptera punctata. Next base: position 244,310 of record JASPKZ010005286.1, on the reverse strand, counting down.
TATTTCACTTTAAATCACAGTGTTAATGAATGTTCTATCTGAGGCTGTCAACCTTTGGTTAACGATTATTCCATAGCCGTACGATCTTTCACTTACAATTTCTAGGTAACATGAACATATTTTAATGTCATATTTCTTCCATTCACACAGCATTTAGAGTCCGATGCACTTTAGTAATCCAGGTCTATCACTACAGGATACATATCCTTACCAGTTGGCAATTCAATACTGACTAATTTTTCAAATATTTTATAACATGGAATTTCATACATCACGTGACTTCCTTCATTTCTTCAGACTGATTGAAATGCTAAATGTTCTTATTTCTAAAACAATGCCAGTTTTACGTAAATATTTTAAATTGTACAAAAATGTTCTTTAACCAATGGAATTCAAGATATTTAAATGAAATTATTCGTTGGAAATTTGAAGCTGTGTTAAAAATATTTTTGTTCGCAAACTTCATATCTTAAAATAATTATCTCTGCAATTATCCTAATCCAATGTCTTCTTCTTCTTCCTTCCAAGTATTAGGCCAAGGCCTGTTACGATCCTATAGAAAATTTTCCCTCCAGCGTTTCATAGGACGGCCCAGTGATCTTCGTCCTCTTGGTATATAACACTTACTTGTGTTTTGCACTCTTTTAACTTTACTATCTAACCTCTCTTGGTTAACTCTTGTTTTTTTTTCGACCCCGACGCTATTAGGGCATCCGAGGGCTAGGGAGTCTTTCCTTTCTTCCATTTCTTCTTTCCTTTATTTTCTTTTCTTCTCCAGAAAAGCCTGACCAGAGGCTATAAGATGGCAGCCCCATCACTGGTCTTGCCTTCCTTTGGCCGGCAACCAATCGAAGGGACTATTATTATGGTTTCAAGTCTTATATGAGAATTTCCCTAATCTAATGTAAAAAAATTAATGTTTGTTTGTTCGTATTTTATGCGCTGTATCGTTCATCCAATTGTGATGGAGCTTTTTGTAAATGTCCAGGAGATTCCCGGGATGAACATAGGCTATACGAGAGTTGTAATACTCAACCCCTTCACTCCTAAAAGTCACCCTTTGTAGTAAAAAACGTGAAATAAAGTCCCTATTTTGACGCATGAATGGCTTACGTGCCTGAACCAAAACAAATACACCAAATTAATGAGCACAGAATAGAAAATATCTCAAAAAACTCTACAAAAAATCCGCGGCAGCATATGTTTATCTTTTACGGATAACTCATAATAACCAATTTTGTCTTTCGTTGACGCCAAGAAGATCGGGGTAAGTAGATTCCCGGGCAAGCGTGCTCTGTCATACCGTTCACCCGATTGTGATGGGGATTATTGCAAAATTTTCAGGTTTTTCCCGGGAAGGTTATAGGCTATAAGATAGTTTTTAATGCTCAAGCCCTTCACCCTTAAACATCGCCCTTTCTAGCGAAAACGTGAAAAAGTAGCTTCTTGCACGCATAAATGGCTTACGCTTTCTAAACCATAACAAATACACAAAATGAATGTACAAAGAATTGAATCTACAAAAACAATTCGCGACAGCATATGTTTATCTTTTACGGATAACTCACAATAACCACTTTTCGTCTTTCATTCATGCCAAAAATATCGGGATAAATAGATACCCGGGCAAGCATAACAGCGCACGGCTGGTATTATTTTATAATGAATTTTGTCTTTCAGCTCATTTAGCCGTAGCCGATTGGTTAAGGCAAGAAGCCTTGGCGCTGAGTTACGGACTTACGCTTGTTCGAGACCCCATCAGAGACGAAATTTTCTCATGGAATTTCGGCCGGTATGGGACCTGTACCCATCCAGCATCGTGAGACATTTGGGTAGCTACAAAAAGTAGCAACTCCAGATTGAGAAGATCAGCTACAACGACTAGAGGGCCCAACATGTTGACCACATGTCACCCCTGTACTGGCTAGATGATCGTCTACCTCTGTGATTAACACATGTGGATGCGAGGCGAGCAGTCGGCTGGTATAACTGTCGCGCTTGGACTTTTTTATGTCAAGTACATCGGGATACATAGATTCCCGGGCAACGGCGGGTAATCAGCACGTTGTATCTAAAATACGTAATTACGATATGGCTTTACCTTATAGCGTCCTGCGCCGTAGCCGAGTGGATAAGGCAGGAAGACTTAGCTCAGAGCTGGTACGAGTCTCCATGGGGGAAGAAATGTTCTCATGGTATTTCGGCCAGTATGGGACCGGTGCCCACCCAGCATCGTGATGCATTTGGGTAGCTACAATAAGTAGCGGCTCCAGGTTGAGAAAACCAGCTATAACGGCTGGGAGGCTTGACGTGCTGACCACGTGTCACCCCTACACTGGCTGATTATCATCTACCTCTGTGATTGACACATGTGGATGTGACGCCAGCAGCCGGTTGGTAGGCTAAGTGCCTTGTAGGCCTGTCGCGCCAGGAGTTTATATATATATATATATATATATATATATATATTTGTCCACCGCTGTGGTCTCGAGGTAGCGTGCTGCCTTGTCACGCAGAGGGCCCGGGTTCGATCCCCGGGCAGTTTTTCTGGGTGAGGTTTTTATCGGGGTTTTTCCTCACCTGTAAGACAAATGTCAGGAAAACTTTAAGGCCCAAATGGTCCCCGAAATCATATGGCCATCATCCTTAACATTATCATCCTTACCATTATCATTATCATCATCATCCTTCACCGGTGTGGAAAGTAACGGGAAGCTACCACACCTACACAATTCCCTAGTAAAGCTGCAAGCATAGCATGAGAATGCTATGATTGTAGTGAAGGACCTGCCTTCGGGCAGAATTACTATGGATGGATGGATATATATATATATATATATATATATATATATAATTCCCACAAAGTAAAATTTTAACTTACTTAAATTAACTAACTTTAAATCCACAACATTTTACAATTATAAATCACTCATAAAATGTATAAATTGGCTCAACGAAATAATTTAAACAATTAAAATCATTCATCTGACATAATATAGTAGACCTTTAGATTATTTTGTTGTTAGTGGTAATGTCAAGTTATAAAAGAGCTGTTAGATCTAGCGTCAATGATACAACAAGGGCACTGTTATCATGTGTAAAAGAAGCTGTAGAAAATATCGATCTTTCATGGAGTTCACTTGTATATTTAACCACAGATGTAGCACTGGTTATGGTAGTGGGTAGCTTGGGAACTGTGTAGTGTCTCAAAGACAAAATAAAAGATCAGACAGTCTGGGGAATATATTGCTTCATTCATTAAGAAAATGAAGTGTTGAGTGTGTTAGTTAAAACAATAAACATAATCTGATCCCAAAGAGCTCTTGACAGATCTTGATTGCAAGTATGTGACACACCCGACTTTCAGTGATGTGCAATGGCTCAACAGGGAAAAAAGTTGAATCGATTCTTCGAGTTACTTGATGATATTGCGAATTCATGTAAATGATAGGCTCAATATATTGTGCTAATATATAATGAGAATATTGTATGTGTATTGTACCATAGTGATATGCGTTTAAAACTATTTTAACCTTAAGCCAAACATAATTCTATTCATTTAATAATGGAAATAGCTCTTTGAATTAATAGTTTTTCAGTAAATAATAACATCAAATACTGCACAATGCCAAAGGATGTTTTAATGTTTCTTAATAGTGACCAGCCGCCTCTGAGTGAACGGTTGCACACTTCTCGACCAGAGATGCTCCTGCTTACTCGCGAGTGCATACGGCAGTTGAGCTGGTCGCCGCTGAGTTAGAGGATGGGTAGAGTCCATGGCCATAGTACCACCAAAAGGTTTAGAGCAGTTTAGATATCATGACTCGATCGGGACTCGAATCCTTAACTTTGCGGCTTATTGCATAACGCCTTAACTAAGTACGCTATGGCGTGGCCCCAACATAATGTAATAAATTGCGAATAGTTGTTATAGTTATGTAGCATATAGGTTAAAACTGGCTACTTTGCGTTGACATTACTTCATAGTAAATATTATACTGTATCAATATTGATCCGGTAGTGGATACTTAATATACTTAAATTTGAGGTATGGAAATAGTTAGTATAATACTAGTTTTACAATGATGCACCTTGTTCAAAATATTGTGGCGCATCGTAATAACGATGCTTAAATTTCGCGGACAAGGCGAGAATGGTGGCCTCGCATTGGTTGGAACAGATTTGCGAGTCAAAAGACCCGCGCAAATCACCGAACTTTCTGGGCTATGATTCCAGACGTCTCAACCAACGACATTCTTCCCCTGTTAAATCTTAGCCAATAACAGTGCCACCCTATCGCAACTTGAATTTGTTTATCAGGTAAGCGTAGCTGGAAATCGTTACATAATGAAGTCACACATCAAGCTAATAAAGGAATGAGAGTGACTGAGTGTATGAATGATATCACATGGAAAAACTAGTACTTAAATAAATATACCGAAACAAGAATATATAAAGCAGTCCTACGCCCAATGTTACCTCCGAAACAAGATCAAATACTGGTAAAACAAAACAAACTTTAGAAACAAGTGAAATCAATATTCTGAGGAAGATTGTACGTAAATCAAGGAAAGGTCAAATTAGAAATGAAGAAATATGAATATTACTAAATAAAAAAGCAATTAATAATAATAATAATAATAATAATAATAATAATAATAATAATAATAATAATAATATAGGTTTATTTTACCTGATGCAGTTATGGCCGTAAGATCTTCGAATCCACTTCACCAGGGTTAAATTATACAGATATTAACAATTATAAGTAACCTGTAGCTTGATTAATAATGTATAATATAACAACAGATGAAAAAATATTAAAATAATAATAAAAATAATATATTTTCATTTTTATTCGGACTGGGGGGCAGACTGACCTGTGAACACCCGGACTGAAAGATCTATTGCGCTATCCCAGTACATTATAGATAAATGCAATGAAATCTACGGTGTTATATAATCACAATAAAGTTTTACAAATTTTCTAAGTCCAACGGAATGACTATGTAAGCTTAAGGCTCAACAGCAATTTAACTGACCCTTGATTTTTTCAGTTTGTTGTAAACTGTAGTTCTTCTTCTATATTTACTAACTTTTTTAATATCTTAAACGTCTTTCAAACAATTTTTGTAACCTTATTTGACAATTTTTAAGTATTTATTTAAATATGCAAAACACTAACATTATGAATGATACTGTTACACAATAATGTGATGCTGATTGCTATTTTCTCCACAGTGTATATTACTTGGTCAGTTATTTTCTCTCTCCTTCCAATGTTGTTTCCACCGTTATTGCTGGTTGCAACGATGTTAGGAAGAGATACGTTAGTCCATTTTTAATAAACGTTTGGGAATTTGAATTTTATTAATATATTTTTTTAATAGGTTTGGGGATTTATTGCAAAGATTGGTCATTCAAATTTCACAGCGACGTTCTCCCATCTGGCGAAAGCTGTATAAACGTTAGTACAATATCGATAATAATCTATGTGTGGTGAGCAGTGATAATCCACTAGGCAAGGATGATAATCGATATGTGGTTCAATGGTGGGTTATCACAGACTCTATAAACTCTGGCACATGCGCATTGTTGGGTAAGAAACTGCTGTTTCTGCTAAATACTTCGTAACAAATATTTGCTAGACATTGTAACATGCTACTGAGGGATGTTTAATGCTCGTGGATTGATCCGAGACTTTTTTTCTCTCTCAGTAATGATAATTAACTAATATAAGACAATATCAGAATTTAATAAAATTAATTTGTTTTCCAGGATGTGTAAGTCCAATGAAGAGTGCTGATGCAATAAAATGGACGATAGCTTTAAATTAATGTAATATTATTAAATAAAAGTTGATGAAAGCATGTAATGTATAATATTAAAATCATTAAATTTATCCTCTGTGAAGATGTTCATGTTTCATCACTAATTTTGCTTCTTTTTCATGAAAGTGCTTACATGTGGGACGTTCAGTAAATAATGTACATAATTTTAGTTCTTCATTATCTTTCATTGGAAATGACAAACTTTACAGAACATATATATATATATATATATATATATATATTCAATCATTCCTTTATAATGTCATTGTTTTCCAACAGATGGCTGTGACGAATTTTAGTTTTCAAATGCCAGTTGCTCATAAAACACGTTCAAAAGCATAGATCTGTCATTGAAGATCAGGAGGATCTGACAGTCTTCATTCTACCGCTGACATCAAGCCAACAACCCATAGTACTCCTATCCATTGCTTGACTGTCATATGCATTTCGTAAGTGTCTGTGAATGTTTGAAATGATCTGCTGTTCTGCAGAAAGAAAATTCAATCATGTCTCTCTGATATGTACATGTTTTGTAAGCAGCCACCATTTTAAAATTAAAGTACATTGCAATCATTTGTCGGAAAACAATGAAACTTCATGATGTTATAAAGGAAGGATTGAAGATATATTCTGTAAAGTTTCATTCATTTCCAATGGAAGACAATCGAAAACTAAAATTATGTGCATTACTTATTGAATGACGTAGTGAGTTTTCATTTAAACACAACCTCATGTGTCCTTTAGAGTGATAAAGTTTCAATCTGTTTCCCTCGTCAACAAACCATGACATTTCCTTATAAATTTTTGTTTGTTGATTTTTAGAAAGATATACAAATCTTCTATACAAACACTTTTCCTTTAGCATGCATAGGGTTAAGCCCTCCATGGTATCTTTACCTTGTCGTGGTGGAGTGGCTTGTGTGCTTAAATGATCCTGAGAGCTATGCCGGCGGTAGAATTGCTGCCGATAGGGTTACCCATGCCGGACTGGTCGAAGGTGATAAGCCAGACGAAAAAAGTACCTTGGGCGAAAGTGTGACGATCTTTCACCGTAAAAATACAACCGTCAAGAAATGCGGACATGGGTTCATCTGGGGTAAAATTTTCCGGAGGTCAAATAGTCCCCCATTCGGTTCTCCGGGCGGGGACTACTTCAGGGAACCCATGCCAAAGGCTCAACATAGGGACATGTTCCTAGGAACATGGAATGTTAGGACTTTATACAATAGCGGGGCACTACAGATATTAACGCGGGAATTAGATAAATCGCCCTTGGATATAGTCGCTTTACAGGAAGTTAGGTGGCCAGGAGAAGGTAGTCAGGAATCAGGAAGCTTTGCATTATACTATGGGGGTGCAGAAAGACCTGCATTTGGAACGGGTTTTTTAGTCAGAAGGAGGATCCTATCCGCTATCCGAGATATTAAGTTTGTTAGTGATAGGATATCATACATAATTCTAAAGGGTAAACGACATGATTTTATAATTGTAAATGTACATGCCCCCACAGAAGATAAAGATGACAAGATCAAGGATGAGTTCTATGAAGAATTAGAATGCTTATTTGATAGCCTTTCACGATATCATATGAAAATTGTCTTAGGAGATTTTAATGCAAAAGTGGGGCGGGAAGATATATTCAAACCAACAATAGGCAAATTCAGTCTTCATGAAGATAGTAACGACAACGGGGTTAGATTAGTCACATTTGCCACATCAAAGAATCTCATTGTTAAGAGCACAACATTTCAGCATAAGGATATTCATAAATACACCTGGACGTCCCCAGATGGAGAAACTCGGAACCAGATAGATCATGTATTAGTGGATAAACGCTGGCACAGTAGCATCATTGATGTTAGATCAGTTAGAGGGACAGACTGCAATTCGGATCATCATCTGGTCAGAGTGAAAATCAGACAACGGCTATCGCTTATGAGAGGAACAAACGCTAAAGATGATTCTGTAAAATATGAATTAAAAAACTTGAAAAATGATGAAATGCGGCAAGAATACCAAATCAAAATTGCTAATAGATTTGAAGTACTGGAATCTTCAGATGACAATGTGGCAAACGAAGAAGAAACTGATATAAATAAAGAATGGGAGGCTATAAGAGATACTATTAAATTGTCAGCATCAGAAAGCATTGGTTGTTTAAAAAAGAGGCAAAACAAGAAATGGTTTGATGAGGAATGTGCCGACATTGTAAAGAAAAGAAAGCTAGCAAAAATGAAATGGTTACACGAGCCAAATGAGGTAAATTTAGAGCAATTGGGTAGTATTAGACGGGAAACCACCGAGTTACTAAAGAGTAAAAAGAGGGAATATTTGAGAGAGAAGATTAATGATCTTGAAATGAATGCAAAAAATAGGAACATTAGAGAATTATATCAGGGAATTAGTATAGAGAAGAAAGGGTTTCAGGCTAGAACAAACATAATTCGGAATGAAAATGGGGATATGATTACAGATTCTAGGAGTATATTAAATAGATGGAAAAGTTACTTTAATCAGCTATTAAATGTACATACAGAACAGGACATTGAGGAGGATAAGTTACAGACAGCAGAAATGCTAGTCGCAGAGCCAAGTGCATTAGAGGTTGAAATGGCGATTGAAAAATTGAAGATGTATAAAGCATCAGGTTCAGATGAGATCCCAGCAGAACTGATAAAATCAGGGGGAGAAAAATTGATGGACAAGATACGCTGGTTGCTTAGTATGATTTGGGAAAAAGAAGCTCTTCCAGATGAATGGAAGGAATCAATTATCGTACCAATTTATAAGAAAGGAGATAAAACTGATTGCAACAACTACAGGGGCATCTCATTACTTTCAACTTCGTACAAAATTCTAACAAATATATTAGTAAGCAGACTTACTCCCTATATTGATGACATTCTAGGAAATCATCAATGTGCATTTAGAAGAAACAGGTCTACAACAGATCAGATTTTTAGTATAAGACAGATTTTAGAAAAGAAATGGGAATATAATGGTACTGTACATCAACTATATGTAGACTTCAAAAAAGCATATGATTCAATTAAGAGGGAGAAGTTATATAGTATCCTGCTGGAGTTCGGAATTCCTAAAAAGTTAGTTAGACTTATACGAATGTGTCTAAATGGCACAAAGAGTAGGGTGCGTGTAGGCAAACAGTTTTCAGACACTTTTGAAATCCAGAATGGGTTGAAGCAAGGAGATGCACTATCTCCTCTACTATTTAATTTTGTACTAGAGCATGCCATTAAATCTTTAGAGAATGAGGAAGGCTTACAACTGAATGGTATTAATAAGCTGTTAGTTTATGCTGATGATGTAGTACTACTGGCCGATAGCGAGGAGATACTAAAGGCCAACACGCACACACTATTGAGTAACACTAAGAAATTAGGACTGGAAGTAAATATCAATAAAACTAAATATATGGTCACACGTAGAAATTCAGTATATAATGGAAATGGACAGCTAATGACAAATGAGGGAAATTTTGAGGAAGTGGCTGAATTCAAATACCTAGGAACAATAATCACAAATAGGAATGAGATGCACAAAGAAATTAAACATAGGCTCAATTCTGGAAATGCGTGCTATTATGCATTGCAGAGACTTTTGATGTCCCAACTCCTTTCAAAAAACGTTAAGCTGAAAATATATAAAACTATTATTCTACCAGTTATATTATATGGGTGCGAAACATGGACTCTTACTTTAAGGGAGGAAAGGAGATTACGAGTATTTGAGAATAAAGTTCTTAGGAAAATTTTTGGACCAAAGAGAGATGAACAGACAGGTGAATGGAGAAGACTACATAACAATGAACTACATGGTCTTTATAGGAAGCCAGATATAATAAGAACAGTTAAGTCTCGTAGACTGCGATGGGCAGGACATGTTGCACGTATGGGGAATGAAAGACGTGCATGGAAACTTCTTGTAGGAAAGCCAGAAGGAAAACGCCCAGTTGGTAGACCAAGAATGAGGTGGGAGAACAACATTAACTATGATTTGAGGGAAGTAGATTATACAGGGAATGATTGGAAAGCATTAGCTCAGGATAGGGATGTATGGAGAGCTTATGTCCGCGCTGCCATGAACCTACGGGTTCGATAGTGCCAGTGAGTAAGTAAGTAAGTAAGTAAGTAAGTATGCATAGGGTTAAGAATGGGAATGATGTTTTCAAAATATATTAAGGGCACAGGATCATACTTTTAGAGGTAAGGTAATTTTCTGATTCATTTTTTTCTTCAGAATCCTTCCATGTTGACTTTTCCCTACTACCAACTTTCTCATTTTGATTGCAAAGGCATTTCGTATGTAAATTTGGTTGTTATTCAGTACCAGTGCCCATGTAGCATGATTAAATTTTTATAGCAATGAAATACTTAAGAAATCAGTATGACCAACTTTGCAATTAATTCCAAAATACATGAACGTTCACTCGCTTCATTTTGTTAGGTTGCAATGGGACAAGTTAGTGTACACCAGATTAGTTTATTAAATAATTGGCATGTAATTTATTTTGTTCGGTTGTAAAGGAGGATGTTAGTGTACATCCATTTCTTATAAACATGTACGGAAGGTTGGTCATACCAATTTTATAGACATGTGGTTTCATCTGGCGAGAATTCCATAAATGCTTTCGCATGCATACTGCTATTCTGTGAAACTTAGAAAAATCAATGGTTGAGTTATTGTACAATTTCCCCCTCCTCCCAATACTGCTTGATGATTGCCCACATTGGTCTTAAATTTAAAAATATAAACCTAAATAATTTGCACTAACATTATATTTCTCCTTTAGTCTAATTTATTATTATAATGTACTAATTATGTTCTGTATGGCAAATGTAGCAAAAAACATTGCACTTCTAATGTATAAACTGGCTGAACATTACCTTATCCTTGATTTTTCAGTTTATTCTTGTAAACTCTAAATTACTCATCCTAACCTTTTTTATTATTATTAGTTTGGCTGTTATTTGAAAAAAAGGTGATTTCCAAGATTTATTAAAACTTCATGTCGCTTGTGACAATGGGTGGATTTCTGTTCTCTAATTTTTATGCCACTAGAATAATGTAAACAATTTTAACTTATTCATTATTCAAATTTGCATATTATGTCATTTAAAAACATGTTAATCCATCTTTTTCTGATATGTGGATTAATTTAAATCCAATTATAATCATAAATGTAACCATGGCTATATTAAGAAGAAATGGTTTCCAATGTGCCATCTTTGAATTGTTTCCTGATGTCAATATTATTAAACTATAGAAAATATTTAATATATGTACGAAATTATGCACTTTATATTTGTACCTTTCGTCTACAATAGGTTGTTTTAATATTTCTAGATAAAAAATAACTCACCTTAATATTGAAGAGACTAAAGCTGAGAGATTACACGTAACATTACCTAAGTTTCACCTAACTGAATTTTTGTTCATTTGAACAATTGAGATTGAGTGAAATCCTAGGTTGACAAAACTTAAATAAGGATAAAGTTTCCATTAAATGCAGTGATAAATTTTTCAAAGTCCCAGACAGACACCATGTGCATGCGCCAACAAATGCAAAGTTGTTTACACTATGGAATCACGCGATGCTGCCAACATATACACAATATTTAATGAACCTAAAAGCTAACCTAATGTAATTTAAGCACTCTAACCTGTGAAAGAATGCAAAGTGAAATTGTGAAGTACATACTCTATGTTGGCTGCACTGGAACATGTATTGTGTATATTCGCTGAATTTAATATGCTATCACGTCATTATGTTACATATGTAGTTAAATATCATAGGAAAATATATTGAAATCATTAGAAAAAATATAAAATTTATTGTAAGTGGTAATAAATAATTTGAGAATAAAACCCTGTTGGCGCATGCGCGTGGTGTCTGCCTGGGACTTAAAAAAAATTGTCACTGCACTCAATGGAAACTTCAGCACTTAAGTAATATACGAAATTCTCCTTTTGAAGCTTCCTCCCTTCTCACGCTAATGGAACAGACTTTACTGTAATTTTGTTTTATTTATAATATAGAACATGAGATTGAAATACATGTGGGTACAGATACGTGTTACTGTTCTATTTAATCACACACACGAGAATTTAATTTTAATGTCATTCTTCAAGATTATTTACAAAATAAATATCTCAATGTATGGAAATTTAAAATATATTTTACACACATGATTTTTACACACAGAACTTATCACAACCACTGTATTCTAATAACACGGTCTTGCATCATGGACGCAGATTTTTGTTGTCCTTGCCAGGGATTAGTATAATGTTTACAATAACCCTAAGTATTCTGGTCCTTGCATAACCAAACAGTTCTCGTTGCTCATAACCTAAAACATAAAAATGCCATAATATTAACTGCATTATCCAATTTCACATTAAAGAATTCAAGTTAGCAACAAGACTATACTATAGGCTAAAGTAATCATTGGAAATAGTTATAACTTTAAATAAATTGATCTCAAAATTAAGTTGCATAAACTTAGGCCTAAATGATAAAAGTAATGCAATATTTTATTCAATGCAGAAAACATTACATTATTTTTAACTATACTGGTCAATTTATAAATGCAGAAAACATTACATTATTTTTAACTATACTCGTTAATTTATAGGTCACTATTCAAAACATTTAAGAAATTATGAGAAACTTACCTGAAATTTTTATACGTGAAAATCCACATATCGATCAAGGTTAATAATATCAAGATTTCTATGGAATCCCACATCCACTTAATAAAATAATGGAATACGCTTTTTCCGAATCTTCTTCCCGCCTTTCATTTCCTTATATCGAAGCACATTTTATTGTTATCCTTGAGAACAAAGATAAATACGAAAATGTAACCGCCATATTGACACACCTCCATCCAGGTATGCTGACGTAAACAAATATGGCGGATCCTCCGAACGATGGTCGAGACCGAGTCATGGGTAGGTTTTTCGATTTGTAATTAGAAACCAAAAAGTTCCGAATTTGATCAAAACTTGAGAACAGAAATCCACCCATTGAGTCTCTACAATTTAACGAAAGGAAGATACTTTAAGTGAATTAGCAAACTCCTACCACAGCTGTGACTTGTTGAGGAATTCGCTTAGTTTACGGAGATCCTGCGTGACGGAGTTTCGCTTTTATTAAAGAAATTAAATAAACTAAACAATGCATCATATAATAATAATAATAATAATAATAATAATAATAATAATAATAATCCATCCATAGTAATTCTGCCCGAAGGCAGGTCCTTCACTGCAATATCATAGCTGTTTCATGCTATGCTTGCAGCTTTACTAGGGAATTGTAGGTGTGGTAGCTTCCCGTTGCTTTCCACACCCTTGAAGGATGATGATGAGGATGATAATTATAAGGAGGAGGATGATGATGATGATGGCCATATGATTTCGGGGACCGTTTGGGCCTTAAAGTTTTTCTGACATTTGTCTTACAGGTGAGGAAAAATCCCGATAAAAACCTCATCCAGAAAAACTGCCCTTACCGGGTATCGAACCCGGGCCCACTGCGTGACAAGGCAGCACGCTACCTCGAGCCCACAGCGGTGGATAATAATAATAATAATAATAATAATAATAATAATAATAATAATAATAATAATAATAATAATAATAACTCACCGACACTACCAAACCCATAGATTCATGGCCGCGCGGACAAAAGCTTTCCATATATCCCTATCCTGAGATAATATTTTCCAATCATCCCCTGTATAATCTACTTCCCTCAAATCATGGATAATGTTATTCTCCCATCTCATTCACTGTCTACTAACTGTGAGTTTTCCCTCTGGTTTTCCTACAAGACTCTGCCATGCAACTCTTTCATCCTCCATATACTGCCCATCGCAGTCTACGAGACTTAACTCATCTTATTATAACTGACACCCTGTACATATGATGTAGCTCATGAATATGTAGTTTCTTCCATTCACTTGTCTGCTAATCTCTTTTTGCCCCAAAAAATTCCCTAAGAACTTTATTTTCAAATACTCGTAATCTTCTTCCCTTCCTTAAAGTAAAAGTCCATATTTCGCATCCATATAATATAACTGGTAGAATAATCTTAATATATAAAAATTACGTGTCACGTTGTTTGTCCGCGATGGAATCCTAGACTATTGAACCGATTTTAATAAAATCTTGCTGTATGATCCAACTTGAGACTTGGGGAAGTTTATAACTAAATTTATAGTCGCATTATTTTTATTGCAAATTATTTGTTTATAATTTTAAAAAAGTTATAATTATCTGTGAGTTTCATACAATTCTAACAGATGGCCGTGTAACGTAATTGGTTTATTATTTAACCAGGTGGCTGTGCTTTTTGTTGCAACCGCGAATTTCAATTGAAGTACAAATATTGATTATTTCATAATTTAAGTGTGTTTGTGTGTTTATTTTATTTTCTATATATTTTATTAATTATATTAATTTCGTGTGTAATTATTAGTTTAAAGTAATCTGGCTGAAAGACAGCAACTTAATTTAAATTTAACTGGACCGAGAAGAGTCATTGAGTGGTATTGCGGATCAGTTCTAGAGACCATGAATGATAGGATATCAAGTGAATTTCCGCAAATTGGTATACGCCTATGTGACATAAATCTTACATTTAAGAAGAATGTCAATTTAAAAACATATGAAGGTCCTAAGGAACGGAATAACAAGAACTCTAAGTAAGTCTGTTAGTTATAAAAATATGCCTAATATTACAGAAACAATCTCCATGTCTCAATTAAATGAAAAACAAGATGACTATAATATGTCACAAGATGATATTACTATACAGAGACTTCTTGATGATGAGGAGAATCCAAACTACCATCAAGTTCGTAGAAAAAAACGAAAGTATAATGAAATCAGCAAGCCTCCTCAAAATATTCCATCAATAAATGTATATAATCCTTATGATACACTTATGGATGGTATTGAGAATGCAGACAACATAAATTCATCTCAATCAACAAAACCACTTCCACATAAACTACCACCCATATTTATACCGGGTGTAGTTAACGTACCAGAACTAAAAAGTTGTGTAAAACAAAAACTTTCTGATATACATTTCTCACTTAGTTTACTACAACATAATTTAACGTATACCTTAGCCACAGCAATGCGTGGCCGGACTTCTATATATATCCATACATAGTAATTCTGCACGAAGGTAGGTCCTTCACTGCAATCATAGCATTTTCATGTTATGCTTGCAGCTTTACTAGGGAATTGTAGGTGAGGTAGCTTCCCGTTGCTTTCCACACCGGTGAAGGATGATGATGATGAAGATTATAGTGATAAGGATGATGATGATAATGGCCATATGATTTCGGGGACGTTTGGGCCTTAAAGGTTTCCTGACATTTGTCTTACAGGTGAGGAAAAACCCCGATAAAAACCTCACCCAGAAAAACTGCTCCGACCGGGGATGTAACCCGGGCCCGCTGCGTGACAAGACAGCACGCTACCTCGAGACCACAGCGGTGGACTTATATATATATATATATATAGGCTATAACAAAGTCGGATTAGTTACACTATTTATAACTCAAGAACGGCTGGACCGATTTTTATGATCTTTGATTTGTTGGATTTGTTTCCGCCCCGAATAGCATATAACGATTAAAACATCGGACAAATTAACGTAAAAATATTTTAAGGCGACACGACGTTCGCCGGGCCAGCTAGTAGTTTTATATATGTTCAGTTTAATGTTTTTTTGAAAGGAGTTGGGACATCAAGAGTCTCTGTAATGCATAATATCACGCATTTTCCGAATTGAGCCTATGTTTAATTTCATTGAGCATCTCAATCCTATTTGTAGTTATTGTTCCTAGATATTTGAAATCAGTCACTTTTTCAAAATTTCCCACATTAGTTGTCCATGTCCATTATATCATGCATTTCTTTGTGTGAACATGTATTCAGTTTTATTGATGTTTACTTCGAGTCTCAATTTCTTAGTGTTACTCAATAGTGTGTGCGTGTTGGCCCTTACTATCTCCTCGCTATCGCCTAGTAATACTATATTTTCAGCATAAACTAACAGCCTATTAATATAATTGAATAATAATAATAATAATAATAATAATAATAATAATAATAATAATAATACATAAAAGTGAGATTTCAACTACAGAAATTGAAAGAAGAATAACTGATGGAAGAAGAATCATTGGTATGTTGAACTCAGTGCTTTGGAATAAAAATATAATAGGATACAGAACGAAGAAAACTATATTTCAAGTTCTGTTGCAAAGCATTTTGTTATATGGGTGTGAAACCTGGATAGTAAGTAGAAAACAAGCTTTTTTGAGGCGACTGACAAGTATTTCGAGAAGAGGTAATGTCAGAAATAGCACAGAAAAGGATATTATGCAAGTTAAAAAAACATTACGAAAAATAGAAGAAAAACGTTTGAAACGATATGGACACCTCATAAGAATGGAAGATGAGAGAATGCTATAGAAGATCCATATTTGAAAAGCTAATGGAAGAAGTGGAAGAGGCAGACCTAGAGAACGATGGATGGATGGAGTGAAGAGAAGTATTGGAAGGTAGAAATTTGAGGTAAGTAGATGCTTTAAACAGGAACCTCTGGCTACAAATCTCTTTGGGTTGATGGATTGAACACTGTATTGTGGAATATTACTAAATAAAAAAGCAATAATAATAATAATAATAATAATAATAATAATAATAATAATAATAATAATAATAATAATAATAATAATAATAATGTAGGTTTATTTTACCTGATGCAGTTAGATCTTCGAATCCACTTCACCAGGGTTAAATTATACAGATATTAACAATTATAAGTAACCTGTAGCTTGATTAATAATGGATAATAGACCAACAGATGAAAAATATTAAAATAATAATAAAAATAATAAGCTATAGTTGTTTCGTTTTTATTCGGACTGACCTGTGAACACCCGGACTGAAAGATCTATTGCGCTATCCCAGTACATTATAGATAAATGCAATGAAATCTACGGTGTTATATGAGTTGTAGATTGTCTTCTGAGTCAGGCAGACCAGGTTCGTCTCTCATTACTCATGCCGCCATTATAATGACCTATAACGTGATCAAAGTCGGCAGCGGTGAGCTAAGTTAGTGGTTGTGCTCTTTGCCTCTAGTTTCGAGGTAGCGACAGGGGTCGTTGGATTTTTAGGAAGGAAAATTCCAAGCGACAAATCCTCCGGGAGGATATTTAAGCGGTGGGTACAAAGTCCGAATATTTTCAGGCTCGTAACAGTACCAAAAACCTGAATAACAGGCATCTGTGCAAAATGTACCGACCGTAACAATCCAAGTAATACCTTGATTATCCACCAGGTGTCTCACTCAGGCGATATGACGACACCACATCACTCGTTGAAATCCATGTGTGAATAAGTGTAACTAAATTAGCTTGGTTAAAACACTCCCACAGGGGGCACCTTAATCCCCACACGAGGAACAACTGGGTATGTCGATTAAGAGATAACTAACTAAGTCACTGGCAGTATCAAACCCTAAGGTTCCTGGCCACATGGACATAACTCTTCATACATCCCTATCCTGAGCTAATGTATTCTAATAACCCTCTGTATAATTTACTTTCCTCATTTCATGTTTAATGTTATTCTCTCGTTTCGTCCATAGTCTACCGACCGGTCGTTTCCCTCTCGTTTTCCTATAAGAAGATTCCATGCCCCTTTTTAAATCCCCTTTCGTGCCATATGTCGTTCCCATCGCATTCTATGATACCTAACTGTCCTTGTTATGTCTGGTTTCTCATAAAGATCTTGTAGCTCACTGTTATGTAGACCTCTTCATTGAATTAATGGGTGCAAAATATAAAATAATAATAATAACAATAATAATAATAACAATATACCCAGAAGAATCCACTACTTTGGTCTTTAGGTAGCGTGCTGCCTTGTTACGCAATGGGCCTGGGGTCGATCCCCGGTCGGGACAAGTTTCCTGGGTGAGGTTTTTTCGGGGGTTTTCCTCACCTGTAAGATAAATGTCAGGCAACTTTAAGGCCCGAACGGTCCCCGTACTCCATCTGGCCATCATTATCGTCAATATCGTATTCTCGTAATTAGATTAAGTTTAGTTTAAGGCCTCTCCTGGCACATCATTACCATCATCATCAATTCTCACATCATCGGGGAAGCGTAATCTCGCCTTCCAGGCGCCCCAACCTCATAAGTAGGTTACAAGTACTACGCCACGCCAGGAGAGAATACCAGAAATGTCGAAACGAAAACCTGGGGCATTAGAAAAAAAATACGCAGAAGATGGTTAGCCTATAGGCCTATGCTTTATTGTCTAACGAATTGTTCAATGAGCTTGTTTTCAATTGTTTGTTTCGGACAATCTGATATAAGAGGGAAGGGTATTTATTAAAATAATATACCTCATTTGACGCTTTTGAATTTCTTTCAAGTATTTTGTTCTTATTTATAAAAATTGCTGAAAAAACCGGCTGCAATAGAGAAAATGTAAATACAGGTTCGGATTCAAACTGAATGATACCTAGAATCAG
This sequence comes from Diploptera punctata, assembly GCA_030220185.1. Classification (NCBI taxonomy): domain Eukaryota; kingdom Metazoa; phylum Arthropoda; class Insecta; order Blattodea; family Blaberidae; genus Diploptera; species Diploptera punctata. The sequence goes on along the minus strand of JASPKZ010005286.1, from coordinate 225,883 downwards.
TCATTTAAGTTAAGTTAAATTGTTATATTAATTAATTACTTTCTTAGTTAACTAAAATTGGTGAAACCCTCTCTTGTAGCAAAAAAAATAAATTTGAAATGCATCAGTGTAATGGAGATCATGTACAGTAGAATATATATGATATAAATTAAGAAAACGCATTGACCTTGATCGGGATTGAACCCGGGAACTAGAAAAGAACGGTAATCGTTAGAACACCGGAATTTACTTACTTTTTTGAAATATGTTAATATTCATATATTATTAAAAGCATTGTTTATTTTTATTGGACTGCATCGTTTGTAACGTAGCAACGACTGTACGTTTTAAAATTTCTGATTGCGAATTTAGCAATTTCATGTATCGATTTCTGTAGTGAAAATAATATTAACTGAGGATAGAGATGTATGGAGAGGCCACATCCAAGCAGCCATCAACCTTCGGACTTGATAATATCAGGTAGTCAATTAATTGCTACTCATATTTTGAGGTAAGATTTTAAAACATTAATAGGAATATATATATATATATATATATATATATATCAATTCTGCCCGAGGGCAGGACTTTCACTGCAATCATAGCATTTTCATGCTATGCTTTGTAGCTTTACTAGGTGGTTATAGGCGTTGCTTTCCACACCGGTGAAGGATGATGATGATGGCCGGATGATTTCCGGAGACCGATGGACCCTAAGCTTCCTGACATTTGTCTTACAGGTGAGGAAAAAACCCGAAAGAAACCCTCACTCAGGAGCCTGTCCCGACCGGGATTCGAACCCGGGACTCGCTGCGTGACAAGGGAGCATGCCACCTCTAGACCACAGAGGTGGAATATATACACAGTTTGTTCCAAAATGATGGACGGGGTTTTAAGTAGTAGGTACAGCTTTAAAAACAAAATTGGATGCGTGATTATTTGTTACAATGAAATAAAACAGTGGAAGTTAATATTCTGTCTGCAGTAATTTATTTCTTGTCATTATTACGCCACAACGTTAAATTTGTGAAAATGGCGACTCCTGTACAGAAGTCATTCTGTGTGTTGCAATTTACGAGGTCTGGTTCCACTTTTGCTGTGCAGCGCGCTTTGTGTTAAGCGAAGAAGCATATTTGCATACCAGTGGCAAGGTGAATAAACATAATGTGCATATTGAGGATGGCGAATCCAACATGAAAGAGATTCCCCGAATAACAATGTTTTCTGCACTATGTCCAAACAAGAAATATTTGGGCCGTCTTTGTTCAACGAAAAAACAATTTCAGACATCTCGTATCTGGATATATCTTTTTCCTCAGCTAAATGAATCCACCCCTCAAGACTTCATTTGGCAACAAGACGGCGTTCCACCTCATTTTCTTAATGATGTTAGACACTGGCTGAACGATAATGTTCCCCGATGATGTATAGGACTCGCCGGTTCGGATGACATGGTTTATTCCCGATTGCCTCCAAGGTCTACGATCACACACCTTACGATTTCTTCTTGTGAGGGTATGTGAAGGACAATGTGTACGTACGACCACTTCCCGTCGACCTTCCAGACTTGAGAAGAAGGATTGTTGCTGCTGTTGAATCCATTACTACAAATATGCTGACCAAGGTTCGGGAGGAATTCGACTATCGGGTAGATATGTAACTTACCGTGTAACAAAATATGCTCGCATCGAACACTTATAAAGTTGTTACGAAAACTCGAAGAGTTTCTCTTTAATCCAATGTACTTTTAGTTCTTATATATGCATATATATATATATATATCATGTAAGAGAAATTAGACAACTTTGAATCCACGTCCATTTTTTGGAACACGGTGTAAATAAATGAATGTATGTAAAGTTTGTTTAACCTTCATACACTTCTACCTTTCAACCGATCGTCATGAAAATTTGTATATACAGGTTTTCAGATGCGGCGAGTGTTTAGCCGTTATCTATTATGTTCTAAAATCATTAGGTGTAGGAGTTCACCTGAAACGAAAATTTAAGCGGTCACATTTTTGATGTTTCACAACGAAACTCAGTATAGCCTATTAAAATAAACCGAGGTGGCTATTATACAAAAATAAGCGAAATCGAACAGTTAGAAGTGGAGATTTACTTGAAATCCGAAATTAAAAACTGTCTAAACGACTGCACCGAGTTTGATGAACATTTTTGTGTTTGTTTGAGTCTGTCTCTGGATGATTTAGATTCATAATTGGACCCTATAAAACCTATCATATGTAAGAGTTCACATGAAGTGAAAATTTAAAAATCGTTCTAGCGGTCACAGATTTCGATATTTGACAACGAAACTCAGTATATACTGTTAAACCGAGATATGTATTATCCAAGAATGAGCGTAATCAGACACTTAGAAATGGAGGTTTACTTGAAATCCGGAATTAAAATCTGTTTAAACAACTGGACCGATTTTTTGTGTTGGGGTGATTCCATGGATGAATTTTTATGGCATTTTTGTAGTCTTCTGATTACCGGCATATTCCTCGCGACTACCATATGATGTCATAATACAAGGTTCTTTACCCACAACAGATGACGGTGAGCAGTGAGGAATTTTCTTGCGAACGTATTAATTAGTGACTTTTACGGTAAGAAAGTAACTTATACAGTAAGACTTCTTTAACCCGGAACGTGAATAATGCGAAAATCTGTCCAATGTGAACAAATGTATTGGTCCCGGGGAAATAATATTAATTTTACGTGTATTTATTTTACATAAAATGGAATCTGTCCAACGCGGAAACGGGAGTATATTTATACACAATTAATGAAAAAATATATTACTTAATACTTAATACAGGCTTTCCACTTTACCGCAGTTTGCCCTTGATTCCTGCTTTCCAGAGATTCCTATCTTCCCATTCTCCTTCTTCCATACCCCTCTTCATCATGGCATCAAATATTCCCTCATACCATGCTCATATACTTCTCCCCCTCTTCCTTCTGCCTGGTACCATCCAATCCAACACCTGTTTAGGCCACCGGTCTTCCGACATCCGTTGTACATGTCCATACCACTGTAGAGCTCCCTTTGTTATCCTATCGATAACAGTTCCTTTGTGCATCCATTTCTTGTCTGATATATATGTATTTCGAATATGTGTTGTAGCCTGGATATTCTCATACTTCTCCGTAATCCATCCATTTATGTCGCCAAGAATCTTTTCTGCATTATTTCATTTATCGTCCAGCTTCCTGATCCATATGTAAGTATACTTTCTATTATTGTCTGTATAATCTCTTTACGAAAAAATGTATAAAGCGGAAATATTTATTAACCATCAGCAGATTTTTTTTTTTTTACTGAACGCAGGTACCAAGATGGCATTTACAAATAGTGATTCAGACCAAATGGACAAATAAATATCAAAACAAAACAAACCTAATTGTCACTGATCATAAAGTTCATTGTTAAAAGCTGTTGTGGTATTTCACATGCCGATATGTACTTTGATAAATGCCTCCATTGCCACGATCTATATATTATTGTTTCAACTTGTTCGTTGCAATAATTTTTGATTGAATAACACGTGTCTCTTGTGTTTTGTTCTCAGTTTATAATGTCGTGTAAAAGGAAAGAAAAATAATTAATACCGATGAGAAAAAAAGTTGTGTTGCAGCTTAAAGTAAAAATAAAAATATTTAACCGTTTATACGCGTTGGCGAGTCGTTTGCGTCTATATCACACTGTTACAATATGAATGAATCAAGAAATCCAAAGATAAAATAAGGAATAATATCGCAGAATTCACAGCTGAACATCAGTCTTAATTGAAAGACCATTTATAAGCGGCAAAAGAGGAAAAAACCATTTCTAAGTGCTTTAAGCCCATGCCTAAACCCTAATAGTAATAATTAATAGAAATTGTTCAAAATCTGTCAGTAATTTATTCTATTTTGATAATTCTTATTTTATTCTATGACCTTGGAACATATCCCCTATATACCCATACAAATTAACATTCGATATTCGCGGTTCCTGTATTCGCGGGATATTTGCGGAACATATCACCCGCGAATAAGGACAAAGACCTTTTACTCTATAGATTCTACCTGTATCGTTTCAGCCTCATTGCACGCCCGTTTTGCAAAACACCGATACCTGTCTTGCAAATAACAATTGCGCTGTAAAATCTTAGATTAGATAAGTTTTGAGATGGATATTTCACAGGTAGCGTTCTGACGTTAGGGAATAAAAATGGCTGAAACTTACGAATCATTTTCGTTTAGCGAAAAAGTGAATGTGATTGAAGATAAACCTCCAAACATTTACGGACCGATGCTTCAAAGTCAAGCTCTAGCTCTTGTTGACAGTTTTAAAAGATGACAGAATGTAGTGCGGAATGAAATTTGCGGGGAATCGAATAATGTGGACGAAAGTGTAGTTAGTGAACGAAAACCGAAACTGCATACTTGAATTTCAGGATACGCGCTTAAGAGACATTTTAACGCTGACGAAAAAGGGCCGTTTTTACGCGCGTTACCGTCGAAGTCGCTCATACATACTATACTTCACTTTTCAATGGCAGAGGAACTACAATTAATCCAAGTTACATAAAAAGACATATACGGTACTGTATAATCTAGGATTATTAATAAGTTTTAATTTTTCTATAATGCGGAATTTTGTCCCATGTGGAAAAAAATAGGTTCCCTGCGATTCGGTTTTGAGCAAGTTTTACTGTATTTTTATCGTCCGGCCATGTCACAAGAATTGAAAGTTGGGGGGGGGCGCAAAGTCTGCCGGGTCCGCTAGTATTATATAAAGAAAACTTAACCATTCACAGTCTATTATTGATATTGTTGCTGTGAGACGGAGGTTCTTTATAAAATATAAAGAAAAATATGAATTTACATATAAGTGATTCAAAGAATGGCATTTTAAAATGAGACCATGATTTGTGAAAATTTGTTGTTGACATACTTCCAGCCTGTCATCATATGAATTAAATAGGGAGGTAAGTTAATAATTGGATGGTTTTTATATAAAAGGAACCAAGATCCAAACAATTTAAACAGAGAAAATGTTTTCTAATATATCCTCATTAAAATGTAATTACAGTTACATACAGTATATATATAATAATAATAAATAAATAAATAAATAATATATATAAATATATATATATATATATATATATATAAAATACAACATTTTATTCTTTTATGACTATAAAAGATAGCTGTAGAAACTATAAGTAACTTAAATTCATTCCAGGTGGCGTGGTTCCTTTTACATAAAATGTATCCCATTTCCTTCCTTGGGTTGGCAAATTTTAAAATTTTAGTTATTCATCATAAGTAATGCCACGTGTGATTCACAAATTATCAATAAATTGACGACTCACGAAGTGAAGAGTGAATTTATCCAGAGAATTTGGAAATAAAGAGTGGCATTTGTTAAGACTATTTAACGACTAAAATATTAAGTTGTTTACTCACAAATCATTGTTTAACTACAGTTATTTTAAACTATTTATATATTTAATGTAAACGGCGATCTTTCAAAACAAATAAGAAATGTGAGGTTATGTTCATTCATTGCTACTTGATCTTATTATTTATTGCCAAATAAGATCGCAATTTGTAAGAGTGCACCCAAGTGGAGATATAATGAAACACAACAAATTATATCATAATCAACATTACGGGTTATTCATTAATGTTTTTAGTAAACAACTCAGTAATCAAGGAACCTTTTCATTATTTGCTACATTCAATGTATTTGTTGGAGAAAAACAATGCTTTGACCTGTTCAGAACATTAAAAAGGAGGAGCTTTCTTTATCACAAAAGCAGGAGCTGATAAAGAGAAATCGATAAAGAGCGAGGATAAACACGACTGTCATTGGTTGTAAAACAACATTCATTGAAACGTAATTGGTCACTGACTAGCATTTGTGGCATGAGTTAAATAGTCAATAAAACAACATAATACTACTAAATATAACATAGCGTGAGTTCGAACAAGTATTTTGTTGCCTCTTATATAGGCTATATATACATATTTTTAATGTTTACACATCATTCTATGCCTAAAGTTTTATTTTTTTTCTCCACTAGTCTCTATCCATCCACCCTATGTCATCTAGTCCTCTTGTTCTCATTCCAGTTCTTATTTCTTGCATCCACGAGTTTCGAGGTCTTCCTTTCCATCTTCTTCCAGGAGGACACCATTCCAATGTTTTCCTGGGTAACCTTTCTTCTTGCATTGCCCATACAAGTTTAATTGCTTATATCTAATATAATCTACCATTTAATATCTAATATTAATTTTTTTCTCGTATGACAATATATTATATAAATGAATGAATGAATGTCTGTGCTTTATAGTCTTCTAAACCGTTGAAACGATCTTTGTTAAAATGTGTATATACAGGTTTTCAGATGCGGCGAGTGTTTAGCCGTTATCTATTATGTTCTAAAATCTTTAGCTATAGGAGTTAATCTGAAACAAACATTTAAAAATCGCTCTAGCGGTCATATTTTTCGATGTGCTCACAATGAAACTCGGAATTTCGTATTAAAATAAACCGAGGTAGTTATTACCTAAAAATAAGCTAAATCGGACAATTAGAAGTGGAGGTTTACTTGAAATCCGAAAATAAAAACTGCGTAAACGACTGCATCGATTTTGATGCAATTTTTTGTTTGTGTCTGATTGGGTCCCTGGATGGTTTAGATTCTCATTTGGACCCTATAAAACAATTTGTTGTACGGGTTCACATGAAGTGAAAAATTAAAAATCGCTCTGACGGTCACAATTTTCGATGTTTTACGACGAAAGCCAGTATATCCTATTAAAACAAATCGAGGTAGGTATTATCAAAAAATGAGCAAAATCATACAATTAGAAGCGGAGGTTTACTTGAAATCCGAAATTAAAAACTGCCTAAACGACTGGACCGATTTTGATGAAATTGTTTGAGTGGATCCCTGGATAGTTTACATTCACAATATTGGACCCGGTAGATGGCGCTGCAATCGGGTTATAGAATTTTTATGTCAGATGTGTAGTGATCTGCATTACCGACATATTCCGCGCGACAACAATGTGTCGTCATAATTAATTATTTTATTGCAGCCAAATAGCCAGGATTAAAGTATGAATACATTTAAATTTACATTTTTGCATATTCACATATTGTTTTTGTTCTTTTTGTGCATAACTCAATCTGATATCGGTCACATGTCTTTTCGCATAGCACACATTTACAATCTATATTTGGTTAATGTAATTTTGTGTTCTTGCATATCAGGTGGTAGAACGCGTGGACTGCCAACCTAGTGATGACGTGTCTCATTTCGAAATTTTCTTTTGTCCACGCATGGTCCAACATGACGGCAGTGCTGTAGAATTCTGGGTGTATTTCGTCTTTTTTCCTATTCAGTGTTGTTAGCAGCTTCTGTGATGCGCTGGTGCTGGATAGGAGTATCCTTGTTCTGTGGTCGTCGATGAGGAAAGTTTCCTTCAACAGTACGTATGCGAGTCTTGAATGCGTTACTTTTGACACCCTAAATACTGCCTTTATATATCTCGCTTTCCCCTTTCAAAAGAGGAAAGATTCTCCATTGTTTAATGTGGCCAGATGATTTCTATGCCGTATGTCAGTATTGGTAGAATTTTTACTCTAAATAACAGGATTGCTGTCCCTAGAGTGAGGGATCTAATGTTTCTTATTTCACGCATTGCCATTATTTCCTGGGTTGTCTTTTCTGTGATATGTTTTGTAAAGCATTTTGCGCTTGTTTGTAGCGTGATACCGAGATATTTGAAGTCTGGTACTATTTTCAGTTTTGTTTCCCTTATGTACATATTTTGTTTTGTGGTTGCTCTCCCTCCGTTTTTGAAGATGATTGTGTCCGTTTTTGATATGTTAATTTCCAGCTTGTTCTTGGAGCACCATTTTTCCACTTTGTTTGTTGTTTCCTGAAGTTTTGTAATGTCTCTGGAACCGGTTACGATGTCGTCCGCATATGCGCACGAGAAGATACCATATTTTTGTTTGTGGGTATTGGTGTTAAAATTTCTTGAGGGTTCCTTTGGCGTATGGGTTTGGACCCAAACAGTTATTTACTCTCTGTCCTCTGTGTTTAGGGAGCAGAAAATAGTCCTTGATTAAATATCAAAATAGAATGCAACATTTGTTTTCAGGAAAATGTATAGCATTAATGACAAAAGTTGTGTCAATTAAAATATTACTCTCCACAATTTATATTCATAGTCTAATGTAATTATTGTGTTGTGTGTTGTACAGCTGGTCAGGGGTCGTGAGTGGGTCGTAACGTATATTTACAACAGGGTGTGATACATTACCTGCTTCGTTCTTTTGTGTGGCTGTGTATAGTACGAGTAATATTGACATGACATAATAAGAATTTTCTCCATCCATCTAACAACTTGGTAACGAGTAATCAAATATCTGTTTTTTTTGCGAAATGAAATGAGACATTCAACTATTAAAATGTTTTGTGGGATATCTTTTAATTTAAGTCAACTTTTAATTTTGATATACACAGGAGTCTCTAAAGTCACTATCCATTTAAATGGAGGAAGGCAATGATTGAAAAATCAATGTTATTATGAAGATTTACACATATTCTACCACCTTCAACATGACCGCGAACTGAACTACTCTTTCTGCTGTGATTAATGTAATTTAAAACGATTCCATTATACATCGAGAAGAGTGAAACGAAGAATTGTCCACACTGTGTAGCAAGAGGTATATTAAATTTTCTTACTTAGAAGTCTAGTTGATGCGTTTTAACTATCACTGACAATTTGAACCTGCTTGCATTGTTTCTGCTGATACGCGTGGTTGTCCATCACGTGACCTCATCACCACGCATTGCCGAAACAGATGAATGTGTGCATTTGTTAGGCCTGGTTTACAGAATTTGTAGTTAAATTTAGCTCTGACGTTTTCCGCTTATCCGTGTACAAACAATGGCAACCCGTTCTTCCGTGCCAAACATCTTACCGTAAGCTAACAGTGTATAGAAAGAAAAGAAGAAACTAGGGATGTCCGCGCGGCCATGAACCTACGGGTTCAGTAGTGCCAGTGAGTAAGTAAGTAAGTAGTGATTCATGAAAATGGATAGTGACTTTAGAGACATTCTGTTCAGAATGATTTTTTTTCACAACACGTACTATTCATTGTACTAAGTTAAAATACACATTAAACACTTTGACTTGTTAAATAAGATAAATAAAGTAAAATTTCAAAATTATTCTAACCGTATAAACTAAATAAATATAAAGGATTTTATAAGTGTTCTTGATAATGTGTGAAATTTATGCCAATTTATTTAGCCATGTCATAATCCAAAGTCAACAAGTAACTGATGCATAACATTATAAGCAATTGAACAGGTCAATAATGAAGTAATCCTTAAATTAATACTTTTAAATATTCAGAACGAAACACCGATGAGGTCACTATGTATAAGTTAAAATAAATTCGTATCTCAGATCTCGGTCGTTCTCAACTAACAAGCGAAATATAAACCAATGCGCGCCGAAATCTATCTGGAAATTTGTTCCAGAGAAGCGTTGTGATGTACCAAGATCGTGTCCAAAAAATATATCTGCTGTTGTCAACTACAAGGCATTAAAATCCAGCGCCAAATCTCTTATTTAAACTAACTTATAAGGAAGTAATTAAACACCCGAACTCGTATATTGGATAATCATTACTACCTGTCATCCTCTTCATTCTACTTCGCCGTTACTTAAACAGGGAGTCCATCTGCTCCGTACAGTGTTTTGTCATTACTGGATTCTGACTTCTGTGCCTTGCAGTTAAAAACGGCAGGTTTTTTGGACATGGTTTTGTCGCATAACAACACTTCTGTGGGATAAATTTCAAGGTAGGTTTCGCCATGCAATGGTTGACAGTTCCCTTGTGAGTAAAATGGTATAAAGTGCTTTGAAGTCTTTAGCAATGACATACCATATGTTCAAATTTCTGCTTGCGTAAAACGTCACTATCTGATGTTGTTTTATTTTTTTCTGGTTAAATTGTAACCAGCAACAGTTAGTATTGTTTTACAAGCTGAAGGCGGAACATATGGTTTTCCGAAAGGCCTTCAGAGTATTTTATAACATTTAACGTAGTTTACGACAACTTAAATCTCGGTAACGAATTTTTTAACCTTCCTAAAAAGAAAAAAATGTTTTTTTCTTACCAGTTACTTAAATGTGTCGGACCACAGTGAAAACAAAATCATATAGAACTGTAACTAACATTGTGTAGCCTATTTTGACACAAACTTAAGTAATTTCCACTCACTTGTATTTATATTGTTTTATTAAAACATTAAATGAATGAAACCAACTTACGTAATATGAAACATTATCAATTTAAGAATTAAAGTCAACATCCTAGATAGAAAATCGATAGTTAGAACTATAACTAGACAATAACTAGGCCTAATTGTGGAAAATGTTTAATAGCCTAAGGTAACTTTTAAGACAAAGATAAACTGAATTATGGTACTCATGTTGTTATGTTTAGTGTCTGGTCTTCCTTTATACAACTCAAAATGGTTGTTTTTGACATTAAAAAATTAGTAGTCTATATTTCATAATACTACTGTAATAATGTTACTATAAATGTTTGTTTTGTAGAATTGTTGTGCTTAAAAATACATTTCAGTTGTAGTAACTCCTACATCTATTTTAATGAAACAATTGGTAAATGTGAAGAAATACGCACTTTTGAACTGATTAAGGCCATTCTAAGAGAGATGAACATCTATGAATGTTGCAACAGACCACTAGTTATCAACTAAATATAGTTATTCAAAATTGGCAACATAATTATTCAAGTTTCAGTTACAGCTAATAGCCAAAATGCTAATTGAGGTAGTACTTATAGATTGTATTAGGTAGATAATGTAGGTTAGGTTATATTAGTAGGTAGGATAGATGGGATTAGGTAGGAATCAGTGACCTTCTTTTGTTTTGTTAGTGTGTTTCTCATAGGTTGGCTATTTTGTTTTTACTAATGAGCATAGATGTGTTCCAATTATACTATGGAGTATTTTAGGCTACCTTTATCTTAACGTATTTAATTTTCAGACATTTTCTAGATTTTGAAGACACACACAAATAGCTGAGTTAATTATTTACATAATTACATATTTTAATGTCTTCTTAAATAAGATTCATAAAACAGTGTATGTTTAGATCAAATTATATGAAGTACCACAACTTTGTCGTAAATTATAACCCTAATATATAGGATTTTTAAATGTCAAATAATAGTAATTAAATATTACATATTTATAAATTATAACATAATTTCTCTGTTTTTGTTTCTTTATTCACATTTATGTAGGTGATCATCTCCTAGGCACTTCAGGGACAAACCCTGTTATCCCTCCGCTGCTCTGAAAGAATGTTAAACTAAAAATATATAAAAACTGTTATTCTCCCAGTCATAATATATGGGTGCAAAACATGGACTCTTCCGTTAAGAGAGCGGGATAAGAATACATGTATTTGAAAAAAATTCTTTCTTAGCAACATTTTTTGGACCAAAGAGAAGCAAAGAGACAGTTGGTTGTAGAATACTAGATTAACAGTGATTTACACATACATGATCGTAATTGGGAAGTGAGATTTTATAAGAACAGTTAAATTACGTAAATAACATGGGTTTCACTTGCAGCATGGAGAGAGGTGCATGGAAACTTCCCCCCCCCTGTTTAGGACAATTAGAATTAAATATCCCATGAGGTAGGCCAAGAATTAAGCGAGAGAAAGAATAAAATTAAACATGATATGAGGGAGATAAGTTATACAGGGATGATTGAAAAAACAAGTTCAGTATATGGAGAGGTTATATTTGCATGGCTTGGGTTTAATAGTGCCAGTGAGTTAGTAAGTTAGTTAGATCATTTCACACAGAATCAACAACTAATTTTAGTGAACAGTATTAAGATGATCACCTCGTTCTACAAACTCCGTTACACTTACTATGTACATGTAATATGCTTAGTTTCGCTTCACATATAAACACATAGGGATTTAGTTTAAAAACTAACTAAACTGTCTCACACGAACCTGATAATTTTCCTTTTTTTGTGTAGGTTTATATTATTGATTAGGTTGAATTTCCTTCCTTAAGTTTTGTTCTGGTAAAATTGTTACTTATTATAACTTGATTGCACATAACAATGAGATGTCTCACCAGAATAATGTAAATAATATTTAAATGGCTCTTCACTGAATTATACTATTTCAAAAGTGGTAACTTCTTACATAATTGAGGCATTGACATGGAAAGGTAGTAAGTCATAATAATTAAATGTTACTGGGGAAGCAAAAAACAATTTTCCCAGGATTCATTTCAATATAATTTTGACACTACAATACAAGAAATTATATTTTGCAAAATAGTTACAGAATATCCACACTAGGTTTATAGAATATATTTAAATTTAATAGTGTCAAAATTGTTCTTTCATTCCCCTGTAAAATTTGTTTTTATGACCTCTCCCATGTCAATGCCTCAATTACCAAATGATTATCAAAAGCATTAATTTTTTTTTCATTTAATTTGTTACATAGATTCTGGAATTATTATAGAGCAAATTTCTTCTTCGTGTTTTCTTTTCTTTATCATTGATATATAACTGTGTATCATTCTGTTCTAGTGTTCGTTGGATCATTACCGAAGAATGCGATAAGGAAAATCAAATGTACAAGACATCCTGGATTTCTGGTTGTACACAAAAGCAGGACACTTAAGAAAGAAGTATCATCAGTTTTCTTCATGAATTTGGAGATCATCCCTTTCAAATTGCACGATAAAACCTGGTGCAATACTTCATCCTCAACTGTTAATAGTTCATCAATTATAGCAACACTACAAATTTCTAAACCCCAGATGCTTATAGCGGAATCACTAACAATGACTGATATTTGTAGCTTTTTCACAATTTAACTCGAGTTACGAATCGTATATGCATTATTAACATACGATATTTAGAAGATAGTAAAACATGTCTCTCTAATATATTACAGATTTTATCTTTGACAGTACTAATCAATATATTGTTAAAATAATTCATCGCAACATTTATTATACAATATATTGTATTCAGTGTCAGAGGAACATTATAAATTTATTTTATTTATTTCCCTAATATTAGTAGTAAAACAATTTGTCATCAAATATCTCAATATAGTTTCTTTATCAGATGTAAATTGACAGTTTTTCAAAGCAGTACACAGTTTCACATGATCCCAATTCATGACACTGTCACACAAAACACATCTTGATGTTGGGAAGATGTTAAGTCAGTGTAGGTGTTTCTGTCAGGAGGTCATGGCCGGTTAAGATTTGGATTCCTGCAAATGACTGTGTTGGTACTATATGGCATGTTATAAAAATGTGTTCCCTTTTTTGTGTTCACTTTGATGTGTCTATATTGTTGGTTCACATTTCTATTGACCTGTAGCTGAACTGAGTTCAATGATAACGTTGGTGTATTTGTATGAACTATTTAAGTGCCTTTCTTGTCTAATGTGTCTGGTATTTAATTGTCTTGGATACCACAATGGGAAGGAATCCATTGAAGTTTTATTTAATAGTTTGTTAAAACAAAAAAATATATATTTTCAAAGTACCTAGTTACTTTTATAATTTTTAGATTGGAAGTTAAAGATATGATCTGTAATAGAGCTATTTCCAGAATTTTAAAGTATGCCAAAATAAGATTTATGAAAGAATGAATATACGTTATCATCGCAACATTTCTGTAAATATTGTACAACCTATAAAAGTTAGTGTTTATAAAACATGACATATAAGCTGCATGTACCTAACTTTGCTGGATATTATGTACAAATTTAAAACATAACTATTTTTTTAGTTAGGAAATATTATTGTATGATTTTTTATGCCTCAACAAATAAGAAAGATAACCATGCTTGTTTTTATGCAGTTATATAGTATTTAACTACCTATTTATACAAAAACTCTTATGAACTGATATTTAATTCTAGCACTGGAATGGAAAATGAAGGAGATCTAAGGACTGGCAGCGGCAATAACGGTTGCATATGGGCAGCAAACCAGACCTGCAGTCTCAGCTTCAACGATGGGCCAGGTGAGCAATTCTATGTGTGGTTATATCTACAAATATAAAAATGAAATTGTTTATATTTGTCATGTCCACCGCCGTGGTCTCGAGGTAGCGTGCTGCTTTGTCAAGCAGCGGGCCCGGGTTCGATCCCCGGTCGGGGCAGTTTTTGTGGGTGAGGTTTTTATCGGGGTTTTTCCTCACCTATAAGACGAATGTCAGGAAATTTTAAGGCCCTAACGGTCCCCGAAATCATATATCCATCATCATCATAATCATCCTTATCATCATCATCATCATCATCATCATCATCACGATCATCCTTAACCGGTGTGGAAAGCAACGGGAAGCTACCACACCTACACAATTCCCTAGTAAAGCTGCAACCATAACATGAAAATGCTGTGATTGCAATGAAGTACCTGCCTTCGAGTAGGATTACTATGGATGGATATTTGTCATTTATAAACTTATAAACCGCTGAATAAGTCTTCATCAAAGTTACACACACAGGGATTTCAGGTGCATTTGCGAGTGTTTAGGTGCTTTCTAGTATGTCTTAAACAAGTAGATGTAGGACTTCACCTGAAAACTAAATTTAAAAGTGTTCTATATTTCTATGTTTCACAAGGAAACTCGATATATCCTATTAAAATATACCGAGGTAGGTATTACTAAAAAGAAATAACAAAATTCGACCTTTAGAACTGTGGGTTTATCAGAAATCTGAAATTAAAGATTGACTCTAGCAATTGCGGTGTTTGGTTCATCGTAGTGTGTACCACATAATTTAGTTAAGAAAGAAGTGCATGCTGGGTATTAGCTAGTTTGTGATGTATTTTTAAAGTAAACCCTGTCTTTTTAGTGGAAAATTTGTTTGAAATGTGAATTTTTTGTCCTCAATATTTGATCGAAAAGTTGCAGGAGATTAGGATGATCATGAATAACAAAAGTCAGAATGAAAATTTACATCATATATTTGTTCTTTAAACCATTGTGATTATGTGACATTTTTATAAATTATGTTTATGACTTAAGTATAATTTTTCTTTAGTTTCTCTGAAAGTTTATTTCAAATACAAATTAAAATAAAATCACTTTGAAGAGGACACTTGAAATTTAAATATGATTAAAAAACACCAGAACATAGATATTAAAGATGTTATGACAAAAAATGTACTACGTGACAATCTGACATGGCTAGTGACTGACAGTCTGGATTGTACAAATTATTATATGGTACCAGTGCACTGCATATGTATACACATCATCCAGCCCATATTTATATATGATCTTCTTCTCTGTCATTGAACTAACTAATAAACTTTAATACTAGGGACTTACTCGAAAAAGCAGCCTTTTCAACCTGAATTTCATTTTGTATCTTTGAGCCTTCACAGAAAAAAATGTTGTAATATGTTTTGTTGGTTACATGATGGTAATACAGAATCTGGAACGAAATGTTTTTCAGTAATTTATTTCTGTTTGTATGTGTTTACAGGGAGTTACAAAAAGCACCAACAATGGAGGTGAGGTAGTATATTGAGGTATGTTGTTATTTTTTTAATAAGGTACGAATGTTTGGAAATGATGTGTTTTCACACTATGAGTAGCTAATTATATCTCAAGATCAGTGTTAGTTGGATTGTTTGAAGACTCATTACTTGACATCACCTAACAGGAACGGAACCTATGATACGTGGCTTCGCAAAGAAATGTAGCTGCAACATGACTGAGCTCCAGCTCACTTCCATGCCAATGTGAGGAGTACCAAGTATCCTTGTCGATGGATTGGAATAGGGGGACCGGTCACATGGCCTTTAAGATCACCTGAATTTAACCTTCCTGACTACTTTTTGTGGTGCGTCATGAAAAAACCTATTTATCAGACTCCAGTAGAGTCACGTATGGATCTTATAGCCCAAATCTACGCTGCTACACAAATAATTCAAACGAAGCCAAGCATACTTGCACGTGTGCGCCAATCCACCGCACTGCTGATGTACACTCTGCAATGAGACGGGAGGTGGATTTTTGAAAACTTGATGTGCCTGTGGCATATTTTCATGTACTGAGTATTAAAATCCAACTAACAGAACTAGTGACAAGTTAGCCCCTCATAGTGTAGTAACACATCATTTCGGGACATAGGTTCCATATTAAAAAATTATCAACATATCTCAATATACCATCCAACCTCCGTCGTCGGTGTTTTTTTCAACACTCTGAATATATATATATATATATATATATATATATATATATGAAAGTTTTCTTGGGTTTTTCGCATCTTGGATTCAAGTTCGGCCTCTGGTCACTGATTGCGATGTTTCGGCATGATCCTACATGCCATTATCAAGGAATGATAAGTTCGAGTCACTTAACATTCCTTGATATGACATGTGGGATCATGCCGAAACGTCGGAATCGGTGGCCAGAGGCCGCACTTGAATCCAAGACGCGGAAAACCCAAGAAAACGTTCATATTAATACTTATATCCGCGAAAATCTGCAATATAACATATATACGTATATTCATGTATGTTATATCTGACTCTCTGATATAACTAGGAAAAATGTAAGTAAAGAACAGAATGTATGTTTAGAGCCTCTTGGAAATTATAGACACACTTTTAAGAAGACTGGTTTAGTACACTAAAATATCTGATTAAAGATTTTCTATTTAAAGTTCCTGTAAACAGTGATTGGTGTGCTTTATTTTATCCATACTTTAGTTGAAACTAATAATAATATCTCTTCAGTGAAAAACATTAAATGTAAGGTTTAAATTTTTTCAGGAGCAGCGGCAGACGATTCAGCAAATATTAATAAGAAGAGAGGTTCACCCCAATGGACATTGATTGTACTTTATTCTTTGCTGTAGTCGTTCAGCGATTTCAAGTTTCTTGGGCATTTCGGTATATGTAGTCGGTCGCCACACAATCCACACATGCACTACTCACTTGATTCATGTTATTTCTTGATTCTGCATACCTTATGATGAAAGCTGTGAATCGCATATCGTGTTACAAAATGTCTTAGCTCTAGGTTGGCTTTCGTCCAGTTCCTGTCCAGCATAGCTCCTGAGATGTAGGAATCATTCTCTGTTTTTCTCTCCTGTTGTTTAAAAGTTCTTGATAAGGGCTAGTAGATGCTAGTAGCATTCACAGTCGTAGATATTCTATGTAGTACGTTTCCTTTGTGAGTTCATAGATGACTCGTGAGGGTGCAGATTTTTTCACTCTCAGTGCTGTTTTTAGGAAGCGGACTCTCACGTTTTGTGCGATGAAAGGGTCAGCCTTTGCTTCTTCCGCTATCTTTTTACATTCTTCTTCCAGGAACCCTGTTTTCCTTTCCTTTAGGAGGCGTTTGTATGACTCTCCCCTTTCTGCAATGTTTTTTAGTTCATCTTTTCTTCGTTGTGTTCTGGCTTTATGTAATGCATGCAGTGTTTTTTTTTCTCTTGTTATAACATATAAGCAAGGCTGCGATTTTCTCGGTGCGAGAGGAATGGCGGCTTTGTGCAGTATGTCGTTGCTTGTAGTTATGGCCTCGTTTATCTGTTCGTGTGCTATTAGTTCTCTTAGATTGTTTACTTTCGTTTCACATTGCATACGTTGTATTGTGTCTAGTTTCCTGGATGGGCCATATCTGATTTGTTTCTTTTTTTTTCTTGTCGCTGATTCAGAAAGTTGATTTCTATCTGTATTGGTACATGCTTTCTTATTGAAGCTGCTCCTGATGACCAGAGACCCTTCTGTTTCTTAATACTTATATTTTTTTCCTTTATATAAGACCTGGTCTATAGTGCTAGATCCATTGTGGGCATTGTGGGATGAGACCCTTCTGTTTCTTAATATTTATATTTTTTCTTTTATACAAGACCAGGTCTATAGTGCTAGATCCATTGTGGGTTTTTCTTCTTTATCTTTGACTAATACGAAACCTTCTTTGTAACAGTCTCAAGATCAGCGTCTCTTTTGCCGTTTGGTTTATTAAATCTACAATTGATGTCCCCTGCTAGGACCACGTTCTCCTCATCTGCTGTCTTGGATGTTAGGCTGATTAGAGCTTCTACTACGTCTTCTGTCATCGTCTGTGATGTTAGATATATTCATACTATTGTTATTGAGTCTACTTTTATTGTTAGTATATTATTGGCTTTTTGTACGTCGTATGGGATGCCTATCGTGGGTTTGTGAAAGATAGAGACCCCGCCTTTCAGTCTTCCTTCAGTGGGTGTGACCAACGAATGCGATCCATAAAATCCTTTGATGTTCATTGCTTCAATAAGATAGGTTTCTGTGGTTATTATAATGTCGTTGTTATTTAGCGTCCTTTGCGGTATATATGAGAGGGAATTACTTGTTCATTCTGCATTCCATAGCAATGTTCTTATAGTTTTATTCCAGAGAAAAGCCTTCGTTGTGTTGTCTGTGCGGCGTGAGTAGTTGTTGAGTTTCCATCTTTCAAATTAGAACTCAAAGGGGCGAAAAGTAACCCCTTCAGGCTAAAAGTTTTCATTGTCCATTGTTTATTTGTCTTCATATGGAATTGCTAGATTAAATCCTTTATTTCTTCCTCTCGATCGGATGGTGAAACATTCTTTTACTCTGTTGATTCCCTTTTCTGTCCCCATTTTGGGAGTCGATGCAGCAATAAGACCAGCTACTACAGCACCATATGCAGCGGCAGTGAAGCCGCTGGAATGTAGGCAGTGATGGTGCAGGAGGAGGGTCTATTGTAGCACATGCTTCACTTTGGAGTGAAGGTGCGTATCCGAGGGGTTGATTACAGCAACTACAGGTCTACATTAATAATACAGTGCATTTAACTTTAAGATCTTTATAATGTTTTTATGTTCTGTTAATATTTACTTATAAGTCGGTTAATGTGTTAATGTAATTACTTACTTACTGAAAAATATGCATAAGAACATAGTTAAAATCTTTCTTTTTTGTTGTAATTAAAGAGTTCTGTATGTCAGGTATGAAATGGAAGAAATCACTTTACATACTCTAATATCAAAATATATTGAAAATATCGTTTGAAAGTAATATCCAGCAAAGCTTGTAGAGATGAAACTGAAAGTGCATATTAATATTTTGTTAAGAGCAATAAATTATTTTTGTTTGGCTGTGAATACCTCCAGACCTCATGAAATTTGATTTTCCATTTGTTTTGTAGATTAATTCAAAGAGTAGTGACAATATTAAAATATTCATTTCAAAATCAAACCAATGTTTGCAAAAATAGGGAATACTGGATAAAAAATCATTGCTGCATAATTTTGAGTACATCTACAGAGGATATGTAAGCACATTGTGAACCTCAAAATAAATGAAAATTGTTGTAATATTTCATATTTATTATTATTATTAGTATTATTGTTGTTATTGTTATTATGAGCGGAAGAGAACCAAAATTCACAGCCGCGATATGGCTCAGTTATGATTCTCTAAAGGCTAGAAGAAGTCAACCTTGGTAAGAAATTACCTGGTCCTCCAGGCTGGGGATTATTTCTATAAAAATTAAATTTACACTGCTGTAAGACCAAAAGAGAAATGTTGGACTGAATCAACAAACCAGCAGTTAATGAGAATTGGATGTTGGGATGTACAGGATTAATACAATACCAATTGCAGTGGAGTAATATAAACTATATGTCCAAGTAGTGAATGAGACTAAATAGAGGGACTGTGGAGGAAAGTTACTTGTACAAAAAGAGTATCATATGGAGTGAGGTAGATAAAGGGGGAAAAATAGAACAAACAGCAGTGTCAATCTTGAAGAATAATCTCCATTAAGTAAAATAAATCAAAGAAAATTATATATATACATATATATACTCGTATAGTTACTTCAATCAGCTATTAAATGTACATACAGAACAGGACATTGAGGAGGATAATTTATAGACAGCAGAAATGCTAGTGGCAGAACCAAGTGCATTATAGGTTGAAATGGCGATTGAAAAATTGAAGATGTATAAAGCATCAGGTTCAGATGAGATCCCAGCAGAACTGATAAAATCAGGGGGAGAAAAATTGATGGACAAAATACGCTGGTTGCTTCTTATGATTTGGGAAAAAGAAGCTCTTCCAGATGAATGGAAAGAATCAATTATCGTACCAATTTATAAGAAAGGAGATAAAATTGATTGCAACAACTACAGGGGCATCTTATTACTTTCAACTTCGTACAAAATTCTAACAAATATAATAGTAAGCAGATTTACTCCCTATATTGATGACATTCTAGGAGATCATCAATGTGCATTTAGAAGAAACAGGTCTACAACAGATCAGATTTTTAGTATAAGACAGATTTTAGAAAAGAAATGGGAATATAATGGTACTGTACATCAACTGTATGTAGACTTCAAAAAAGCATATGATTCAATTAAGAGGGAGAAGTTATATAGTATCCTGCTGGAGTTCGGAATTCCTAAGAAGTTAGTTAGACTTATACGAATGTGTCTAAATGGCACAAAGAGTAGGGTGCGTGTAGGCAAACAGTTTTCGGACCCTTTTGAAATCCAGAATGGGTTGAAGCAAGGAGATGCACTATCTCCTCTACTGTTTAATATTGTACTAGAGCATGCCATTAAAATCTTTAGAGAATGAGGAAGGCTTACAACTCAATGGTATTAATAAGCTGTTAGTTTATGCTGTTGATGTAGTACTATTGGCTGATAGGGAGGAGATACTAAAGGACAACACGCACACACTATTGAGTAACACTAAGAAATTAGGACTGGAAGTAAATATCAATAAAATGAATATATGGTCACACATAGAAATACATTATATAATGGAAATGGACAGCTAATGTCAAATGAGGGAAATTTTGAGGAAGTGGCTGAATTCAAATACTTTGGAACAATAATCACAAATAGGAATGAGATGCACAAAGAAATTAAACATAGGCTCAATTCTGCAAATGCGTGCTATTATGCATTGCAGAGACTCTTGATGTCCCAACCCCTTTCAAAAAACGTTAAACTGGAAATATATAAAACTATTATTCTACCAGTTATATTACATGTGTGCGAAACATGGACTCTTAGTTTAAGGGAGGAAAGGAGCTTACATGTATTTGGGAATAAAGTACTAAGGAAAATTATTGGCCCAAAGAGAGATGAACAGACAGGTGAATGGAGAAGACTTGCATAACAATGAACTACATGGTCTTTATAGGAAGCCAGATATAATAAGAACAGTTAAGTCTCGTAGACTGCGATGGGCAGGACATGTCGCACGTATGGGGAATGAAAGACTTGCATGGAAGCTCCTTTTAGGAAAGCCAGAGGGAAAACGCCCAGTTGGTAGACCAACACTGAAGAGGGAGAATGACATTAACTATGATTTGAGGGAAGTAGATTACACAGGAAATGATTGGAAAGCATTAGCTCAGGATAAGGATGTATGGAGAGCTTATGTCCGCGCGGCCATGAACCTACGGGTTCGATAGTGCCAGTGAGTAAGTTAGTATATATATATATATATATATATCAAATATATCAAATATATCAAATATAGTGGAATATTGTGTAAACTACGAATACTTCATCTAATTAATATATGTTGGCAGACCTATGGGATTCCAACCACTTGGAAAACAGCAATTGTCAAGAATATATTCAAAAGAGGAGACCGGAGAAATTGCGAGAATTACAGAGGGATTAGCTTAATGAATACTGGCTACAAAATATATACGAAAATAATAAATAATAGATTGAGAAACATAACAGAAGTAATAATAAGTGAAAATCAAAGTGGATTCAGAAAGGGAAGGTCATGTATAGACATGTCTTTACACTGAAACAACTCATAGAAAGAGAAGAGAACATAACTTAGAAACTCACATAGGATTTATAGATTTGGATAAGGCCTTCGATCGAGTAAACAGACAAAAATTATGGAAATATTACGAATGAAAGGATACCCGCTGTGCCTTGTAGAAACAATAAAGACATTATATGAAGACACAAATATAATTATAGTACCGGATTCAAAAGAACAGATGCAATCAAAACAAATACTGGATTACGACAAGGATGTAGTTTATCACCCACTTTGTTTAATATATATATAGACGATATTTTTAATAAATGGAAAGTTTTAGTAAATCCAGGAATAAGAATGGATAATAAAATGTGCATAAATAATCTTTTATTTGCTGACGATGTAATCATAATAACAGAAAAATGAAGACGACTTACAGAAATCAATGCATGCATTAAATGAAATATGTAAATTATACGATCTAAAAATTTCTGTAAGGAAAACGAAGACCATGGCTTAGAGGAAGAGATCCAGTGAGAACCAAAATTATTTTAGAAAATCAAAGTATAGAACAGGTGTCTAGTTTCAAATATTTGGGCTGTGATGTTGGCTACAATGTGGAAAGAGATATTGACTCCAAAATAAATAAATTTCAGACGGTGTGTGGAACAATACAGAGAACATTCAAAAATAAAATTAGAAAAGAAACCAAGATAAAAATGTATAATGTTATGGCGGTTCCCACAATATTGTATGGATGTGAAACTTGGGCTCCAGTGAAAAGACAGAAGGATAGAATACAGACGGCAGAGATGCGGTTCCTAAGACAAGTAAAAGGATGTACAAGACTTGATAGAATAAGAAATGAGAAGAATTGAAAGTACAGCCTTTGTTGGATAAAGTCACGAATTACAGACAGAAATGGATTGATCACATGGATGGAATGAGCAAGGAGAGATATCCATTGTTAGCCAGAAATTATCAAGCAAGAGGAAGGCGTGATGTTGGAAGACCTAGAAGACGTTGGGCTGATGCAATATGAAGTCGGAACGGGCAATTGCCTAATCCTTGGAGTGATGATGATGATGATGATATATATACTCGTATATATAGGAGTTACTAGATGACATTCGAGAGCGAGTTCCCACTACCTATCGTAATTGAATATATATATATATAAAGAAAAATAAATGTTTTACTAGATTAGCTTGGTAGCGTAAATTTGTAGCGCACTGGAGTATCAATCCAGAGGTTAGTTTTCAAATCCGGTCCAAGCATTTATTTTTCTTATCATACCATATTAAGCTAGCAGTGCTGAGTGTCAAAAAATGAATTATAACATCGAAATAAAGAAGCGCCACAGCTATAAAGTAAAAATATTACCTTTAATTTGCTTACTTGTTATAGGAGCCACTAGATGGCAATGGAGGCTGAGTGCCCACTACCTCTCAAAATTGAGCATATATATATATATATATATAAAGAAAAATAAATGTTTGTACTAGATTCATGGCCGCGCGGACGTAAGCTATCCATCCATCCCTATCTTGAGATAATGTTTTCCAATCATTCCCTCAAATCATGGATAAAGTTATTCTCCCATGTCATTCTTGGTCTACCAACTGGACGTTTCCCTATGTTTTCCTACAAGTAGCTTCCACGAACCTCTTTTTTATCCCTGCCGATTGCTGTCTACGAGAATTAACTGTTCTTATTATATTTGTCTTCCTATACACATCATGAAGCTCTTTATTATGTAGTTTTTTTATTTACCCGTCTGTTCATCTCATTTTGGCCCAAAACATTTTCTAAGATCTTTATTCACAAATACTCATAATTAGAGCGAGGAATTGTATGAAATTTCATGTTTTTAAATAATTGTCAGAGAACGCTGAGACTAAGTAGCTTTACATTTTATGATGTGTAGAATCAAATAAGACCATAAAAAACTTCATATTTCATAATATTTTAGCAAAATGTTCATATTTTGGTGAAAATTTCATACTCCTTCATATTTTTCAACTTTCAAATTCCGGAATTTTTTTTCAATAAAAGTTCTAGGAATTCATTAAACTATTTTTCAAATGAATTCATTTATGTAGTTTTTGACAGTGCAATGTGGTAGACAAGTGAAAATTCTTCAGTATCCCTTCTGAACAAGACAGATAGATTTTATAAAAGCAAATAATTGGATGAGGAGTCACAGAGTGACAGTGTTAGATGGAGGTTTTTGTCCTAAACTCGATCACCAACACAAGAACATGAGCCTAGATGAATTAGTAGACGAGCAATGTTGGAATTTCTGTACTCAGGTTTAATAGCTCTCAACTCGTTCTTGCTACCTGACGGCAGTCCTCACTTTGTGAACAGATTACAGCATTTAAATGTAGGAAAGACTGCTGCTGCTAAACTTTAAGCAGTGCTTTGTGAAATTAGTAAAGTTCATGTAGGTAAAAAAAAACTCCAAGCGCAACAGGCCTAGAAGGCCCTTGGCTGACCATCCGGCTGCTGGCCTCACATCCACATGTGTTGATCACAGGTAGACGATCATCTAGGCCCACCCGGCTGCTGGCCTCACATCCACATGTGTTGATCAGAGGTAGACGATCATCTAGCCAGTGTGACATGTCGGATCCCCCAACCGTTATAGGTGGTATTCTCAACCTGGAGCCGCTACTTATTGTAGCTACCCAAATGCCTCACGATGCTGGGTGGGCACCGGTCCCATACTGCCCGAACCAGCGCAAGTCTCGTAGCTCTGCGCCAAGATTTCCTGCTTTAATCACTCGGGTACGGCGCGGGACTCATGTAGGTAAGGACAACATTTTTCTCTCCTACATCAAACTATGAAATATGGTATGATATAAGTATGCTGCCATAACATCGTGTGATGTTGAGCATAATTTTACATCGTGCAAAACAATTCTGACAGAGAGGCCTGATAGTTTACTATCAGAAAATATAGAAAATAAAACTTCTGTGTATTACGAACAGAATTAACAATTGGATTGTTCAAAGCACAATTAGGCCAAGACTTTAGACACTATGTTAGACACATTTCATGAAAAAAATAATAATGTTAAAATAATTCTAACTACATTTCACCATGTTTGTAGTTCAATATTAAATGTAACTGTAATTGCAAATAGAGTTCTGAAACAATCGCTAGAATCAATTATGGACTAATAACTTTTAACATATTGTTTCTCCAAATATGATATACTGGAATGGTTTACTTGTATTCTAAATTGTCCAATTTAATGTTATTGTTACATTTGCATCTACAGGAATTTAATATCTGCATGCAATGTAAAAGTAGCAATAATCCAAACTGTACCTGCTCTTAACTTTGTTGGTGCTATATTTCATGGAAACCTGTTTGTTTTGGTTGCAATGTTTTGTTTCTTGTATATGTGTGGATTATAATAAATTAACTATCATTCAATACATTAATTAATTGTATACAACCTCTCTGTTTTGATTTATGAAGGTAAAGTGATCCCACTAGAGTCTTGGGAGGTCTACAAGTTGCAGGCAGATGACGCGCAACATGTCCCGGCACATGTTGCGCATTATTTTGTGTACTGTTTACAATGTCCTGAGACATCTTCAACATTAGTGTAGAGGTAAAGGTAAGAACTGTAAAATTTGATTTATAACAATGTTTATTCATAATTATTTACATTTTATATAGTGGTACACTTTATAAAACTGTATAAATTGTACACTATATACAACAGATAGGCTAATAACTAAAATTAGGTACCGGAAAGCTTGAACTTTATTTGTGCATAAACAAATTCATCACCTGATAATCATCTTCAGTTATTTGCACTTGCGCGGCGGGGGAATATTGATTCTCGCTAGTGCTTGTTTGGGGGGGAAGGATTTTGACTCTGATCACTAATGGGTTGAGAGCTACTAGCTGATGAGTTGCTGGAATAAGAAGATGGATATGAAGTTGTTTGTTGCAATCCAGAGTAATTCATAAATCCAGAATTAAATAGTGGAAGAAATGGACCTCCTGCTCCTCCACATTCAGTCTGATAAGTTTTGTTTGAAATGCTGTGGCGAACCCAAGTCTTAGTTTTCCTAATTTGAATATTCTTTAACGACTCACTCACCTACGTACTCTCCAAAACATACATTCTCATTCCTACTTTTATTCAAATTTGTTGTGAACACGTGGTACGCATCGTTTCTATTGTTACAGTTCTTATGGCTTGAATTTGTTACATTCCACAGCACTGTCTCCTGTTCATTAGGTCAATACGTCTCTCCACTTTACATTTAGACCACTCCATCATAAAAAACAACAACACTGACACCACTGAAAATATCGCAATCAAAAGCAAGAGAGCACGTTTGAACTTAAACTCGCAGCGCAGTGTTTGGAAGACAGCGAAGTATGGATACTGTACAAGTAGTTTCAAAGGAATTGAAAAACAGGTCTACAACAGATAAGATTTTTAGTATAACGCAGATTTTAGAAAAGAAATGGGAATATAGTGGTACTGTACATCAACTATACGTAGACTTCAAAAAGATATACGATTCAATTAAGAGGGAGAAGTTATATAATATTCTGCTGGAGTATGGCATTCCTAAAAAGTTAGTTAGAAGTATACGAAAATACCACAACCACAAAGAAGAGAGAACGTTTGAACTTATACTCTCAGCGCAGGGTCTGGAAGACATCTAATACAGACTGTACTGCGCATGCATGTGTCCTTGCGACATGTTGCAGTCTGTTTCCATTTTCTGTGGCACAAGTTGCGGCACATGTTGACCGCTGCAGTAGCTTGCCACATTTTTGTCCCCGACACTTGTGGCGCCATGTGACTCATAGTGTTTCCATTTCAACAAATGTCGGGCACATGGCGCTCAACATGTTGCGGAACAAATTTGTAGTAATGGAAACGATCCTTTAGAATCGTAACGAGGCTTTAGGGGTAGTGGCATGTTGAAGCACCCATCTTTATAGACCAGGCATGGGGAGCTTGGGCTTCGAGAGCTCATAACAATCCTCCCCGCCGATACCCATTCCACTCATTTGTACCTGTACTGGAGATGCAAGTACACAGTGATTGACAGTACACAGTGAGAGTCAGTGGCGTTCAATCCAGCGTGAACGGGGCAAATTCTAAACACCAATACACTTTTTTTAATACGGACTGGGTAAATGATTACTTTGCGTTCAGAATGGCGCGAAAGTTGTTTGTTTATTGTGTTCTACGCGGTCCGTCATGTGAAACACTATAATATCCCACGATATTTCAGATATTCACATGCAAATTAATACGGACAGGCACAGGCACGATTAGAAATATGTAACTATATTTTCACAGGGACATTTAATGAAATATACTTTTAAAATGCATTAGGTAACGTGCATGGAGTTCAAATTCATAAATTAAATATAATAGACATAGGGGAAATTGTATGTTTTGTTTACACAGGGGATGACAGGATGGGATTTTTAAATAATCTAAAGCAGCAGACACTTCAAAACGATAGCAGACAACAAGTTTCAGAGAATTCAGTACATGCTAGTTACCGGATTTCAAAATTGATTGCTGAGAAATCATATCAAATCTAAAAAACTCTCCAGATTAAACGATGACACCCTTGTCTCAATATTACGTCTCTCTACTAGTACCATCAGCCTGACATAGATAAATTAGTGTCAGCGGTCCACTACGCGCCCTTCAATCGTTTTCACAGATATACGTAAAGTACGTTTGAAAGAGATTAGTGCATATGTATCAGGTTGCATGTTATACCGAGATGACAATTAAATCAGTCTTGAGATCAATGAAAGGTGGAATGAGGAAGATGTCATTCTATCCCTCATTTGCCAGTTCCCCATGCCTGTTCTAGACAATAGGCACGAGATGTCCGCCGGGTTGTTGGATGTGCTTGATGGCCGCATTTGTGCCTAGAACATGCATCTAGTACTCACTTCCATTAGGATCTGAGTCGACCCCAGGTCCACAATGCCACCAGAAGGTCTGGTCCAGCTAAAAATCTTGATAATACCGAGTCTCGAACCCATGACTTTCCTGTTTGTACCACGTTTCCTTATACAACTACGCTGTGGCCTGGTCCATAAAATTGCTTCAGATCATGAATATGATATTTTATATTGGGTTATAATTAATGGAAAAGCTAATTAACATTGAAATACAGCCAATATCTTGATTTCTTGAGCTATAAATAAGTTCTGTTTATCTCATTTATGTGCTGCTATGTACGCTTATGAGGTATAGTGGGCCTATGTACATAAATACATGCAAAAAGTTCAGATAATAGTAGCTTCATAATATATTTGTGTCATCATTTTCATATTTTTCATATTTTGTCTTTACGATTTCATATTTTTGTATAATTTTCTTCATATAATTCCTCGCTCTACTCATAATCATCTTTCCTCTCTTAAAGTAAGAGGCAATGTTTGGCATCCGTATAATATAACTGACAGAATAACAGCTTTATACATTTTCACTTAAGTTTTTTTTTAAAGGAGTTGGGACGACAAGAGCCCTATAATGCATAATAGCATTCATTTCCAGAATTGAGCCTATGTTAGATTTCTTTGTGTATCTCATACCTATTTGTAATTACTGTACCTATTTGAAATCAGCCACTTCTTCAAACTTTCCCTCATTTTCCATTATTTGTCCATTACTATTATATAACGCAATGCCATGTGCGAACATGTATTTATTTTTATTGATGTTTACTTCCAGTCCCAGTTTCTTAATATTACTCAATAGAGTGTGCATGTTGGCTCTTAGTTTCTCCACGCTATCGCTGAATAATACTACATCATCAGCATAACCTTACATATTATTAATACTACTGAATAATAATAATAATAATAATAATAATAATAATAATAGTAATGGTTTATTTTATCAATGCAGTAATGACCGTAAGGTCTTCGAATGCACTTCACCAGGGTTAAGTTATGCAGATATTAACAATTATGAGTAATCTGCAGCTTGATTAATAAATCATAACAGACCTACAGATGACCAGGAAAGAACAGAAAATAAATTAAAGTAATAAGAAGCTATAGTTAGTTTTTTATTCGGACTAGCCGGGCAGACTGCCCTGAACACCGGGGCTGCGCTATCCGTATACTGTGGACGAATGACATGAAACCTACGGTGTTATACGAGTTGTAGATCGTCTTCCGAGTCCGGCACACCAGGTTCGTATCTCATTACTCATGCCGCCATTATAATATCCTATAACGTGATGAAAGTCGGCCGCTGTGAGATAGAGTAGTGGTTATGTTTTTTGTCTCTAGTTTCGAGGTAGCGGCTGGTGTCGTTGGATTTTTATGATGGAAAAATGTAAGGGACAAATCCTCCGGAAGGAACTTTAAGCCGTGGGTACAGAGTCCGAATATTTTCAGGCTCTTAAAAGAACCGAAAACCGGAATAAAGAGGCATGTGTGAAAAAATTTACTGATCGTTTATTCGTCCAAGTAATATCTTGATTACCCACCAGGTGTCTCTCTCGGGCGATATGACGCCACAATATCACTCGTTGACATCAATGTGTAAATAAGTGCAACTAAATTAGCTTGGTTAAAATACACTCCCACAGGGGAGCACCTTAATCCTCACACGGGGAACAACAGGGTATGTCAATTAAGAGATAACTAACTACGTCACCGGCAGTATCGAACCCGAAGGTTCCTGGCCACATGGACATAACTCTATACATCCATATCCTAGCTAATGTATTCCAATCATCCCCCCATATAATCTACCTTCCTCATTTCACTGTTAATGCTATTCTCCTATCTCATCCTTACTCTACCAACTGGTCGTTTTCCTAAAATAAGTTTCCGTGCCCTTCTTTAAATCTCCATTTGTGTCCATTATGTGAGACTTAACTATCCTCATTATGTCTGATTTTCCATAAAGATCTTGTAGCTGACTGTTACATCGTCCTCTCCATTAAATTAATGGGTGCAAAATATAAAATAATAATAACAATATACTCAGAACATGGTTAACTAATTGGCCTATGGAGTTCCAAGCAGGCCGTCGAGAAGAGCGGACGTGTTTTTGTTGAAGTGGTTGAAGTGTGCAGGGGACAAAGCATTATGGAAGAAGTTAGAAAGCTGATTGAAACATTATCAACTGAAGTGAAAGAGGGGTTTGAAAAGTGCAACGTGGGGGAAAAAATTCGTGATATTGAGACGAACATGCATCGGATGGAGGACAGATTGGAATGGCTGGAATCTAAATTAGACTATCTCGAAAACCAGAGTCGCCGTAATAATATTGTGATATATGGAGTGCATGAAGAAGACAGGGAGAGCTGGGAGGAAACTGAATTTATAGTTAAAAAAGTAGTGGCGCAAATCGTGATTGATTTGGTGGATAGTGATATTAAAAGAGAGCACAGAGTAGGTCGTTGCAATAGTGGACAGAGACCGACTGTATGCAAATTATCACACTACAAAATAAAATGTTGGATCCTTAGAGACAGTAAATAACTTAAAGGGACCGGTATCAATATTGCCGAAGACTTTAGTGAGAAGTTGCGTCGCGAAAGGGACTTTCTTATGCGGCATATGCTCGAGTCGAGGAGGCAGGGCTGCCATGCAATCCTGCAATTTAATAAATTGATTATAAATGGACGAATCTGGAGCAGGGAACAACTACAAAATATGGACAACCCTAAAAATGCATTTGAAGAGGTCATTGACAGCGAGTCCCCCAAAACCTACAGGGGACGCTGCAACAGCAGGTGGTCTCCTTACAGCAGAGGAGGGAGAATATTATACACGAGAGAAAGAGAGAGAGAGGGAGTACTACGATACTAACTCCGAGGGATCCAGCAAACTTTCAACACAAAACAGCCGAACCCAAAATTATACCCCACCTCTAAGAGGTGAACGACCGGCGGACACAAGAACGCAAACAACAAAATCAGTAAGACTGCTGATTTTACCCGCAGAAAAAGGAACTATTGAGAGGGGAAAGTCCGAAAAATACAGGCAAGACTAAGGACAAGGGAACACAATAGGATATTTTGACAGTCGGTATATGGAACATATAAGGGCTAAAACAAAAACTTTCAATGGACAGATGTGTAGAGTTTATTGAGACTTTTGATATATTAGCTCTAGGAGAAACATGGTTAAAAGCTAATCAATGCGTAAATCTATGTAATATAAAAGGTTATTTCAAGGGCAGTGAATCCAGAGGGAAGAGAGGTAGATATCCAGGAGGTGTTGCCATTTTATATAAAGCTAACTTAGACCCATATATTAAAAAGGTAAATATTGCTTTAAAAGAGGCCATTTGTATATATAGCCATCCAGGAAGACCAGAAATGTGTCTGTTGTCTATTTACCGCCAACCACTAAATTCCAGGTATGCCAATCCAATTTTTTTGTTGAATTGTCTGACTCGTTAGCAGAAATAAAAGATAGGTTTCCGGAAGCGGGAATAATAATTTTAGGGGACTTTAACTGTAGGATTGGGGAGGAAAATATCACTATAAAATCAGATGATAATGAAACACGATGTGAGGGTAGGAGAAGCAACGATAAGATTATAAATTCAGAAGGAAACCAATTGTCAGCTTTTTGCGATGTATTTGAACTTGAAATTCTGAATGGGAAATATGGGGAAGATAAAAATGGAGAACTGACATTTATTAATAAAAATGGAGGTAGCGTAATCGATTATTCAATATGCACACAAGACATGATTCCAGTCCTAAGTAATTTCCAGAATAGAATCACACCAGTTCCCAAACAAACTTATTTTAAATTTGAAAGGTATTAGTGAGACAGTTAATGATGAGGTGGCAACAATATTGCGGTCAATTACACGTTTCAGGTGGATCGAGGATCGGAGAGAAGAATTTATCAGGAGTTTGGAAACGCTAATACAGGATCTGCAGTTGAATTATCTTAGCGGGGAGGAAATTATTAAAACTTTGACAGAATATTTTCAAAAAGCAGGGGAAAAATGCAAGGTTAAATGCGCAATAAACCAGAAGGACAAAGGGTGGTACAATAATGCATGTAGAAAGAAGAAGAAGTTTGTCGAAAGTTGTCTTTTAAAGTTTAGAAAAGACAGCACAGATGAAAAACAGAAAAAATTATGCGCAAGAGGGAAAGGAATATAAAGAATTACTGCGAGAAACAAAACTAGCATGGCAAAATAAGAAATCCGAAGAAATAAGAGTCGCGACTGAAAGTGGGAACATTGCGGACATATGGAAAGCGATAAGGGAACTCGAAGTAACGTCCATAAATCGGACAAGAATAACGCCCGGGGAATGGAAAAGTTACTTTGATAGGGTGCTGGGAAATGAGAGGTTAAGATATAATCAAGGAAATATAGTTGAGATCCCTGACCCAATTCATATTCAATTACTGGATCAGGATATTTCGAAAAATGAAGTGGTTTCTTCCATTAAATGTTTATAGAATGGTAAAGCACCTGGAATTGATGGAATACCAGGGTAATTCTTGAAAAATATGATATAATCCAATAAATTATTAGACGTTTTGAAAACTGCTTTCAACAAACTTTTCAATGGATGAGATTACCCGGAAGCCTGGGCGACAGGTGTCATTCAACCACTATACAAAGGAAAAGGTGGGACACAGGTACCAGAAAGTTACAGGGGAATTTGTCTCTTGTCAGTGTTCGGAAAAATATATTGTAAATTTCTTTACGAACCAATGAGACAATGGGCTAAAGAGAACTATAGGCTTCTCAAAATATCAGGCAGGTTTTAGAGAAGGGTGCTCCACAGTGGACAACGTACTTTTTCTGAGAAAATTAATTGATGACAATCTGAAAATGAAGGGGGGTAAATTATTTTGTGCATCCATTGATTTTAAGATGCATTTGATACTGTGGACCGAAGCGCACTTTGGGAAAAATTAAATCGGAAAGGATTGTCTCATAAAATGATACATGCCTTAATGTCAATTTATAAATATGTTAAATTTTGTATAAAAGTAGACCAAGGGCATATTACAGAGAGCAGTGAAGCCAATCGGGGAGTGAGACAAGGTTGCATTTTATCACCAATGTTATTTAATCTATTCGTTGATGATATTGTAGACGTAATGCTAGAAGTAGAAATTGAGGCTCCGTAGATAAGAAATGTTAAAATCCCAGTCCTGTTGTATGCAGATGATTTAATTATCTGTTCCACGACAATCAAGGGATTGCAAAGAGGTCTTGAAATATACTGTAGCAATTGTGGATTGACTGTAAATGTTTGTAAGACAGAAAACAATGACCTTTAAAAATGGGACGGTTTATGGTAGAGCAGAGGTATGGAAATACAAAGATCAAGCTCTTAAAAACGTGAAACATTTTGAATATCTTGGTACGACGTTGAAAATGAACGGGAAGTGGAAAAAAACATATGATATAGCATTATTTAAAGGGAGGGGACAACTTAACAGTGTACTCGGTATTCTGGGTCGAGTGCCTCATATTCCAGTCAGCACATTAGAAAAAATGTATGGAGCGA
Organism: Diploptera punctata; assembly: GCA_030220185.1. Classification (NCBI taxonomy): domain Eukaryota; kingdom Metazoa; phylum Arthropoda; class Insecta; order Blattodea; family Blaberidae; genus Diploptera; species Diploptera punctata. The sequence goes on along the minus strand of JASPKZ010005286.1, from coordinate 192,463 downwards.
TGGTCAGGCCAGTAATACACTATGGTAGTGAGATTTGGGGTTTCCAAAGAACGGACATACTAAATAAGGATATATGCATTTTCTAAAATATATTACAGGACTTAGTAAGGCCATTTCTAACTGTGGAATTCTATATGAATTTGGGTCATTCCAGGACGACATAAACTGTAAAATTCGTGTACTCAAATACTGGTTGCGAGTAATCCAAGGTGAACAAACAATGCTTAGAGCAATTTGTTACGTCCACCAAATTAAAAACATAGACGTTACATTTTGGGCAGACGAGATTAGGAGAGAACTCCAAAAGATTGGGATGGGCTGGATATGGGAAAAAGGGACTGAAAATCGCAAGAACGCGTGGAGAAAATAAGGAGGAGGTACTTAGATATAAACCGACAAGATACTTTCGCCGAATGTACAGGAAAACGCTCACTGTGTTTACAAAGAGACCTAAAACACGTCTTGGGAAAAGCATCGTATATACTCCACCTAGGATTTAAAGAGAGATCAGGGCTTGCTTGGTTTAGGCTAGAGGCATGGAAATTTAAAAAAAATAGCGACGATCACGATATGCGAATATGTCCAATGTGCGGGAACTTTGAAAATGAGATACATATATTAGGAAAATGTAATGATTTACAATATTGGAGACGTCAGTTATTACCGGAAAGATTTCTAAATTCAAATCGGGAAAGATTGGCATGCTACGAGTTATTGGTAAATCCAGAAAATTGGATAAACTTGGGTAAATTTCTGGACAAAACGCGAAAAATAAGGACAACACTCATTCATGAATAAATATAATAATAATAATAATAATAATAATAATAATAATAATACTTTATTTATTCTGGCAGAGTTAAGGCCGTAAGGCCCTCTCTTCCACTCAACCAGTACAAATACAAATAGATATTCGACAAATTATAGATATACACTATACTAATTATAAACACTTAAAGATACAAATAAATGTAACAATGTAAATGTCATGTACAAACAACATTTTATAAGGTAATAACAATAATGATACGATAATAATAATAATAATAATAATAATAATAATAATAATAATAATAATAATAATAATAATAATAATATAAATATGATACATTATACGGGAAACACCAATTAATATATATATCTTACACTGGATAATAATGAAGTCGAGTTTAGAGCAAAATATAATTTAGATTTCTTTTAAAAGATGCCAATGTCCGGCAGCCCCTTATTTCTTGTGGTAGGGAATTCCAGTTGCGAGAAGTGGAGATGGTATATGACATGGAGTGATGTGATGTCCTATGTTGCGGTATATTAAGTAAGAGACTATGTTGTGATCTTGTGTTTAAGTTATGGTTTGAGGATAGATACTGGAAACGGGATGATAAATAATTGGGAATCGAGGTATGTAGGATCTTAAATAGGAGAATTAGACAGTGCGATTTTCTTCTCTCTTTTAGATGTAGCCATGACAATTCGTGGAATAATGGAGAAATGTGATCGTATTTTCGAACATTAAATATGAATCTGATACACATATTATGGACACGCTGCAGTTTGTCCGACAATCCGTCACTTATGTCAGTTAGTAGAACGTCACAGTAGTCAAAATGCGGCATCACTAAAGTTTGGATTAAAATTCTTTTGAGAGTTGTAGGAAGAAAATGTTTAAGTCGCTTTAGGGAATGCATTATGGAGTAGATCCTTTTAGATGTTTGTTTTACTTGCTCATGCCATTTTAAATTAGAATCTAAGTAAAATCCCAAGTTTTTAACGACGTCGGTATAAGGAATTTGTTCATTATCTAATATGACAGCCGGCATATTGCCATTGTTTATGAGGTGTAATAGCCTTGGATGTCCGATAATTATTGCTTGCGTTTTGTTTACATTTAGTTTCAGCCCATATTGTCTGGACCATAAAGATATATGCCTGAGGTCAGTGTTTACTTTGTCAATACATTCATTAATTTCGTCATGCCTAAAGTGTGTGTAAATCTGTAGGTCGTCGGCGTAAAGATGATGCTTGCAGTTTTGTAGTTTCTTGGTCACGTCATTAATATAAATCGAGAAGAGAAGAGGAGCGAGGACGCCGCCTTGGGGTACCCCTTTCCTCACCAAGCGCCAGGAAGAAATGCGATTATTAACAGAAACTGATTGCTGACGATTAGTGAGGTAAGATGCAAACCAATCAAGGCAGTTTTCCGACAGATGTAGTGTCTTTAGTCTCGCTAGCATTAAGTCTATATCTACTGTGTCAAAGGCTTTGCTGTAGTCGAGTAGGACTATTGCGGTGAGTTTGCTTTTGTCCATTGAGTCTCTTATGTCCTCTACAATGTCAAGTAGTGCAGTACTTGTGTGATGTCCTGTTCTAAAACCAGACTGATGTTCATCAAGTAAGTCGTGTGTGGTGAGGTAGTCTGTTAACTGTGAGTGTATTATGTGTTCCAGTGCTTTAGATAAACAGGGAAGAATACTAATTGGTCTATAATCATCGAGTGTTGTGGGAGTGTTTGATTTCGGTGTTAGGACGAACTAGAGCCATTTTCCAGAGTCTGGGATAAGTCCCAGTCATTATAGAGGCATTAAAAATGTGGGTTATTGTTGGGAGAATAATGTCTATTATTTTTTGCAGGAGAGTTATTGTTATATTGTCTATTCCTTGTGCTTTAGATTTAATACGTAATACTGCTCTTTTGGCGTCATCAGGTGAGATATAGGAAAAAAATAATTTGTCTCGGGTAGGTTGGGAATATGACATTAGTTCATCTATTGTCTGTCGTTTGTGTTGTGAGGTGTTGTTAGAAGGGAGGCGGGTAAAATGGTCATTCAACTCATCTAGTGGTAGGTCAGCTGTTTCTACCTGTAGTTTATTTTGACAGAGGCCTATTGATTTTAAATTTTTCCACATGTCAGCTGAGTTGGACATAGATTGTGTAATAATAGTATGGGCATATCTTAGTTTTGCATTCTTGATAGTCTGGTTGACTTTATTCCTCAGATGTTTGTATGTCTGTAAGTCTGTCAATTCTTTGTTCCTCCTGTATTTCCTGAATGCTACGTCTCTCTCAGTCATGAGCAAGCGGATATTATCAGACATCCAGGGTGCAGGTTGTCTGTTTATACGTCTAGTCTTGATAGGTGCGTGTTTGTCATACAATTGTAAAATCATGTCATTAACATTTTCAACTTTCTCGTCTACAGTTCTAAGTGTCCATATGTTGTTCCAAGGTAGTTATGCAGCGTCATCAATTAATTGCACATAATTTATATGTTTCAAGTCTCTGTATGTTACAAGTCTAGGTCTACGTTTAGAGCAAAGGAGTGAATATTCAATGTATATTAAGTCATGTGCAGAGATGCCTGGAGCTTCTATCTGTCCACTAGTTATAACTTTTTGAGGATTATTTGTTATAATTAAGTCTAGTAGTGTGTCAGAATACCTAGTATGATGGGTTGGTTCTGAAGGTAGTATTGTCATATTGCGAGACTGGAACATTGTCTGTAGTTGTAAAGTGTTGTAAGAATTTGTGGCTAATAGGTTAGTGTTGAAGTCTGCTAGTACAATTAATTGTTCATAAGATGGTATTAGATTTTCGAGAACTGTTTCAATGTCTGCAGGTGACCGAAATTTAGGGGCTTGTAAATTAATCCTAATAAACTTTTCTGCATTTTTGCTCTAATTTCTATAAATAGGTATTCGGGTCGAGACGAGTATTCACTAGACGAATGGGATACAATTTTCGGTTTTAGATCGGAACGTATATACATCGCCACTCCACCTCAATTTTTCCCAATTCTGTCATTCCTTATCAAGGTGTAATTTTGCATGTTTACAAGAGAAGCCATGTTTCAAAAATTAAAATGGCATGCAGATTTAGTGTTGAAAATATAGTTTGGAATTCTGAGAAGTGGGACATAAGTGGCTGTGCACTACAGTGTGTTATTTTGAGCGTATTGCTGTTCAAAGAGAAACGTGATTTTAAAAGGTCTGAGGTGGAAGGGGTGTGGTGAGATGGGGACAATGGTACTGTCAAAGACCGCAAAGGGGCTGCAGGTGCATTACTTAAATCTATGGTTGAAATGTTACTAATTGAAACAAGAAAACCGTAAATATTATATATCAATTGGTGTTTAGTATATGAAGTACAAAATTAAATTAAAATTAGTTGGCTTAGTGTAGATTTAATTAAAAATAATAAAAAATAGATTATATACGAAAAAATGAAAAAAATGAATACAGTAAATAATTAAATAGCAATAAATTACAAAAAATAACGAGTTACACAAGTTTCTGAGTTGATAATTATCACTCTGACCTGAGATCTGATATATGATTTATTCGCTTTTTTCTGTCTCCTACCTTAACAATGACAGAACCATCTTGGGTCCAGACATTGGTTACGCCATGAATATTGATAGCTTTGCGAAGTAACTGATGTCTAGCACTAGTAAGGTCCTCACGAATCGTAATTCCACTGCCTTTCAAATTCTTTCTATTGCGAAACACCTCACTTCGCCTACGGTAGAACACAAATTTAACAATGAGAGCCCTAGGTCGTCCACCATCTGTTTTTCTTCCTACACGATGACTACGATCAATGTCACTGACCTGGAGACAAACATCAACTTTCTCTGCTACCTGCAAAGCGATGGCATCTGTGTCTTCGTTTTCTTTCTCCGCAATGCCAAAAATACGCACACACTGACGCCTTTGGTATTGTTCTAAACTATTAATCTTAGATTCCAAAGTCACTATCTTGTTATCGCGGTCCTGAATAGACTTATATATACTGTAAATGAATGTTTGTTCGATTGTTTGTTTCTTTGTTCGCATTTACGTCGGGTAATAGCTAGTCTAATATTAAAAATGAATGTTTGTTTGTTTGTTCGCATTTTATGCTCTGCCATACCGTTCCTCCTATGTGATGGGGCATTTTGCAAAATGTTCAGGAGATTCCCGGAATGAATAATGTATATGCTATAAGAGAGTTGTGATAGTCAACTGCTACATCCTTAAAAAATCACCTTTGTGGTTACAAAAGCCCCTTATTTTGACTCTTAAATAGCTTAGGCTGCCTAAACCATACCAAATACACCAAATTAATGTAGGCCTACACAGAATTGAATATCTCAAAAATCTCTATACAAAATATCCGCGCCAGCATATGTTTATCTTTTACGCAAAACTCACAATAGCCATTTCTGACTTTCATTGATGCCAAGAAGATCCGGATAAGTAGTATCGCGGGAAGCAAGGGTTGCCATACCGTTCATTCGTTTGCGATTGGAGCTCTAGGCAAAATGCTCAGGATTTTCCCGGGAAGGTTATAGGTTATAAGAGAGTTTTAATGCTCAAGCCATTCACGCTTAAAAATCACTCTTTATAGTGTACGCTTAATGGACTTACGCTGCCTTTATTTAACAAATACCCTAATTAATGTACACAGAACTGAATATCTCAAAAACTCTACATAAAAGTCCGCGACAGCATATGTTTATCTTTTACGGATAACTCAAAATAATAATTTTTTGTCTTTCATTGAAGGTAAGAAGATCGGGATAAGTACATTCCCGGGCAATCATAGCAGCGCACGGCGGATATTCTTTTGCCGATAACTCAAAATAACGCATTTTGCCTTTTTTATGCCAAGTACATCGGGTTACGTAGATTCCCAAGCAACGCCGGGTAATCAGCACGGGAAAACTAAAAATACTATATATTTATATTTGCTTAGAGTGTTTTCCTGAATATTAACGTTTGGAAGATATAATTGTAGTTTATCGGTTGTTTTAGCTGCAACAACGAAGAGAGCAAATTAAAGATTAATTTTTCTTTTATTTATTCAATTAAACATAAAAACACAATTTTATTCTTACAGCTAAGTTATGCCAAGAAGATCGGGATAAGTAGATTCCTGGGTAACGCCGGGTAATCAGCACGGGGTATCTAAAAATGATAACGATATTAATTTATAATTATTTTTCCCTTTACTTATTCAACTAAATACAAAATCACATTGTAATTTATTTAGGCGTAGCAGCGCACGCCGGGTATTAACTAGTTATTAATATCTTTATACATCAAATGTCGACCACTGTGCTCTCGAGGTAGAAGGCTACCTTGTCGCCCAGTGGGCTCGGGTACGATACCCGGTCGGGAAAAGCTTCTTGGATGAGCTTTTCCGGGCTCTTTCCTCACCTGTAAGACAAATGACAGGAAGCTTTGCTGCCCAAATGGTCCCCGAACATCATCTGGTCATCATGATTATCATTATAATCATTCCACGATGTGGAAAGCAACGAGAAGCTATGACACCTTTAATTCCCTAGTAAAACAGCAAAGCATAGCATCATAGATTTCAGAGGAGGACGTACCCTAGAGCAGAACACTATAGAATAGAACACATTAAATATTTTATCATCATCATCATAGTACATTCACGAATTTAGGCCTTTTGTTGACCTGTTTCGGCCTCAAGAGAAACACCATCCAAAAGTCTTTTCAGTGGACGTCCTGGTCTTCTTCTTCCTGCAGGTTGATATCTTAACATTTGTTTGGGTATACTGTGATCTTCCTTTCGATGAACATGTTGCATCCATCTTGACTTATGATCAGAAATTTTGTTTTCTAAAGTTTCCATGTGTAATTCTTCAAAGATGTCTTAATTTTTTTTTGTGATCTAGTAGTGTGTATCCTGCATCCTCCGAAGGTATCTCATTTCAGCAGATCTAAGTCTCTGTATATCCTTTTGTTTCAACGTCCATACAACGCTACCATACAGAAGAGTTGGAAGAGCCAGTGTTTTATACACTTTCAGTCTTGAATGCTTTTGGACTAACTGTGGCTTGAATATAGAATTTATTAACACTAAAATTCTTAAAAATTTAGATATTTTTGCATTTACATCCTTTTCTTCTTCATATGAGATATTGCATCCCAGATATGTAAATTATTCACCTGCTCCAAAATTTTAGAGTCCAGTACAATTTTACTTCTGACAGGATCTACACCTTGAAATGCCATAATTTTTGGTTTTTCTGTAGATATCTTTATCAATATTCTTCTGTAATTTTTTTAAGTTCATACAGACCTTTCTGTAGATTATCTTCGGAATTTGCAATTATTATTTGGTCATTTGCAAAACAATAGGGTGTTTAATTTCTATTTTCTGATATTCTTATTCCAAATTTATATTTCTTGTTCCAGCAACATATTACTTCATTGATATAAATTGCAAAGAGTGTTGGGGATAGGGGAAAACCTTGTCTCACACCACGATTTATAATTCCTTCTTCAAAAAATCTGTTATTTAATTTAATCTTTATGGTGTTGTCTTTGTAAATATTTTGTATGTTCTGCCGAAGTAAATTTGGTATATTTCTGTCTTCCAATATATTTAAGAGTTGATCTCTTGACTGTGTCGAATATTTTTTCAAAATCTATGAAAGAAAAATGTGTTTCTAAGTTGAATTCTCTTCTTTTTTCAAGCAACAATTTAACAGAAAATGCTGATTCAATACAAGATCGTCCTTTCTAAATCCATTTTGATATTCCATAAGGAATTTTTCACTCAATTTTCCATTTAAAATGTCTGCATAAATTTTGTAGCATGTGTTTAACAAACTATTTTTGCTAAAGAACATTAACGTAAGTAAGAAATATTTAATAAATACAATATCAAAAAAAATTACCAGGACCTACATCTCCTGCTTCAGGGCTAAGGTCCTGTCTTCCACTGAACCAGTGAAGTTAGGCAAAAATATGTTTTATCCACTACAATTAAGTCACCTAAATTACTCAACAAAACTCAATGGCACGACAGCCAAGAAGGCCCATTGCCTACTACCCGTCAGCTGGCCTCACATCCACATATGTTAATCACAGAAGTAGATGATCATCTAGTCAGTGTAAGGATGACATGTGGTCAGCATGTCAGCCGTTATATCTGGTTTTCATAACCTGGACCCACTACTTATTATAGCTACCCAAATGCTTCACGATGCTATGTGAACACAGGTCCCATACTGGCCGAAATTTTAATGTGTTCAGCTAGTTCTTTAAGCAGTGTGCCTCCTTCCTAATTTATATAATATAAATTTTAAGATCTTTCACAATAATCTATATTAGTGGAAACCTGTGAGAATTTTGTTTTTTACTCATCTCCGTATTGTTGAGAAATATTACTGATGGGCTTCGCTTCATTTTCTAAGAACCTTAATCTGATAACGTACTTTCGGTCAATCTCGACCCAACTTTCACGTAAAATATTCAGTAATTTAATGCAACCAACAGTTTGAATTGAATGATACACAGGGATAACCCAATGTTATTTGAAAACGAGTATCGATTAAAGGAATGTTAATATATCACGTGAGATGTATACCCTGTCCGCTCTTAAAGTGATCATGGTCAAAACAAACCATGTGACCTGCTCGCTTTCCATTGGTTATGAACACCGACGTAAGTTGTTGAAGCAATATCCTTCCGCCATTCGGCCACAATTACTGTCACTTTTGACAGGGAGATGACGACACAGCAACAGAAGACTCGATACTTTCAGTCATTTTGTTTCATGAGAATCGACTGAATCATGACTCAAATGCATCACCTATATGTAATAAACTATTTTAAGTTATAATTATTGATTACGGATATTTCAGAATATTTTGTATGTTTTGAATATTATTATTTTCATTCACGAAGAATAACAAGTACATTCAGAGGACATATTTTTAATTTAATGAAGGGAATTAATTTTTCGCGTACTTATTGCTACTACAACGTACGTCGGTGTCCATAACTAATGAAAAGCGAGCAGGTCACGCGTTTTTGTTTTGACGAGGATCACTTTAAGAGCCGACAGGGTATACATCCTCTCACTCCCCAAACTTCACTCCGCAAACACATGGAGTTTGCTCTCAATCAGTATTCTTCCTCGCTGGTTCAGATGGTAGCAAGTCTGTTTCCTGACTAACGATTCAAGATCGACATCCGGCGGGATTGGAAATATTAATTTCAATTTTCTTTATTGTTAGATTATGCACACGATGGCTGGATTAATTCCAAACTGCTCCGCAAAAGGCATGTTGACAGCGATTGGTCCGTTGCGTCGGATGGTAAGTTCAGCCTGATGGTCTCCTTAGTAGAGGAGTAGCCTCTTGACGGCACTGAGATTAATCATCTTCCTTCTCTTCATCGAAATTGTCCCTCAAACAACAAACATTATCCAAACATACATAAATCCCACTTCTGTCTTGGTACACAGTATAAGTACAGCCTTCGACAAAAAATGAGTCATCTCTTGAACGCACATTTCTTCTAAGTCATACTCGGCACAGCGCTGGGTACAAACTAGGAAACTAGTCATAATTGTGCAGTCCCTGTGCTACAGTGTTATGTGGCATGAACGTCTACGTGTCCGGATAGCTCAGCGGTAAAGCACGCGGTAACTGGTTCTGTTAATTGAAGATCGCAGGTTCGCGTCTTCAGTTACGCAGTTTTTTTTTTCGTGATATTTGTATTAAAACGTTTTATGAATTAAATACATTTTATTTTGAATTAATCTATACTTTTTAAGTTCACAATATACCGTTGAGGTTATAACAGTGTTAAATTATATAATTTTACACCCTTTATATTACCTTGACCTCTATCTGTCTATATAACGAACCTGTATCTATGTAACGGAATCTTTGAACACGATTTTCATCCACTTAAAAACATTGGATGGACTTGAAATTTTGTATACTTGTAAAGGACCCATGGTAATACAATAATTTCATAATTGTTTTCTAAAATCCAAGCCAGAATCATCGGAAAACCAAAAAAATAAAAACCTGTGTAATAGGATGCGGACTTATCGACATTTTAGTCATTCGTTGTAAGAGCTCTGTTAGTAGAGTGGTGGACTGTAGTGGTATATAATTTCAGCAATCAATAGGTCGCTGGTTCAAATGTTGTTTTTTTTTTAGAAAAGTATTAAGGAATTACATTTTCATGGGATTCCGGTTTATGACAATCAATTAAACTAAAAATAAAAAAAATAGTTAAAACACTGAAATATCACGCTTTATTCGATAACCAAACTAAAAATAAAAAAATAATAATAGTTTAAAAAACTAAAACAACACGCTTTATTAGAAAACCGAACTAAAATATAAAAAAAATATTTTAATTTCCAACACGCTGGGGGGAAAAATTAAAGTGGTCAACAAAAATATCATCTCTAACACATCTAGAATAAAACTAGAATTATCTACGAAAATAATAATTTTACCATCAAAAGCGTTGGGTAATTTAATGGGTTTTACGTTTTCTTCTTAGAGACTTTACTTTTACCAATATGTTGATTTATCAAATATAAGTATTAATTGATATAGAGCACCCCACGCTTTTTGATATTAAAAGTATTGTTTTTGTAGATAACTATAGTTTTATTCTAGATGTGTTGGAGATTATTTTTTTGTTGGCAACTTTAATTTTATCCCAAGCGTTTCGGAAAATAAAATTATTTTTCATTTTTTAGTTCGGTTTTCTAATAAAACGTGTTGTTTTAGTTTGTTTAAACTACTAATTATTTTTACCTTGTATACAACCGTCTTCCTCAACTATCTAAAATTTTCGTTGATTTCATTCTAGGTCTTTCGATGCATGCTTCATCTTCTGGAGCTGTTGTAGTAGTATTGAATTAACTGTATGTCTAATAGAGTGTTTTGCTTATTACACACATTTTCGTTGAGAATGTTTGTATTCTTGGCCTTCTTGATTATTTGATTTCTTGTAAAATGTTAATTTTGTGTCTGTTGTTTTCTGTGTATAATTTGCATTGTATTATCGATATTGTTGAAACTGTGGCCGCCTTCTGAAATATGTTTAGCGAAATTTGATTTCATTGTTAAAGGAGAAGGTAAATCAAATTTCGCTGTTCACCAGGTTGAATCCAATCGAAAATGTATGGGCTAAGATGAAAATAGAGATGAACTCTAATTGGCCTGCAAGATTGACGAAAAACGAAAGATGGCTTATGGGCACAAATTCAAGACGCCTGGGATGCTCTAGCCGATCGTCCACGTGCTGTAGACATTTTGCATCAATGCCCCGCAGATTGAGGGCGGCAATAGATGTTGAGGATTCATACACCCGATGTTGATTTTGTTTTTGTTAAAGTTTTTCATTTCAGAAAATATTATTTCCTTTCTTCATTTAATTATTAGAAGGTTTTCATTTATGTGTTTTGTGTGTGCATTAAAACCATAAAACTCAAATATAAAATTAAATATGAAACTATATTACAGGCGAAATTCTATCCTAACATTCAGTACAAAAAAAAGTATAACGGGAATCGAACCCGTCAGGTTACAAACGCAGATGTTGTGTGTTAAACCATTCGACCACGGAAATACACAAAGGCAAGCTCTCTCTTTTTTGTTACTTGAGTGTGTACTACGTTAACTAGCAAACAACACAGTACAATTACTGAAAACGTGTTAATGTGAATAAGGCTTCTGCGAGTGCTCACGAAGTTCCCCGATCGGTTGATAGAATCAAGAGATGACTCATTTTTTTGTCTAAGGGTATACATATCCGCAAATTATAATAGCGATGGAAAAAATGGGGATAGTAATTGTATTATTGTAAAGTAAATAATATAGTTAAAATGTATGAATAGGATCCAATGATATTAGAAGCAGCAAGATACAAACACAATTATACAGTATTTCATTGTTTTACGAATGGAACTTGCTGTATAGTAGAGATAAAAAAACACAAAACATGGTATGGCGAAATGGGGGTGAATTGAAAATAGAGCACGGTAACGCCATCTATGTGGAAACCGAAGCACGAGAATGAAACTTTTAGTGGGAGGAAAGCTTACATACCGAGGTACTATGAAAAAAAGTAACCAAAATTGCAGATACGATTTCCTGATATATATATATATATATTCATAGTAATTCAGCCCGAAGGCAGGTCTTTCATTGCAATCAGAGCATTTTCATGTTATGCTTTGCAGCTTTACTAGGGAATTATAGGTGTGGTAGTGTCGCGTTGCTTTCCACACCGGTGATGGATGATGATGGTAATAATAAGGATGATGATGATGATGATGATGATGGCCGGATTATTTTCGGGGACCGTTGGGTCATAAGCTTCCTGACATTTGTCTTACAGGTAGGGAAAAACCCCGATAAAAACCTCACCCAGGAGCCTGTCCCGACCGGAATCGAACCCGGGCCCATTGCGTGACAAGGCAGCACGCTACGTCGAGACCACAGCGGTGGATATATATATACATATATAATATTTAAAAAAATAGTTATATTATTACATGCTGAAAGTACACTGCATTATTTTCGTTTGCTGCAATTAAAAGCAAGAACATATTTTAACCATATTTAAATGTGTGTCGCAATAACGAGGAAACGTCAAATCTATTATATAAGAATTTCCTACCTTAACCATCTTAAGTGGCGTATGTATACAGGGTGTTGCAAAAAAAACACCGACAACGGAGGTGAGGTGGTATATTGAGATATGTTGATCATTTTTAATAAGGTACCAAAGTCCGGAAATGATGTGTTTTCGCACTATGAGTAGCGAACTTCTCAAAAGTCATTACTTGGATTTCAAGACTCAATACTTGACAATATTGTCACAGTAACATCAAGATTTCAAAATATCTACCTCATATCTCATTGTAGTGTAGTGGTGGGAGCACACGTTGAAATACGCCTGGCTCGTTTGAATTATTTGTGTAGCAGCGTGGATTCGGGCTGCAAGATCCATACGTGACTCTACTGGAGTCTGATAAAAAGACTGTTTCATTTCGCACCATAAAAAGAGACGCACATCCTCTTTATAGATTATAAGAAGGCCTTTGATAAAGTGTCTAGACCAAAATTATGGAACATATTAAGTGAAAAAGGAATTCCACTACACTTGATAGCAGTAATTAAGAAAATGTATGACAAAACAAAAATAAAAATAAATCAAAGGGAACCAATACATATAACAGGAGGAGTTAGACAAGGTTGTCCACTATCAACCACTCTTTTTAACATTTATTTTGACGACATGATAAGATCTTGGAAGCAAATGACGACTGGGGGAATTAATTTAGAAAACATTGTAATAAAACAGTAGCCTTTGCAGATGACCAGATTTTAATAGCAAAAATAAAAGAGGACGAACTACAAAGATTGCAATATAAACTAATTGAAATATCAAAAAAGTACAACATGGAAATATCATCAGCAAAATAAAAAACAATGGCCTTCAAGGGCGCTCATCCAGTTCGGACAAAAATAATATTAGAAAATAAAGCAATAAAACAAGTAGTAACATATAACTTCCTAGGTTGCGAAATATCATACACAATGGAAACAGATATAAACAACAAAGTAATAAGTTTAATTACATAACAGGAACACTAAAAAGATCTTTGAAAAATAAAGCCAAGAAAGACTCTATAATGAAATTATAGACAATGACATTGCCTATTATTATTTATGGATCCGAAACATGGATAGTGACAACACAAAAATCTGCCAGAATACAAGCTGCTGAAATGAAATTCCTCCACCAATAGCAGGATATCAAAAAACAGACAAAAAACTTAACACAGAAATGAGACAACAACTAAAAGTAGAGGAATTAAACACAACAACAATGAAATACAGAACAAACTAGAAAGAGCACTTTGCAAGGATGACTCAGAATAGAATACCAAAAGCAGCATACAGCTATTCACCGCGAGGAAGAAGTTTGGGAAGACCAAAGAAAAGATGGACTCAGAAGCAATTTGGAATCAGGACAGGCTAGTCAATAAGACTAAACCGTGATGAAAGCAGAAGAAGACCATAAAAAGTTTTCGACAGGGTTAATATCAGGCGATCTCAGAGGCCATGGGACTGGTCCCCTCTCTGCCAATACATCGACCTAGGTAGTGGTATTCAAATGTCTTCTCACAAGGGCATTGATTTGAGCTGGAGCTCCATCATGTTGCAGCCAAATTCCGTTGCGAAGCCACGTATCACAGGTTCCGTACTGTGACGTGTTGTCAAGTAATGAGTCTTCAATTCTTCGAACTAACACTGATCTTGAGACATAATTAACTATTCACAGGGTGAAAAGCATTATTTCCGGACTTTGTACCTTATTAAAAATGACCAACATGTTTGAATATAACACCTCATCTCCCTTGTCGGTGTTTTTGCAAGGCCATATATATATACATATATATATATATAACTATTTTTGGACTGGATTACTTACTACAAAAATCTTTGGTCAGAACCGAACACTCACACTGAAATAATTACTTCGAATTTGACTTGTGAAAATGAAATAGAAAAACCAGACATAACAATGGACGAACTAGAAGAAGTTTTAAAGAAGGCCAAGAACAGGAAAAGTCCAGGTTTAGATGATTTAAATTTAGAACTTTTAAGTATGGAGGAACTGCCTTGAAAGAGAAACTATTAGAACTTTTTAACAATATTTGGCATTGTCTTAATATTCCAACGGATTGGGAAACGGGTCTAGTAATTAATATACATAAAAAAGGTCAGAAAAACAAATGTGATAACTACCGAGGCATTACCTTACTCCCAACTGCATCTAAATTATATGCCAACATAATTAAAAATAAGTTATCTGTAAGTACTGAAACATTTTTGGAAGAAGAACAATGTGGATTTAGAAAAGGGAGGAGCACTATAGATGCAATATTTACCCTGCAACAAATTATGGAAAAAAGGAGAGAATTTAATCTCCCACTGTACATACTATTTATAGATTATGAAAAGGCATATGATAATGTAAACCGAGATAAACTTTGGCAGATACTGCCATGAAGAACATATACACTCACATGTAATACGAGCCATACAAAGCTTATATCAGAATTCTAAAATCAAAATTAAATTACCAGATGGAGAAATAACAGAACACATAAACACAGGCAAAGTTGTTCGACAAGGATGTGGACTATCTCCACTCTTATTTAATATATATATTAACAGAATAGTGCAAGAATGGAAACAAACAGTAAACAGTGGAATTTCAATAACTAGGAATAAAATAATTCAAACAATATTATATGCTGATGATCAAATAATATTATCAGATTCCGAAGATAGCTTACAAATAGCAGCATATCAATTATTCAAATTGCCAGCAAATATAATATGAAAATTTCCACATCAAAATCCAAAACAATGGCAATGTGTGGAAAAAACATACAAAGGGTGAAAATGAGATTGATGGAAAATTATAGAACAAGTGTCAGATTTCTCTTACTTAGGAAGTGTATTTGCAGAGTATAAGAGTGACATTGATTCAAAATTACAAAAATATAATAAAATGAATGGGGTAATACGAAGACATTTGGTAAACAGATGAGGACAGAGACAAAACTAAGATTACATAACGTCACATCAAAAGCTGCTCTAAAATACGGAAGTGAAATTTGGATTTTAAATAAAAGAAACTCTCATAAACTTCAAGTAAGCCAAATGCGCTTCTTACGATCATTGTTAGGAGTTAATAGACTGGATCACCAAAGGAACACTACTATCAGAGGAAAACTTGGAGTAGCAAGTTTAAATGAAGATATCCAAAGATACCAACAAGAATGGAAAAATCATCTGAGAAGAATGGCAAGAAATAGACTTCCAAAATTGGCATTCCAATATACCCCAACTGGACATAGGGACCAAGGAAGACCAAAACATCGGTGGAAAGATCAAGACCATCTTCGCTAGGTTTACCGTACAGGCCACATGGCCTAAAACGAATTTGTTCATGATGATGATGATGATAACTA
Source organism: Diploptera punctata (assembly GCA_030220185.1). NCBI lineage: Eukaryota > Metazoa > Arthropoda > Insecta > Blattodea > Blaberidae > Diploptera > Diploptera punctata. The sequence goes on along the minus strand of JASPKZ010005286.1, from coordinate 176,637 downwards.
TTTTTGTTCTAATATTATTCATATATTCTTGTAGACTACCTTTGTATCCTCTAAGATAAATTGTCTTTTCCTGACTCTACAAACAATTAATAATCTCTACGACTGACGTAATAATAATTGTACTTAAATAACTGTGTTTCTTGCTAAGATTTTTACTTTATATCTAGCTGTTAATGTTTTAAAATGAATAAAGCTTCTGCACAAAATTCAATGAAACATAATTTTTTTTTTGTAATTCTAGTTTAAGATAGAATAGTATATGAAGAATTTATATTTCCAATTTTGTTCAAAATTTTTGTTACTTCCTGTGCATTTATTCATACTTCCATGAACCATACTTCCATCTCCATGGCTGTAGGAAAATGCATTACCGTAAATTTGTTCTTCAAAATGATATATGTCTATACACAAAGCTACCATCCTCTCCTTTTCCAATCACAATTTGAATACAAGTTCGCACCAATACCTGCTACTTAACGTCCCACAACACAGAACCTCTCCCTTTTATAAATCATGAAGCCTACTACATTCACTGCTACGTTAAAAAATAATAGCAGGGGAATTTCGGATAATATGGACCCCTGTTTTGAATTTGTTGTTTATCTTATTTTAATTAAAGGAATTAAATCTTGTTTAATTACAGTGATTATCATTAATGTTGCAATTAAAAATATCATTGTTATTTTATTCAAATATGGAAAATTCTTCATAATTTATAAAACTGTTTACATTCCAAGATAGGTCAATTTAACATCCATATTCGGATAATGGACCCCCAGAGTCCGCCTTAGCTTTTAGTCTATTTTTAAATTAATTTGCTATATTCATTTAAACACACAGGCAGAGATTAATCTGAAAATATTTATGACTGATCATAATTAAAAAGTGTTGATATTTATTTAATGTTTTGAAGAACTATTGTTGATTATAACATTCACATGTCATACAACTGCGGAAAGCGACGGTCTCTGGGTTTAGTAAAATTACAAGGATATTAAATAAAATTAATTAAGTGAATGGTTTTTACATATAGCATCCTCATTGATAAAATATACGTATTCGTGTAAAGTGGACCCAACTCCTCGTGTTGAGTCCTCTTTAACCGAATTTCTTTGTTATATGTAACTATTTTACTGTATGCAGTCACTATGTCACATAATATCAAACCAAACCCGTCAGTATATTAAAACATCATCTACATAACATACAATATTTATGAGTTTTTTCAACATTTACAATATTCAGTGGCAGAAATTAAGAATTGATCGTTACCTTGAAAAACTTTTAAATTGGCCATTTTTATAATTATCACAAATAAACCCTTCTTTGCACAAACAATAAAAGAAACGCCTTGTATCCGTCGAAGTTGATGAGAGGAGGAAGTTAAAATATTTTCTGTTAGAGTGCAGCACCAATTAAAGAAGATATTAACAGGGTCCACATTACCCGAACTTCCCTATATATATATGTATTTATTTATTTATTTACCTATAACTATTTACTCTATTGTATTAGATTACGTACTTTACTCTTATATATAATTTTTACTGTTGAGTAAAAGAGATACACTCGCCTTAAATTTTCCAGTTTAAAATTATTATTATTATTGTTATTATTAATACTATTATTATTATTATTATTATTATTATTACCATTGTTATTAAACGTGGACATTGAGCAGAGAGCAAGCACATAAACTATTGGTGACAGAGATGAACTTTTGGAGGAGGGCTTCTAGAAATTCAAGAAGAGAACAAAATTGAAACACTAAAATCATAGAAATAATGGAAGTTCAATAAAATGTTCTAAAGTTGTTGGAGAAAGACGACTAAATTGTTTGGCCAGTTAAGAGGATGGTCAGGTGATAGGGATACCTAAGATGATATTAAATTTTGAAGCGGAGCGCAACAGAAGAAAGGGGTGAATAAAGAACAGTGGTTTCAAGGAGTGCATTGGAGTATGGTGTCAAAAGGATTAACGGAGAGTGATTCAGAGAATAATGATTTATGGAGGAATTAAATTTACAGTGGGTTGTAGGAAAACTATTCTATTGCAGATATATTCCTAACAAAGAAGAAGATTATTATTACAATATTGATCAGTGGAGAAAAATGAATGTAACAAGATGGAATCTTCATTATTAATTAATTATTTTGCCGTATAAGTTTCTTATCGATTAAGTATTCACTGTTCACCATACAATTGAATTCTAATAGCTACTAGGAAGCGGTTTGCTTAATAGATGTAGAGGAAAGGAAAAAAAAAGAAGCCACGTTTAGCCTACTCAACTACTGTCTCTTCTTTTAAGGGGAAATGAGACGACGGTCGTAGACATCATTATTTTAAATTGTGTTATCTGGAAGGCAAGGAGGGGAGTCTCCAATAAAAAAAAGTAAAACTCTGGTACTTGCCACCAGAGGCGCTCAATCTCATTACAATGTCCGGCACGTACAGGTTTACAGGAGGGGATGGAGGTTGCTACCCCACTGTGATGAAATTCAGCTCAGCAGAGACTGGCGTGAAACGCATGGAATGTACAGATTTGTGCTGAGGCTCATGTCGCATATGCATTTACCAAGTCAACCTGATGAGCGACTTGTGATTTCCTCAGCTAGTAACATACCCCTCCCCTGCACTTCATATCAATCTCTGGGTTTCAACCATTCAAATTAAACATCAGGTTAACCCTTAGATTCGCAATGTATCCTGTCAATTAGTTTATTTTATTTAATATTTTTAATAAAAACAGAAGAAAACTAACGAGTATAAATTACTTAAATGTGTGTAGAATTACACAATTTATCCAATAATAATACGTAGTTATGTATTATATCGTTTTCAGTGCGGTCCGCAATATTCAAATAACTGACAAGAGAAATGGTGCTTTGTCAACTTAAGGGTTAAAAATACAAAAATATATGAGAACATTCTCAATGTCTTGTAGACAGAGCTTCTGGCTACAAATCATTACATGACGGGTTTGATTCGTGCTAGCGCTACAGGAATTTTTATTTAAATGGAATTGTTCCAATGTCACCCATGATCTGGAATTTAGGTTAAGTTTAGATTTTTCGGACACTCCTGAAGCTTCGTTATTACTATTTATCACTCTTCACAGGGCATCGGAGTAACGTAACACCGTCTTCCAGGTGTCTAAACCTCAGAAATTGTTAAAATTCCGAGGAAGTCATGAAATAATATAAAAAATGTCGTAAGACAATCTGGTGATGTTAAAACAATTTGACACATTGAAACTCATTATTAGATCCATGATCCAATGTCGGGGTCCTTAAACCATGTCAACAGATCTGTAACTAGCAAGATCCAAATCGTCAGATATATAATAATAATTCATTCATTGTGAGAACTTTCCTCATCATTGAGGGTTTTATCCAACCAATCTTAGTAATTAACATGATTTATTTTAATATAGTCCACCGCTGTGGAGGTAGCGTGCTGCCTTGTCACGCAGCGGGCCCGAGTTCGATCCCCGGTCGGGGCAGTTTTTCTGGGTGAGGTTTTTATCGGGGTTTTTCCTCACGTGTAAGACAAATGTCAGGAAAACTTTAAGGCCCAAACGGTCCCCGAAATCATATGGCCATCATCCTTATCATTATCATCCTTACCATTATCATAATCATCCTTCACCGGTGTGGAAAGCAACGGGAAGCTACCACACCTATACAATTCCCTAGTAAAAGCTGCAAGCATAGCATGAAAATGCTATGACTGCAGTGAAGGACCTGCCTTCGGGCAGAATTACTATGGATGGATTTTAATATATATGAGTACGGACTTGTAAACTATCAGTTTGCAACAAACATTCACGGATTTCCCTTATTAAATTCTCCATCGTTCTCTGTCCTCTGTTACACCAAATTTCTTCATTGAATTTTGAATGTTGTTCTTCCAGGTTGTTGTTATTCTTCCTTTTCTACCCCTTCTTTCAATTTTCCATACATAGACGGCCTTTGGTAGTCTTCCATCCTGCATTTTTCTTACGTGTCCATATCATTTTAGCCTTCTGTGTTCAATCTCATCCTTTATATTTCTTTCTGCATTGATCCATTTTCTAATTTCTGTATTTCTATTTTTTCCAGTCGAGATTTTCTGGCAGCTCTTCTCCAAAACTCAATCAACTGAAGTTATTCTGTTGAATATTGTGTCATTGTCCAAACTTTCGATCCATGTAACGTTATAATAATAATAGACTTCTTCTTCTTCTGCTTCATGAATAATATAATAATAATAATAATAATAAGATAGCAATAATGATAATATTAATAATGATAACAAATTGCGGACAATAAACTTAATTCATACCTACGTAATCACCATAATATTCAGTTACAGAATTTTGTGGTCACATTGTAAGGGAATGTTTGACGTACCACTCTAGTTTTCCTCAGACATCAAAGCAAATGCTCGTTGAAATATATTTACCAACGATTAATTTCATTACATTCACCATTTCATGATATCAGTTTAATAAACTGGACCTTAGATGTTGAAGGGCCAAAAAATAAATAAAGCATAAATTAAAATCACCCAACACTAAAGACGAAAAACACAAGAAAATGAATTACAACTCATCATATCGAATTAGAACTAACCAGTTGCTACTTTATTTTTTTATTTGTACAGTTTGTTTCATTCCTGGTTTTAACCTGTTTTGGTTCGCCCAACTTTGGTATACTAATACTAATACTAATAATAATAATAATAATAATAATAATAATAATAATAATAATAATAATAATAATAATAATAATAATGATAATAATAATAATAATAAATTTTTTCTTCATGGCGCGACAGGCCTTTAAGTACTTGGCCTAAACCGGCTGCTGGCCTCATGTGTTCATCACAGAGTTAGACGATCATGCAGTCAGTGTTGGATGACACGTGGTTTTAGCTACCCAAATGCTTCACGATGCTGGGTGGGTACCGGACCCATACTGGCAGAAATTCCATGAGAAATATATATATATATATATATATATATATATATATATAATTCACTAAATTAACATATTATTACGTAAATGGGAAATATATACACAATTTATGGACACTGATGCTGTTTAATATCTCATTGAAACTTGGATAATGAGAAAAAATAGATAGAAATATAAGTATCCCAAATAAGAATGATGAAAATCATAGATTTTATTTAAGGGATAACGTGAAAAATATAGATACAGATCCAAGAAATATGTGGGGGTAAAAAAATTTAGATTGTCCTAAAAAATCATTTTATAAATGAGCTTAAATCACGTAAACAATTATTTTTGGCTACCTATTACAGAAAAAAAATACTTTAACCGACAATTAGGAAGACATAGATTCAAAAATCAATTTCAGAATAGAAGGCTCCGTTGTACATAACGGGATAAAAATCATTCCTTGCTTAGGCACAGAAAATATAATAATAATAATAATAATAATAATAATAATAATAATAATAATAATAATAATAACAGCACAAAACAGATTGAATTATTAAATGGCATTGCAAAGAAAGTTGGTCTGCGGATTTCTTTTGAAAAAACGGAATATATTTCATGCAATAAACAAGCACAAAAATACCTGGAAACCAAATATGGAAAAATTAACGAATTTCACAATTTAAATATATTGCTGAAATAATTCAGGAAAATGGAATTGAAACCAAAGCCAATAAAAGTAGATGCCAAAAAAATGGAAGCAGCATTTCGGCTTACTCACAACACATATAATAAAAAATGCATATCTTTACATACAAAATTACGACACTATAACACTCTAATTAAACCAGAGTGCCTCTATGGAGGCAGAAACATTAATTTTGAAACAGAAAAAAAGATATCGAAAATATAGTGAAAAAAGAATGCAAAATTATAAGAAACGTTTTAGGTCCACAAGTCATAGATGAAACATTTAGACTCAGAAGTAAAAAGGAAATAAAAATATATACAGACATTCATAGTGATATTAGAAAACGAAGGTTAAAATTTTATGGCCATATTAAACGAATGAACTCAAATAGGCTTACAAAACAGATAATGGAATTCTACGAAAACAGAAGTAAAACTCCAGTGGATACTATGAAGTGGATTGATGGAGTAAAAAAGGAATTAAAATTGGCAGGAATTGCTAAAGAAGATATCCCAAACAGAGATATTTAGAATTAAGGTGAATAAGTGGCAGCTGACCAAGAGGACAAACCGAAGAAAAAAACAGGAATAACTTGAACAGATGAGAGAAAACAAGCTCATAGCAAAGAATGAAAGAAATGTGGGCTCAAAAGAAACCCTCTAAGTACTTTGCGTAGTCCTACATGGGCTCATCTGCAATTTAAAAAAAATAATAATAATAATAAGAGTAATAAGAATAAAGTCCTTAAGAAAAAGTTTGCATCAATGGGAGATGAAGAGACATGTGAATGGAGAAGACTACATAACAGAGAACTACATGGTCTTTATAGGAAGCCAGATACATTTAGAACAGTTAAGTCTCGTAGACTGCGATGGGCAGGGCATGTGGCACGAATGAGGAATGATAGACGTGCTTGGAAGCTTCTTGCAGGAAAACCAGGAAACCAGAGGGAAAACGCCCAGTTTGTAGACCAAGAATGAGGAGGGAGAATAGCATTAACTATGGTGTGAGGGAAGTAGATTATACAGAAGACGATTGGAAAACATTAGCTCGGGATAAGGATGTATGGAGAGCTTATGTCCGCGCGGCCAAGAACCTACGAGTTCGATAGTGCCAGTGAGTTAGTAAGTTATGAGTAATAATAATAATAATAATAATAATAATAAATCTTTATTAGGCATTTCTCTACAATACAGTACTTTTCTACAACCCATTGTAAATTTTGCTTCTCCATAAACCCTTATTCTCTGCATCACTCTCTGTTTGTATTCTCGACGCCATACACTTATGCACTCATTGAATCCACTGTTATTTTGGCCTCCCCTTTCTTCTGTTGCCCTCACTTCAAATTTTAGTATCATCTTCGGTATCTTGTCATCTGACATCCTCATTAATTTAGAGAACTAGGCTCTGTCAGTATCAAGCCAAGAAAAATGGAGAGTGATGGAGGAGCAACACCTTCTTAAAAAATCAGAGTTCATTCTGGCCCGGATAATTGTACCCTGTGAGGACTTCTTGTCCAGGATGAGACAACTGATGATGCCTCGTAGGAAGACGTTGGTTCGTCAAAGGCTAGAGGAAGAAAACCTTGAACAAAAATAAACTGATCCTCCAGGTTACGGGTTATAACGATGAACCAGCTCCCATCTTATGGAAAAATTATCTATGCTAAAACCCCAGTAAGTATATTTTTTTTCTTATTCTTAGTTTAATGCAGTTCATTTCTTGTCGTACTGACATTTATTTGTGAAGCTCCTACTTTCTATTTAAAACGGTCAGATTTACTTAAAATTAACTTTGAAATTTTGTGGTTCTTTATGATTTATATTTTGCAGCTCTACATGGAACGAATCCTTGCAAAATGTTAACAAAGGAATTAATTTCATTACAGAATGGCTAAACTCAAATTTACTTTCTCTGAATATCTCTAAAACTACATTAACCCTTTTTTACAGCTTTGATAAAATACTATTTTTCGCTACATGTACCTAATTGCTACAAAACTGGTGTATCTAAAGATATTAGATATTTAGGACCGAAATTTTACAATGAATTAATTAGGTTCAATCCAGAGATACGCAAATTAACTCAGATTTAAGAAACCAATTAAATTAACTATTTAAATATTTTAAAATGTTAAGTCAATATTTTGGTTTATATTAGTATTCTCCATACATATGATCTGTTCAGGCTGACCATTGAGACTTAAATCATCTTATTACATATGTTTTCATAAAACGATCATGTGGCTCACAGTTCGTCTCCCTTTGTTCATAATTTTTTTCTGAGAATATGTTACTCAAAAACTCTTTTTTTTTTCTTTTCCCGTAAAGTAAGAGGCTATGTTTCACATAAATATAATAAAACTGGAAAAATAATATTTTATATATTTTCTATTTAATGTTATTTGAGTGAAGTTGGGATGCAAAAGTCCAAATATTGTAATGCATAATAGTATGTGTTTGCAAAGTTCAAGCTATGATTAATTTCTTTCTGCGCCTCATTCACCGTTGTATTTATTGTTCATAATTAAAATTATATGCAGAAGGAAATTAAGCATAAGCTCAGTTCTGGAAATTATAGGGTGTGTTCTCCCAAATTCTGAGAACAAACATTAAGCTGAAAATGTATAAAACTCATATTCCCCAAATTATATGGATGCGAAATGTGGACTCTTAATTAAGGGTGGAGAAAGTATTACGAATATTTGAGAATAAAGTTATTAGGACCAAAGAGATATAAACAGACAGGTGAATGGAGAAGGCTACATAAGTCAGCTACATGATCTTTATAGGAAAACAGATGTAATGAGAGCAGTTAATTCCCTAAGAATGCGATCGGTTCGATATGTGAAACGAATGGGGAATGAAAGGGGGGCATGGGAATGTCTTGTAGGAAAACCAGAGGGAAAACTCCCAGTTAGTAGGCCAAGAATGGGAAGGGAGAATAATATTAATAATGATTTAAGGGAAGTAGATTATACAAGGAAGATTGAAAAATATTAGATAACGGGATACACGGAGAGTTTATCCGCGCACGGCCATGAATCTGCGGGTTCGATTATGCTAGTGAGTGAGTTAGTTAGTTAGTTAGTAAATTAGTTAATTTAAATTCAGCCACTTCTTAAAACATTCCCCCAATTGTAACTAACTGTCCATTTGCCATTTTATAATGCATGTACAAGTGCGAATATAAATATACACATATATCACAGGATAAACATAAATGCTCGGACGGGACTTGAACCCGGACCTCTGGATTGATACCCCAGTGCGCTACCGATTACGCTACCGAGCAAGTCTAGTACAAACATTCATTATTCTTATATATACTCTCATTATTAGGAGATGTAGCGGGAACTCGTCTCCACTGCCATCTAGTAGCTCCTATCACAAGTAAGCAAATTAATGATAATATTTTACTTTATTGCAGTGACGCTTTATCGATTTTATACTTAAATTTTTTACATTGAGCAATGCAAGCTTAATATGACACCATAACAAAACTAAATATTCGGATGGGTCTGGAAACCGGACTCTGGATTGATACCCCAGTGCGCTACCTAACATTCATTTTTCTTATGTAGCGGGAACTCGGTCTCCATATATGTATATGTGTGTGTGTGTGTGTGTGTGTGTGTGTGTGTGGTTGTGTGTGTGTGTGTGTGTGCGTGTGTGCGTGTGTGTGTGTGTGTGTGTGTGTGTGTGTGTGTGTGTGATATTGCACCGTGGATAAGGGGGAGGAGAAAATTGTTAGTTTTAATCTCGAAATGTCTTATAATCGTACTCTAATACGGAGCATATCTTATAATTCCAACGTAACTTGTAACATACAAGCTTTTAAGCAGAGTCTGCAGTCGGTCCCAAAATAAAGACAAGATTCACATTTCTGGTTGATAACCACATTCACGTACATTGCTCAACATTACTAATATATTTAACTTTACTATTGATATAATTTAATTTGATCACGAGAGAGGGATTGGAAAATGCTTTATAGCACGCAAAACTCACTGACGTAATTAAGCAAGTTGTAACAAAAAGACATGAAAGCTTCAACTAAAATTAATATACAAGATATTGTCAAGAAAATAAACTATACAATTAGCTGTTGTAATTAAATAATGAAATATAAACATAATATAATAGAAAATAATATAAACAGTCGTTGACATTACTTAACAAGAAAAAGATTACACACATGCATACTTAAAGTAAATCAAAATACATTATAAATATTAATTGTATTGTATTCATAACTTGTAATCGTTTATATATATATATATATATATATATTGTAATTTACATTTAAGATTATTTTTTGTTTGCATTTTTTTAAACCTGGTTGAGTGGTAACAAGGCCTTAAGGCCTTAACTCTGCCAGGTAAAATAAAGCTATTATTATTATTATTATTATTATTATTATTATTATTATTATTATTATTATTATTATTATTATTATTATTATTATTATTATTATTATAAAGTCATCAGTCATCCAAACTAAACAGTTTTCTTCCAACAGCTTTTTTCTTCTAGAAAACTCAAAATCGAACAGTCCTTGGCAAGGGATCTCACTTAGATCCCCGACGACCTTGCAGAAACCAAACTTAGATTACCACTTTAATTAGACAAGACTTCTCGTCGCAGACATCGGTCTCGGCGCATCAAAACTCGCGCGGATGATGTCAAGGAGGGTAACTAGGAGAGGGGGTAAAATGGATAGGAAAGAGCACCGAACACAATATTCACCATCAAAGAGGCTCTAACAAACGTCACGGCAGTAAGATGTTACGTCACCACGGCACAATATGAAAATAAAAACAAATACCTGAGCGGGGATTTATTTCTCTTTTCGTATCATAGTGGAAAGCCTGTATTAATAAGTATGTCATAATCAGGGCTCAAAAAGGTATCGGTAGTAGGGTAGTAACTAATGTCTGTACACATTTTTTACAAAATGCGTGTCTTTGTCGTGCGTCTCCACTGCCTGTTCGGAGGGGAGTATGTGTATGTCGACTCTCCTCAATAATAGACCTGTTTACATGAAGCGTGGTTGTATCAGAACGCCAAAGAAAAATTGTGCAAAGATGAGTCCATTCTTACACAAAGCGGACTGCACTAGAAGTCTCTCCCGAGGAGCGCGTATCAACGTGCAGTTTGTAAACACAGAGGTCTAAGTACGATGCAAGCCTAACCTGTACCCCTAATCATAATTGATCTTCATTGATAAATGTTAAATAATTTAGTTATAACATGTATATATATATATTGATAACCCCACTCCCTAAGTGTTATTCAACACAATAAGTACGTTAGCTTACAGTTTTCGTCTCTATCACCTAACAATACTATACCATCAACATAATACCAACAGCCTACACTTCCATTGCGTTATTCACTTTCTCTAACCTGTAAACATTTCATGATAGCTCTGGTACAAAATTGAATAACAGAAGATATTCCTACAAACTTCTGTTTATGTGTTTGTAAAGTGTTTAGTATTGAATAATGAAGATGTAATCTTATATATATATATATATATATATATTGTGGCAATCCATTCATACAGCCTCCTGTGTAAATCTAAATAAATCCCTATCGGCAATAATAATCAGATGATATTATAACATCATTAAATGAAGCAGTTACTGGACTTAGGTCATATTTATATTCAAATCGATCAGGGAAGAGAGTGGAACCTGATTATGTAGGAGCAAAGGCCGTATAAAATGATCCAAAGAAGTCAGCATCAATGTAATCAAATTATTAGTTATTAAAGAAGACTGACAACTCAGGTAATGTAACCCTTTCTTTTGTGAAGACGGAAGTGGCTGACACATGATAATAACTTACTAATGACAATAATCCTTTGCTCGACAGATTGAGTAGAGATATCTTCTAAGCCTCCAGTTAACTGATTTAGCGTGATAACCATAACCCATTAGCTAATGTACAAGCGGGGGTTTTACCCTGACACAAACATCGTTAGCAAAAAGTGTGGGAACTTGGCAAGTTTCTAGCGTCGGAAGCCTAGGAAAAAACCCAAGCCTAAGAAAAAACCCAAGCCTAGCTAATGTTTGTGACTAGACTGTACGTGAAGCCAGCACGGGGAAAAAAGGTCCAACCTCTGAAGGCGTAAATCGCCAATAATAAATTTGTAACACCCCCGGAATCAAAATAGGAGGGCGCATTAACCAGTTATATGTTTCGTTATATGTGCCTAAGCACTGACCTTATGTCCACGTGATCGAGGTAGTGGGAGTAACTAATTTACCTATAGGCGAGAGAGGCTTCTCCTCGTCACTTACTTCTCGTGTATAATTTCATCAAGTCACTTCAAAACACTACGTTCTAAAAAGTTGGATAAATTCACTTCATATATATACAATTACTTGCAGTTTATAAAAGTCAAGAATAAACTACTTTTACCAAATATTCTTTGTACATTAATTCTGCCCGACGAAGTCCTCGTGGAATCCCGAGATAAGAACCTCAACTCTACCGAATACCAACCGAGCAACCTAAGTTCTCACACATGGAGAACTCCTTCAGTATTCCTAGTGTCACTAAATCCAATCTTTACCTCTTGGCCCAACAATAACCCCTCTCCAATATATATATATATATATATATATATATATATATAAATTAATGTTTTTTTGTTTGTTTGTATGTTTGTTTGTTTGTTTGCTTGTTTGTTTGTTTGCTTGTTTGTTTGTTTGTTCGTACTTTATGCGCGGCCATACCGTCCATCCGATTCTGATGTTTTCTTTTTTGCAAAATGTTCAGGAGATTCCCGGGATCAACATAGGCTATAAGGGAGTTGTGATACTCAAATCCTACAACATTAAAAATCACCCTTTGTAGTGGAAAACGTGAAAAAAGTAGCTCTTCGGACTGTTAAATGGCTTACGCTGCCAAAACCAAAAGAAATACATAAAATCAATGTACACAGACTTGAATATCTCAAGAAGCTCTACAAAAAAGTCCGCGACAGCATATGTTTTATCTCTTACGGATAACTCACAATAAACTTTTTTGTCTTTCATTGATCCCAAAGAATAATACCAATTCGGGTGAAACTTTCATCTTTATTATTGTTACCAAGAGTTCCGCGCCATGGCCGAGTGGTTAAGGCAAGAAATCTTGAGTATCCATGGGGGAAGACATTTTTCTCATGGAATTTCGGCCAGTATGGGACCGGTGCACAGTGGATCCAGAAATGAAATCTAGCTGGAAAAAAACTATTTTCACTCACCCTCATCAATTTATATTTCTTTTCCCTCTAATATAATTGTTATATGATGGTTCTTAACTTATCTGCAATATAAACATCGACATTTGCCGATGATTAAGAACTCATCTGGTCCATATTCCAGTTGTGTTATTAGCGTTGTGTGTTCAAGTTCAGTGAGCTATTCTTCTTATTCTACATGATACTCCACCTCAAGGTTTGTAATTTTATTGATATATTATTGTTTTCTATATAACCAGATATTATGTTAAATACATGTGGAATCATAACTTCCATGCACTAAAAAATTTACACAATCATCTTATTTTTAAATTCAGCTACAAAGAAAACAATTCTGAACAGTAGTACAAATTTTAGTTATAATATAGAGTGATTTATGGACTTTAATTTCTGCACAATAACATGTATGCAAATTATTGCGTTTTTTAATTAGATTTCTTATTACAGGAGGTAGCCAGCAACTGAGGTCTACCGTTGCACGCAGAGAATAATTGTTTGATTTAATATGGACAAAAATGTTAGATAAAGGCAATAAGTTATCATTTAATAAACAAATTAGTGGTAGGAGGATTTTAGCACAATGTTTTAAATTACATTAAAAAATCAATTTTTTTTTAAATATTTTCTCAAACTTACGAAGTTGTGCGCGTGAAAAAAAAATCAAATGAAATATTCTAATTGTCAAGGAGTGGCTGTTAACTTTCCCGTTATGAAGAATTAATTTAGAACAATGGCAGACGTTGGAAAATTCTATTCCATCAGCTTATGGAATTGGAAGACCCAAAATAACTTTCGAAGAGGCTGGAATAAAAGAAATGTTCACTTTAGCAGGAATTCTCTCGCGATGAACTTACTCTTGCAACAGAAATATCACTTTGGTCATATGGCAAAAAAAAGGAAAGAAAGAAAAATACTTCTGAAATAATAAATAGAATTATTCCTCATCGCAATCCTTTTGTAACAAACTTAGTATGAAGCCCTTGGTACGGGATACTGCTGACGTTTTAAAGAGATTACTCATAAAACCACAAAAAATAGCTTCAAAATAATGATAAACATTACAAATCACCCCCTCTAACTCCCCTATCTTCTATGTCGGACGAAGCATTGTCTTGTTTGACAATAAAATATCAATATATATTTACATGAGACTAGGTGTCAAAAAGAGCGCTTCTGTATTTTATCCTGCTATATAATGCTTCTAGGGCAGCAAATTTGTTATGCCACTTTTCCCAAGACAGGCATTTCAGCAGAAATAAGACTTTTTTGATTTTATTCGAGCCACTTCGAAAGATATTTTGGGTCTTCCGTTTCCATATGTAGGTGGAACAGGACTTTAAAACGACTATAGGTGTTCTAAATTCTTAATAACGGGAAAGTTTACATTTTCTTTTAGCCAATCAGAATATTTCAGTAGAAATCTAACTTTTTTTCTCGCACATCTTCCTATGTTTAAAAAAAACGCTTTTTAAAAAATATTTTTAATTTTTTTTCAAAACATTCTCCAAACATCCCCTAACTCTAATTCATTAATAGAGGATCACTTATTGCCCATTTCGATCACTTCTATTCATATATATTAACTCAAAGAATTCTCTGTGCGCGAAGATAGGCCTCAGCTGCCGGCCCCTCCTCTAATAAAAAAGCTAATTACAAAAAAACGCAATAATTTGCACACATTTTATTGTGCCGGAATTGAAGTCCATAAATCACTCTATATTCTAACTAAAATTCGTGTTACTGTTCAGAACTGGTTTTTTCGTAGCTCGATTTGAAGTAAATCGATTGTGTTCATTTTTTTAGTGTTTCGAATGTATGATTCGACGTGTATTTAACGCAATATCTGCTTTTATAGAAACATGTTAAATATATCAATGAAAAGTACAAACCTTGAGGTAAAGTATCCATATAGAATAAAAAGAATAACTCGCTGAACTTTAATGCAAAACGTATTTATTTCTACAGCTAAGTACACAACTGGGATGCCGACCAGATGAGTTCTTAACTATCCGCAACATTCGATGTTTATATTGTCTACATAAATTTCAGAATTCTACCCTCCTTTGCAGATAAGTGAAGAACAGTCATCTGGCAATAATTTTAGAGTGAAGAAAGATTAAATGGCGAGAGTTAGTAAAATACTTTTTTCCAGCTACATTTCGTATCTGGCCCACTGTGCGGTGCCCACCCAGCATCGTGAGGCATTTGGGTAGTTAGAATAAGTAGCGACTCCAGGTTGAGAATACCAGCTATAACGGCTGGAGGGTCCGATATTCTGACCACATGTCACCCTACACTGGCTAGATGATCGTCTACCTCTGTGATTAACACATGTGGATGTGAGGCCAACAGGCGGCTGGTCAGCCAAAAGCCTTCTAGGCCTGTCGCACTTTGAGTATATTTTTAATACCAAGAAGATCGGGTAAGTAAATTCCCGGGCAAGCGTGCTCTGCCATACCGTTCTTCCGATTGAGATGGAGCTTTTTGAAAAATGTTCAGGAGATTCCGGGAATGAATATAGGCTATAAGAGAGTTTTAATACTCAACCACTTCACCCCTAAAAATCACCTTTTTTTGTTGAAAAACGTCAAATAAAATCTCTATTTTGACGCATAGATGGCTTACGCTGCCTAAACCATAACAAATACACAAATTGACGTACACAGAATTGAACATCTAAAAAATCTACAAAAAAGTAGAGTGTAACAGCGCACGTCTGGTGGTAAAAACACATTAACATTTATTTAGGAGTAGCAGCGCACTCCGTGTATTGTGATGTGACAAAATGGATTCGGCTAATAAAATATAAATTCATATTTTTCTTGAAGATTGAATAAAATATGAAAATGTCCTCAGGAAATTTGATCGGTATCAGGGTTTGAACACACGATCTACCTAATTAAAGTCTTAAACAATATTGGCTGATCCAAGTAGCTCCATATTATATAGGGAAGTTTGGGTAATATGGACCCTTCTGTTTGAGTGGATCATGTTAATATCTTCATTAATTTGTGCTGCCCTCGAACAGAAGATATTTTGACTTCTTCCCCTCATCAACTTTAATGTGTTCAAGGTCAGTTTATTTTATTCTTTGTGCGAAGAAGGGTTTATTTGTGATATTTATGAAAATGATTACTTTAAAAGTTTTTCAAGCTAAGAATCAATTCTTAATTTCTGCTGTTGAATATTACAAATGTTGAGAAAACTCCTAAATATATTATTTTATGTCGATGCTGTTTTAATATAGTGACGGGTTTGGTTTGATATTATGTGACATGGTGACTGTATAAAATAATGAAACATAACAAAGGAATTCGGTTAATGTGGAACCTCTGGATCCAGTTTACAGGAATACGTTTATTTTATCAATGAGTATGTTATCATAAGTAATGCCACGAGTGATTTCCAAATTATCGATAAATTCACGACTCACGAAGTGAGGAGTGAATTTATCTAGAGATTTGGAAATCAAGAGTGGCATTTGTTAGGACTATTTAACGAATAAAATTAAGCTGTTTACTCACAAATCATTATTTAACTATAGTTATTTTAAAATATTTATATATTTAATGTAAACGGCGATGTTTGAAAACAAATGAGAAACGATAGGTACGCTTCTACTGCTTCTTTTGTTTATCACTGCAACCAGATCATACTATTTATTGCCAAAGGAACGCAATATTGTAAGAATGCTCTCTAGTGGAGAAAAAATGAAACACATCAATCTGTATATTAATTCATTTCTGATGTCGTATGATGTAAATATGACAATTATATTTTTCTCGATTATTACCTGGGAAAAAATACATTTAAGAAAGTGCAAACAGTGGTTTCTTTTTTTTGTGGTATAATCAATTGCTACAAATGTTGGCATGTAAGCACTAGTATATACAATCTGGTAGCCGTATTTGTTATAGGCTCAGTCACTGCAAAATAACGGTCAGACCTGTTCAGAATATTAAAAAGGAGGAGCTTTGTTTAATATATGATAATCCTAACACTGATAAATATTTCGTGAAACACGACTCTGATTGGTTGTAAAACAGAAATCATTGAAACGTGATTGGTCATTGACTCCCATTTGGGGCATGAGTTAAATAGTCTGTGAAACCATTCACTTAATTAATTTTATTTAATATCCATGTAATTTACTAAACCCATAGACCGTCGCTTTCTGCAGTTGAATGACGTGTGAACGTTATAATCAACAATCATTTTTCAAAACATTAATTAAATATCAGCACTTTTTAATTACGATCAGTCATAAATATTTTCAGATTAATCTGTAACTGTCTGTATAAATTAATAGACTAAACAAACTTAAAAACAGACTAAAAGCTAAGGTGGACTCTGAGGTTCACTTTATCCGAATATGGAGGTTAAATTGGATCTTTCTTGTAATAAATATTTTTAAAATACATTATGAAACTCCGTTGAGGTTACTGTGCTAAAGTTTTAATAATTGTGCTAATGAAAGCAGAAGATGATACATAAGTCATTGAAAGGTCTCCTATAGAACAACACTGCAAATTATTAAGGACGACTGAGATATCAGGTACTGTTATACAATTATTAAAACTTTCTTATAATGTAAAAAAGCTTATAAATTATGGAGATGTTTTCATATTTGAATAAAATAATGCTATTTCATAGTTACAACACTAATGATAAGCACTGTAATAAAATAAAATAAAAATCCTTTAAATAAAAGAAGAAAAACAACAAGTTCTAAATCCATCCATAGTAATTCTGCCCATAGGCAGGTCCTTCACCGCAATCATAGCATTTTCATGCTATGCTTGCAGCTTTACTAGGGAATTGCAGGTGTGGTAGCTTCCCGTTGCTTTCCACACCGGTAAAGGATGATGGTGATGCTGCTGATGATGATGGCCATATGATTTCGGGGACCGTTTTGGCCTTAAAGGTTTCCTGACATTTGTCTTACAGGTGAAGAGAAACCCCGATAAAAACCTCAACCAGAAAAACTGCCCCGACCGGGGATCGAATCCGGGCCTGTTACATGACATGGCAGCACGCTACCTCGAGACCACAGCGGTGGGCAAATTCTAAATAGAGGTTCAAATTACCCTAAGTTCCTCTAAAATGTGTGACGCCACGATTAGTGGCGTTACTGGATATTCACATTAAGGCATGTACACACCTACGTATTGGTACTATCAAGCCCAAAAATACATTCCGCTCTATCCATACATTCCCAATTATCTAATTGCATGTCGAGAGAGACATACAAATCCCTACCAGTGGGATCCAGCCAGTATAGTGGTCGTATGTCGGGCCTCTCGGCTGTAATATCAGGTTTCTAAAGTTGGAACCAGGGCTAGTCTTGTAGCTCTGCACCACAGCATGATATTTTAAAGCGCTCGGTTACTGCACAGGACCCTCCGTACATCTCTATCCTGAACTAACATTTTCCTATCATTTCCTATACGCCTATAATTCACCTCCCTCAAATCATGGTTCTTGTTATTCTCTCACCTGATTTTCGGTTTACATACTGGGAGCTTTTTTCTTTTAATCGCCCTGTAATATTTCTACTTTCCCACTTCTATATAATATTTAACATATTATGTTCACCGCTGTGGTCTCAAGGTAGCGTGCTGCCATGTCACGCAGCGGGCCCGGGTTCGATCCCCGGTCGGTACAAGTATCGTGGCTGAAGTTTTTTTCGGGGTTTTTCCTAACCTGTAAGATAAATGTCAGGAAACTTCAAGACCCAAACGTTCCCCGAACCCATCTGACCATCACTATCATCAATATTATATTCGCCTAATTATCTTAAGTTTACTTTAAGGCCTCCCTTGCCGCATCATTATTACCATCATCATCAACTCTCATATCATCGGGGCAGCGTAACCCCGCCTTACAGGCTTCCCAGCCTCAGAAGTTGGTTACAAGTACGCCATTCCAGGAGAGAACGCCAGAAATGTCGAAATGACAACCTGAGACATTTGGGGAAAAAAATGTCCCTATGTTTAAACTTTATCAAAGATCCTCTGAAGTAGGCACCGCCCAGTGATCCGAATGGATAGGCGGTTCTCTCTTATTAGCATGTGCACGGCTGAAGAAAATAAATGTTTTGTAATAATATTATTTTGTCTTTATCCTACTTCAATTTTAATGAAATGCAGCTGTCTGTTACCCATCTTCTGTAGCCACCGATGAATTATGCGAGCATTATCTTAAACCGCTGTGGTCTCGTGGTAGTGTGCTGCCTTGTCACGCAGCGGTCCCGGGTTCCATCCACGATCGGGGCAGTTTTTCTGGGTGAGATAATTATCGGGGTTTTTCCTCACCTGTAAGACAAATGTCAGGAAAACTTCAAGGCCCAAACGGTCCCCGAAATGATATGGCCATCATCGTCTTCCTTATCATTATCATCATCAACATCATCCTTCACCGGTGTGGAAAGCAACGGGAAGCTACCACACCTACAATTCCCTAGTAAAGCTGCAAGCATAGCATGAAAATGCTATGATTACAGTGAAGGATCTGCCTTTGGGTAGAATTACTATGGATGGAACCTTGAAGTCCGTGCTCCTGGAGATGTATATTTCGGGAAGGGGTGCAGAATTAATGTCGTCGATTCGTATATCTGGCATAATTCGAGAGTTGGCATTACTGTAATAAATTATTTTAACACATTAATTTGACAATCGCCATATAATACATTTAACAAAATAGTTATTTGTAAATGACAAGTTATAAACATGTATAATGTTTAGTAATTTAGCGCCTAAAACATTGGAACTAATAAAATGCAACTCTAATAGAAAATACAGAAACCGTCACTGACTATATGCGATAATGTTTTGTTTAATTCTGGAGGACTCTTTAAAGCAGAATTGAAATTTATGTTAGGGCAAAGGATGTACAAAATTGGACCACATAAGAAATGAAGAAATAAGAAGTGAATTAGAAATATATTCAATAAATGATGGGATTAAACAACACCGCGTCGACTAGGGACATCATGTTCAGAGAATGGACGAAACAAGAATGTCCAAGATAGCATATAATTAAAAACCAAAAAGGATTATGGAATATAGGAAGACCTAGGAAGAGATTGAAGGAATCATTGTAAATTCGGAACAAGCTACTCGCCTAAACCGTGTAGTGAAGAAGAATAAGAAATGTATGTATTGATTATTTTTATCGCTCTGTAAAGTCGACCATCGTACACATTGTGCTCGGCTACGATCATCGGTCGGGACAAGTTTCCTGGTGAACTACTTTTCGAAGTTTTTCTTCACTTGTAAAACGAATGTTACGAAACCTTAACGCCCAAATGTCCCCGAATCATCATGTTGCCGTCATAACCATCCATATCATATTTGCCTTGTTGAGACGGCCGCGGTCCACTAGTGATAATGCTGCATGCCTCTGGTTTCAAGGATCGTGGGTTCAAACCTGGATGGGGTCGATGGATTTTGTTAGGACGGAAAAATCCTAGGAGCATGTCCTCCGAGAGGGACTTTAAGTCGTGGGCCCGGAGTCTGAAAATTTTCGGGCTCTTAAAATATCTTTAAACCTGAATAAAGAGGCCTCTAAGCACAATTAACAGACCTCAACGTCCTAGTTATAGTTTAGTTGGCTGTTATAAGCCTCATTGGGTCGGTGTGTTGACCGCATGACATCTCTGAGCAAATAAGGTTACAAAAATTAGCTTGGTCTAGTAACCACTTACAAAAGAGAGGCTTAGCAATTGGCTACGCCATTATAGATAGATATTATGAATGAACATGTGAATTATGTGTCATATCAAAAATGTTCTTGTTGTCTCATAGTAAGCCCTGGTATTGAGATGATCAGTCATTCAGAGAGCCCCTCCATTCTCTTATGTGATTAAAGAGTATGTGTGTCTTCCAAGTCAACCGCTATGGTCTTGGGGTAGCATGCTGCTTTGTCACGCAGCGGGCCCGGGTTCGATCCCCGGTCGGGACAAATTACCTTAGTGAGGATTTTTCGGGGTTTTTTCCTCATTTGTAAGACACATGTCAGGACATTTTAAGGCCCAAATTGTCCCCGAATATCATCTGGCCATCATAATCATCATCATCATCATCTGCATTCATGGATTAGGTCTGTTGACCCGTTCCGACTTCAGCCCATCTTTTTCTAGGTCTACCCACATCTCGGGTGCCTTTAGGTTTGTATTTTGTTATTTGTTTTGGATATCTATCTTCATTCATTCTCTCTATGTGTTGCTTCCATTTTTGTCTATATGTATCTATTTTATCAGTTATTGCAAATATTTCAAGTTCCTGTCTTATTTCTGTGTTCTTGATTCTGTCTTCCTTAGTGCACCCTTTAATAGATCTCAAAAATTTCATTTCTGCTTTTTTATGTATCCAGGCTTCTGAACCATAGAGCAGTACCGGTACTGCCAACGTTTTATAAAATTTGAAATGGGTCTCTTTTGTTGTTTTGTTATTTAGTGATCGTTTTATCATACCACATATTCCCTGGAATTTTGCTATTTTATTAGTTATATCATTATCATAATTAAATGAAATGTCACATCCTAGATAATTGAGATGGTTCACCTGTTCTATGATTTTGTTTCCTATTACTATTTTGGATCTGATTTGATTTTTCCCTTGGAATGCTATCACCTTAGTTTTTTCTATGGATATTTTGAGATTATATTATTCACATATATTATGTAGTTTAAAAATATTCCATCATAATCATTATCATTATTTATATTCGCCTTTTCATTAAGTTTAGGATTAAGGACTCTCCTGCCACACCACTACCATCATCATCACTCAAATCATCGGGACAACCGTAACTCAGCCTTCCAGGCGTCCCAATCTCTGACGTGGGTTACCATTACGCCAATGCCAGGAGAGAACATCTTAAATGTCGAAATAACAACCTGGGGTATTGAATAAAAAATACGTCTTGGACTTGAATAGGTCTACAGAGGGAGAGGTTAAACTGAGATAAATATATATATATATATATATATAACGATTTTTTAAATCGTATTATGTTAATCTTTATTAAAGTAAAGTCTAAAAAAGAGTAAGTATTCGGTACGAGGTATATAAGGAAAACGCACTCACAAAGAAGGTCACATTTTCATCACACAAGTCTTATTTATCCACGGAAATAGCTTAAATTTGAACGTGGTAAGGCAACATTTTCCTTTTACGTATTCAAATCTTGCGCAACATATTTCCCCCAAGCTTGGGGTCCCTCAGCTATGCTGAAGTCTGCATTACCATTTTTTCCTCCCATTCGTTCTGAATCGTCTGGCTCCTACATAGTATGCAGCATGTTATACTAAAGTGCTTCATACCAGGCTGAACAAATAGAATAGCTTATTATTACATACTCCTCAGCTAAGAACCACCACTCTACGGAAGAACGCAACTTGCTTTTCACTGTTTTCTATGGAACGAGATAATTTTATTTTTATAACAAATTTTCTTACTTCCGGTGTAATGAAAATTTCATCTAAAACTCTAAACTCTAAGACTTCATCATTGTAGTAATATATTGATATTTATTTTAACAATTATTCGAATGTTTTTCCCACAAAAGAGAAGGAAAGGTATGGGAATGCATGATATAACACATGCAATGTAATAAAAAGATTGAAAATATGGATTTATTAGAGAAGTAGACATATGTGAGGAAAAAAATTAAAACTCTTTCCATTTTCCATAACTTAGCCTACTACAGACATATAAATTCTCCCAATATTTTTGTACATTCTACTTCTGTTGCTTGCAGGTTTCCCCGTATCTGGTATGTCCACCTCAATCTGGGTCTTCCTAATGTTAGCTTAATACTTTTATTCCCATGAATATTTTTTTTGTAGTTTCTCTAATGTCAATCACTTATCTTCTCTGAACTATTACAAATTGTTTGTTCAATATAGCCCAGTAATGGTCCAAGCCGTTTTCTGAGTTTGTATTACTGAATCTCCTCTGGTTTCTTCTTCCCATCCTTCTCACAATTATCATCGCTCCTTGCACTCTGGTTTTACATTACTATGTTAATACCTAAGTTTCTGCTGCATAATTTTACCTCCAGTTCTCTTGTTCTCATTCCAATTCTTATTTCTTGCATCCACGAGTTTCGAGATCTTCATTTCCTTCTTCTTCCAGGTGGAAACCATTCTAATGTTTTCCTGGGTAACCTTTCCTCTTGCATTCGTCGTACATTTGATTGCTTGTATCTTATATAATCTGCTATTGAATATCTAATATTAACTTTTATTGTATGACAGTGTTACTTATTTTTTTCTAATTTTGAACGTCTTGCTGCTCTCCTCAAGAAATCCATTTCCATCGATATAAGTTTTTGTTGAATTTCCAAAATTCAGTTCCATAATGTAATATAGGTAGGAATATATTTTGGCCTATATATGCTATTTTTTCTTAACTTCCCAATTTTATAGAAAGCTATTAATTTAAAATACATCGATTTTTTTGCACAATTTCCCTTTGGTGCATTTCTTGTTAAACAAATTTACTCTCTAAGTATAAAAAACACCAATATTTTAAACTGGCTATGAAAATATTGAGTTTCTGTTTATTACACAATTACGCTTTAACGAATGAACAGATTTGGAGAGATCTTCTATATTCTAGGTTAGCACATAGCCAACTATATATATATATATATATATATATATGCCTAATAATCCTATAGTACACTTAGTTACTAGTTGGTCTTTCTGAGGAAAAAAATAATTTTACATAAGAGAGGATAAGGAACAAAAACTCCCTGTAGAGTTATAGGAGGTTAGCATTTAAAATAATCAAAAATGACCTATAATAATATCGTATCGACAGTTTTTAGGATTCCTAAGCTAATTTGTGAAAGTACAAATGATATTTAAGTCTAAGTTGGACCCTTATCATCGCAAGGGTGATTGAGAAAGAGTGAAAATAGAGTGTTTAAATAACTGATATGATTGTCCAATTGACAGTTTTTGGGAGTGCAACCTGATTGATGACACTCCTACGACAAAGAAGTCGAAGTTCGACCTTTAACATTTCTAGGGTTGACAAGGGCTGAAAAATAAAATGTTAAAAATGGCCGAGATTAGTTTCAAATACATAATTTTCGGGAATGCTCAGCTCATTGACGAAAAGAAATTTAGAATAAGTAAGTACACCGACAACGCCGAGTAATCGGCTGGTTTCTTCATAAACATTGACTTGATAGGACAGGCATTGCGGACATTCCTTCTTCGCAGGCGTCGGATCATAGTTTTTTAGGATGTCAAATCTTTCCTGTCCAATTTGATGTATTGTCGTTTTCAGCAATTAATTTAAAGCTACTAAAGTTTTCCTCTAACCAAACAACTTAATTCGCAGAACAGACAACCACAGAAAACTCGGTCTATAAATGTTTTAGATAAATGGGTATTTTTTAATACACCTTTGAAATCAGTGTGGAGTATGGAGAGGCAATCGCGCTGAAATGAGCGACAGTTTCTAATGAAGTAATTTCTTCTTCTTCTTCTTCTTCTTCTTCTTCTTCGGCTTTTCCCCACTTATAGCTTTGCCGTCTTCAGTTTCTATTCATCTCTATCATTCCAATCTCCCTCTTCCAAATTCCTATCATCCATTATAGTTCTGACGTAGGTTTTCCATTTCCATCTTGGTCTGCCGCGTTTATTTCTTCCAGGGGTGACCACTGGTATATATTTTTGGCCATTTTTCAGTTTCCATTCTTTGTACATGGCCATACCATTTAAGCGTTTGATTTTCAATCCTCTTAACAACGGATGTGGTGACATTAATTTCTCTCCAAAGGAATTCATTTCTTATTTTATCCTGTCTTGTTTTTTGGAGGCTTCTTCTAAAATAATCAAATTCAACTGTTCTAATTTTATTCTTTTGTAATTCCGTCAAAGACCAAGTTTCACTTCCATATGACAAAATATTCTGTATTATGCTCTTATACATTTTCATTTTAGTTTCCTTTGTAATATTTTTGTTCCAAATTATTCCATGTAATGTCTTAGTTGCATTTTTTGCCATTGCAATCATAGTCTGTACATCTCTCTCACAGGTACCTGAACTTGTAATTATTGACCCAAGATATTTAAAAAATTCAATTTTTTTTTATTTTCCCTGTTTTGAGTATGAGGTCATCCACATACTTTCCCAAACACATATATTCTGTTTTCTGTAAATTTATATTCAGTCCCCATTTTTTATATTTTTCCATTAGTTTATGATATATTTCATATCATCTTCATCCGCTGCAAAAATTATTTGATCATCTGCAAACAACAATGAATGCAGTACTTTTCCTCCTATAGGAATACCCATTTCAGAACATTTTTTATACCACAAGTTAAGAGCCTGGTCTAAATAGACGTTAAAAAGAATTGGTGACAAACTGCATCCCTGCTTAAGGCCTTTATTCACTGTGAGTTCCTCTGTTAAATTATTCTGTATTTTTACTTTAGCTTTTGTATTACTATAGATCCTCCTAACAATATTAATCCATTTATCACAGATATGCATATTTCTCATTGCCGTCCATAACAATTGTCGAGGTACACTATCATATGCGATCTCTAAATCAATAAAGGTCATATGTAGTTATTTATTTTTTGCTAGGATTTTCTCTTGTAATTGTCTAATATAGAAAATATTATCAATACATGATCTTCCACCCCGGAATCCACATTGTTCTTCTCTTAAGTTATCTTTCATCTCCTTAAGTTTCAAATTTATAATTTTACTAAAAATCCTAGCTATTGAAGGTAAAACACTTATACCTCTATAATTGGAAGACAGTTTTTACCACCTTTTTTTAAAATAAGAATAATATACGATAAATTCCAGTCTTCTGTTATATCGTCTCCAATTTCAATTTTATTAAAATGTTTTGTTAAAAATGTTACTAAAATATCTCCTCCTTGTTCAAGGAGTTCCATCTGATTATTTCCTGGTCCTGGTGCTCTTCCATTTTTTGCTCTTTCAAAGCTCTTTTTACTTCACCTCCTGTTATCTCTGGAGTGTCAAATTTATATTCTACATCCGTATCTTGAAGTTGAAACTCATTTCTATTTTCTTGAAGTAAACCTTTATAATGTTGCATCCATTCTGATTGTCTTATCAACTGAATATTTATCTTCATTCTTTCTGATTTCCCGATATTTTGTAATGTTTTCCAAGCTTCTTTGGATCTAGCATATCCAATCGAATGATCTATATTCGAGCATATATTATCCGAGTATTCATTTTTTGTTCTTCTCACTTTCACCTTTGTTTATGTTTTAAAGTGACATGTTCATTTCGAGATGTTGTTGAGTGATCTGATAATCATTTCATCCGTGCTTTCTTTTTTTTCTTCTACTAATTTTTTAATATCGTGATTAAACCATTCATTATTCTTTTTAATTCTAGATTTTCTGTCCCAAGTGCTTCTAAAGCTGCTGAATGTATACTTTCTTTAGTTTATCATACATTTCCACTACAGATTTATTTAAATTTACATTAAGTTTTTGTTTTAATCTTGATTGAAAAATATATGTTATACTCTCATCATAGAGTAACCTTACTTTATATCTTTGTTCATTCAAACGGGTTGTATTTCTTCTGTCTTCCGTTACTTCAATATTTTGTTTTTTCCTACTTGTTAATATGAATTTTCCCAAAAGTATATAATGATCACTTCCGCAATCTGGTTTTCTATACACTCTAATATGTTTCACTATCATATCACTTTTTTCACAATTATATAATCAATTATTGATTTGAGACTTTTTTTTTTGCTGTTCCCATGTGTATTTATGTATTTCCCGATTTTGGGAGAAACTATTCATTATCATATAGCCATGTTGTTTACACAAACTTATCAATCTATCTCCATTGTCATTTTCCACTTTTTCCCCAAATGGTCCAATCACTTCATCTTTCATTCTACTTCCTACTCGACGAGTAAAATCTCCTGTTATTATTACTTCTTGATTTTGTTTTTTAATTTGTACAAAATTTCTGACAGTTTGTCAAAAAATTCATTTTTATCTATGGTTGTTGCATCCTCATTTATGGCATATACTCCTATTATTATAAGCTCTATCCGAAAAAGTTTGAGATTTAATTTAATATTTCTTTCATCAATTTCTTCCCAATTTCTACTTTTTACAACTTATTTTTTATCAAAATAGATATACCTCTTCTTGCTCTACTAGTTTTTGGTACTCCACTCCATATATGTCTATAATTTCCTAATTTTTTCTGTCCTTTCCCTTTCTTTTTTGTTTCCGAGAGCACAATAAAATCTGCATTCATTGTTGTAATCTCATCTATTACATCTTGTTCTTTAGTATTCAATCCTTGAACATTCCATGTGCCAATAGCAAAGGTCCGTTTTCGTAGACACGGAGGACCTGGTTTTTTTTTTTTTTTAGGGTTTGCTCCCTTAGCCGACAGGTCTCAGTTTTAAGGCGCTGAGAACTCGCCTTTCGTCCCATCCTGTTAGCTACAGTCTATTACGACTGCAGTCAGGGAGCACGACGAGAACGTAGAATTAAGACTTGCTGGCAGAGCTGCTAAAAAAGTCGCAGTGGCATTTCTCGAGATGTATTAAGGTATACATAGTCGGCATCTGTACCCTTCTCGAGGCCGTACCAACTTCAGACTTCAATAACTCGAGCTGTACATAGACATAGTGCAACTACCATGATCACATTTTAAAGAGAAAATATGAAAGTTGGTTTTAGTGCCGCTTGAATATTCATGGTGACTATTTAACTCATGCCCCAAATGGGAGTCAATGACCAATCACGTTTCAATGATTCCTGTTTTACAACCAATCAGAGTCGTGTTTCACGAAATATTTATCAGTGTTAGGATTATCATATATTAAACAAAGCTCCTCCTTTTTAATATTCTGAACAGGTCTGACCGTTATTTTGCAGTGACTGAGCCTATAACAAATACGGCTACCAGATTGTATATAATAGTGCTTACATGTCAACATTTGTAGCAATTGATTATACCACCAAAAAAAGAAACCACTGTTTGCACTTTCTTAAATGTATTTTTTCCCAGGTAATAATCGAGAAAAATATAATTGTCATATTTACATCATACGACATCAAAAATGAATTAATATACAGATTGATTGTGTTTCATTTTTTCTCCACTAGAGAGCATTCTTACAATATTGCGTTCCTTTGGCAATAAAATAGTATGATCTGGTTGCAGTGATAAACAAAAAGAAGCAGTAGAAGCGTACCTATCGTTTCTCATTTGTTTTCAAACATCGCCGTTTACATTAAATATATAAATATTTTAAAATAACTATAGTTAAATAATGATTTGTGAGTAAACAGCTTAATTTTATTCGTTAAATAGTCCTAACAAATGCCACTCTTGATTTCCAAATTCTCTAGATAAATTCACTCCTCACTTCGTGAGTCGTGAATTTATCGATAATTTGGAAATCACTCGTGGCATTACTTATGATAACTCATCTCGAACTGTACGAACGCTAAGTAGACACACTACATTCCGGATTCCAGATATGTACCTAAACAGGAGTATAGACCAATCTTAGAGATAATTATCCGACTCTAGTGACCTAAATGTTGTTTTGAAATGGCGTGTATGTGATACAACTCAAATGATCTCTAAGTGTACATATCTAAAAACGCAAAAATATATGAAGCTGTGAATGTGAAAAATTCGAAAGTTGTCCGATATTCTAAAACGCTTGGTTGGCGGAACGCTAATTTCTTTTACCAGTTATTTAAATGGTGTTGGACCGTAGTGAAAACGGCACAAAATTCTAACGAGAACTGAGATAAAAACGTGATGCCCTACCCAAAACCAATTCGAAGTGCTGCCGCGCATACAGATAATGTAAGCACACACGAACAACCGAGGTGGATATGGGTCAGGTATAAAGAAGGCCCTATCAAACCATAGAGAAATTTCGAATAGAGGGAAAACTGAGTACAGTGGCATCTAAAAAATTTCGGTCGTTTACGATGAACTACAATGAGCAAACTACAATGCATTGTTTCGTAGTAACAGAATATGTAACTAAATAAAACAAATGCAAGGCACACGGCGTGTTCACTCGCGATTATGGGAAATTTGCTAGTTTGGCAAGTTACTAAAGAGTAAGAAGAGGGAATATTTGAGAGAGAAGATTAATGATCTTGAAATGAATGCAAAAAATAGGAACATTAGAGAATTATATCAGGGAATTAGTATAGAGAAGAAAGGGTTTCAGGCTAGAACAAACATAATTCGGAATGAAAATGGGGATATGATTGCAGATTCCAAGAGTATATTAAATAGATGGAAAAGTTATTTTAATCAGCTATTAAATGTACATACAGAACAGGACATTGAGGAGGATAAGTTACAGACAGCAGAAATGCTAGTCGCAGAGCCAAGTGCATTAGAGGTTGAAATGGCAATAGAAAAATTGAAGATGTATAAAGCATCAGGTTCAGATGAGATCCCAGCAGAACTGATAAAATCAGGGGGAAGAAAAATTGATGGACAAGATACGCTGGTTGCTTAGTATGATTTGGGAAAAAGAAGCTCTTCCAGATGAATGGAAGGAATCTATTATCGTACCAATTTATAAGAAAGGAGATAAAACTGATTGCAAACAACTATAGGGGAATCTCATTACTTTCAACTTCGTACAAAATTCTAACAAATATATTAGTAAGCAGACTTACTCCCTATATAGATGACATTCTAGGAGATCATCAATGTGCATTTAGAAGAAACAGGTCTACAACAGATCAGATTTTAGTATAAGACAGATTTTAGAAAAGAAATGGGAATATAATGGTACTGTACATCAACTATATGTAGACTTCAAAAAAGCATATGATTCAATTAAGAGGGAGAAGTTATATAGTATCCTGCTGGAGTTCGGAATTCCTAAAAAGTTAGTTGACTTATACGAATGTGTCTAAATGGCTCAACGAGTAGGGTGCGTGTAGGCAAACAGTTTTCAGACACTTTTGAAATCCAGAGTGGGTTGAAGCAAGGAGATGCACTATCTCCTCTACTATTTAATTTTGTACTAGAGCATGCCATTAAATCTTTAGAGAATGAGGAAGGCTTACAACTGAATGGTATTAATAAGCTGTTAGTTTATGCTGATGATGTAGTACTACTGGCCGATAGCGAGGAGATACTAAAGGCCAACACGCACACACTATTGAGTAACACTAAGAAATTAGGACTGGAAGTAAATATCAGTAAAACTAAATATATGGTCACACGTAGAAAACATTATATAATGGAAATGGACAGCTAATGACAAATGAGGGAAATTTTGAGGAATTGGCTGAATTCAAATACCTAGGAACAATAATCATAAATAGGAATGAGATGCACAAAGAAATTAAACATAGGCTCAATTCTGGAAATGCATGCTATTATGCATTGCAGAGACTTTTGATGTCCCAACTCCTTTCGAAAAACGTTAAGCTGAAAATATATAAAACTATTATTCTACCAGTTATATTATATGGGTGCGAAACATGGACTCTTACTTTAAGGGAGGAAAGGAGATTACGAGTATTTGAGAATAAAGCTCTTAGGAAAATTTTTGGACCAAAGAGAGATAAACAGACAGGTGAATGGAGAAGACTACATAACAATGAACTACATGGTCTTTATAGGAAGCCAGATATAATAAGAACAGTTAAGTCCCGTAGACTGCGATGGGCAGGACATGTTGCGCGTATGGGGAATGAAAGACGTGCATGGAAACTTCTTGTAGGAAAGCCAGAAGGAAAACGCCCAGTTGGTAGACCAAGAATGAGGTGGGAGAACAATATTAACTATGATTTGAGGGAAGTAGATTATACAGGGAATGATTGGAAAGCATTAGCTCAGGATAGGGATGTATGGAGAGCTTATGTCCGCGCGGCCATGAACCTACGGGTTCGATAGTGCCAGTGAGTAAGTAAGTAAGTAAATTTAAACGTTTAACTGCTATCATTTCGTTCTATGTAGACGGTACAGTAAAAATTATATACTATCGAAAGTTAAAATCATTACTTAGATTTTATATTACTCTAATTTGTAAGTAAATTCAAGCTTGTTTACATTTTTAATGTGAATCTATTTTCAAAGATAAACCAACTAGAAGTGATAAAATTCTAAGATTTGTTAGGTTAGCAAGAGTGATGCTAGTGTACAGCCATTTCTAATAAACATTTAAAAAATGTGACTTTATAATGGATTTCAGATGTACGACATTAATAAATATTGTATAAAATATGTATGTGAGAATAAGGGGGTAGGTCAATTGTAAATATTTATTAAAAGAGCTCATAATGCACGTTTTTAATTTTAATAAACGAAAATAAATTAACACGTTTTATTTATTTCCATTCTTCCCTTCTGTTAAAATTTAAGGAAATATTTTCGTCTGTGAGGCTGGGTACAAATAATTCCATAATTAAAGATTAATTAATATGTTATTTATTCCTATAAAAGTTCAATTCCATGATTATTCTCCAAATGGCGTTATATAATTATAATTAATAATTTTACCACCAGCCGGTGCTGAATTTCATATTAGTACCAGAAAAAAAATCGAAAAAATGTAGATGTCGTTAGTTGTTCTACACTAGAGCCGCTTGTGGCATGTACGCGAAACTTGTCCACTTTTTTTTCTATGGTACTCTGTGCTATTAAACAACCAGCTTTCTCGGCATGAGACCGCTTCACTCATTCCATTGACATACGGTAGAGATGACGAAAGGGCGGCCTTCAAACAAATCAGTAACGCAGTCTACAGTTCAAATTCCCCATAACCCTCCAACGATAATAGGCAAACAACCAATCCTTGCCCAACGACCATTGAATAAAATGTTTGCTAGCGCCTTGTATGCTGCTGCTGCTCTCTCCCCCCCCTCTCTCTCTCATTCACGAGAGGTAGCGGGACATCGGTCAAACTGCCATCTAGTGGCTACTATAACAAGTAAACATTTTAAAGATAATGTTTACGTAATATCAATAACGCTTGTATGTGTATATGTTAAATTAAATGTAGGCTCAGGCATTAATTTTCTTTTTACGTCATAATTGGCTTTCATTGATAAATGTCAAAATTTTAATTGTACATCTAAATATACAAGCGGTACTGATATAAAGTAAAAATTCTCTTTAAAATTCTTACCTGTTATAGTAGCCACTTGATGGCTGTTCGACCGATGTCCCGCTGCCTCTCGTGTATTGAGAAATGTATGTATACAAGAAAAATGTTATATGTACAAGAAACATAAATGTTTGTGTTAGGATTCCTGAGTAGTTTAGTTGGTAGATCACTAACGTATAGAGTTAGAGGTCTCCAGTTGAAATCTCGGCTCACGTATTTATTTTTTCTTTTCATGTCACAATTGACCTTATTGCTAAATGTAAAAAAATGCAATTAATATCACCATCATCTCCAAGGCCCGTTCCACTCCTTGGTTCACTATATGCTGCAGGTTCAAGTCGTTTTGGTGTTCCTACATTTTTTCGGCCTTGAGGTTTTGATAAACGATTATTTGGCATTCAATTAATATATGTGTAAGTATAACTGCATATCATTCATCGCTGAGAAATATTATAAAATTTTGAATTTCGTATTCATCTTAATGATATAGCTACAATGACTTTAAAAACTGCATAACATACCGTACGCTGCTAATTGACTGTATAAATATCAAATAAAAACGATCATATAAAATGTAAAGTTCTCTGGTGACAGGCCATGACGTTCCGTAGGAAACTTGAATAATTAATCCAACAGCCTCACTTACTTTCGTTAACAGGGGATTGGAAGACAGGCCCTGTGCTCCAGGCGACTTTTTCCTCAGTAAAATTCCCCGCACTCATTTTATAGGACATTGAGTAAGTCTTAGCGCCGGTCTCGATACTAATGAGTATGGCAAGGACTTTAAAGCAGAATAAAATACAGGAAAATGGATTATAAAATGTAATAACGCATTAACATTACGAAAAAATGCACTAAAATCTAAAAAAAAAGTTTAATATATTTATAAAATTGATATTGCAAATAAATACAAGGTGTTCACTTGTTTAGTTCTGCTTTGCAATGCACAAAAAACAACTGTTGTAGATGTCGAAAGATAAAGATAGTTGATTTCCCTTTAACAATGACTTGTACAACGAAAAACTCCTTCCCACTTCTACAGACACTAAAGGTGAATATTTAAAATAAACTCTATCACTGTATTGTAAGTCTCCTGGCTGTTTTTCCATAGAAAAAACTTTCACCTCACAAAACATCAACTACTGAGGATAGGACATCAAATATTTTATTTTTACTCAAAGCTTTTCCCAATTCCCCACTCACTATTTCGGTCACTTATTGCGGTATTCACAACGTTCCTTTGCTCCACTAATTGAACTCTTGATTTCTCTACGCCAATTATAGCATTAGATAGGATTCCAAAATTTGATTTTATATGCAAGAGTTTACCTATCAGTTCTTTGTTGGAGAGACATCCTGTGCAAGCTTGATGCATGCCGCATCGCTGCTATAAAACATGTCAATGATGTTTTTCATCATCCTTATATGCTCGAAGTAATAATTGCATGCTACTAGCCAAATCTCCCACCTTTTTAAAACTGGAAAAGGTGGCAAAGGAACTTCAGGAGTAACAGACATTAATTATGGCACTCTAGAAGACGCTTTCAGGAAGATCTTGGAAAACTTCAAGGAACTGATTCCGAACTTCCACTGTCATTCTATGTAAAGCGTATACTAGACTAGTTACATGGACAATTTTTTTTAGTAAAAAGCTTGCGCAAAGGTAATAGCTTCTACATGTACGGTGCAGAATTGGTCAGGACGAGTAGTATGTTGTCGTGCAGAATTCTACTTGGGTATAACAGACTCAAAGAATTATCAAACAGTTTATAATTGTTGACAAATTCACATTTTCCACTTTTTGACAATTTATTACGAAGATTTCACTGGAAAAAGTTTTCTCCATTATGCCTACCACAACGTTAGCGACGTAGCTTCGTCCATGCAAACCGTGATTTTTTTTTCTGGTTTCCTCTTGCTCTAATATCCTGTATTTTTTGCAGTATTTTCACATTTTTTCTAAATGTAGAACAGTCGGATATTACTTTTTCAGT
Source organism: Diploptera punctata (assembly GCA_030220185.1). NCBI lineage: Eukaryota > Metazoa > Arthropoda > Insecta > Blattodea > Blaberidae > Diploptera > Diploptera punctata. Next base: position 142,600 of record JASPKZ010005286.1, on the reverse strand, counting down.
ATGTTTTTCTAGGAACTCTCGGAACTTTTGATTTTTCACTTTCTTCAATGAAATTCAGCAGAAATCAAATCTTCGCCTAGTTTTGTGAAAAAGGAGAACCCTAAATTCGATCTTAGCCAAGTAGCACTTTTTGAATCGTATGTTTTTCGCCTTGAATTCGTTGAGAACCACTTTTATGACTCTTTCTAATCACATGTTGATCTATAGAAAACATTTTTTCAGCTCCAACTCTTATGTTCCATATTTTCAATACAATATTTCACCATCCCATACTGTATTTTAGTTTAAATGCTTTTCCCATGGCTACACTACACTACACCTCCTACACTAACGAAAGATACAACTGCAATGAGCTGATGTTATACACTTGTGTATTTATGTTGTATATACCCCATAAGTCACACATGGAGACATGGGTGCTCCCTAGCGGGAGTTTCTTAAAAAGCTAATTGAGTTACGCTCATTTACTTACTGATGTCAACGAGTGACATGTGGTTGAGCACATCGCCTCAGACATCTCGTAGGTAACTAAGGTTTTACTTGGATGGAGGAAGTTCGGTTAAACTTTGCACAGAGGCCTTTTTATTCAAGCTTGCAGTTCTTTTACGAGCCTGAAAATTTTCAGACATGTTACCCACGGCTTAAAGTCCCTGTCGGAGGAATTGTCCCATAGATTTTTCCATCCTAAAAATCTATCGACCCCGGCCGGGTTTGAACGCGTGGCCCTTGGGACTAGTTTCAAGGAGTCATAACCACTAGACCACCGCGGTCGATTGTACACGCTTACCATGTGACATGTATGGAGATTTGGTAACCATGTAGAGACATCGACCCATAATCCTGGTGACAGGTTTGTAATTGGAAGAAAGAGCCAAACATATATTTTATTTCTAGTGTAAGGTTTTGCCACCTACATTGACCTATGTACAGTTACTTGGAAAGTGTGGAATGCAAACGTCTTATTGTTTCATAAAATAGAAGTTCAAGTCAACTTTTATGCTGGTAGAGACAGTAAAAGGTATTTATCTTTAAATAAATACATTTCTTCGCAAAAACGCAAAAAAAAAAATCAAATGATATGTATGAGTGATTGAATTTAATACTAATGTGCTATAAAATCCACAAAAAAATTCAATATCCTAAAACAATCGACAAAAATGTATCTAATGAAACCACAAACTTGTATGTTGATCCTCTTCTACCAAAACTAACTGAAGTAACTAATTAAACATTGCATAGTCTCATATAAAAGATGCAATTGCATAAAAATTCTTGCTCTACTAATCAGTTGAGAAAAATCGGAGTTTCCTCGGCACATTGGGATGGCATCCGGGCGTTCTAGCCTGTAGTTAAAACGGTCTCATAGCCAGAACTACTCGTACAGCGAGCATATAAATATGTGCATACAAACGAAAACTGACAAATTGCTAACTTTTTAAAAAACATGCAGTTTCATAAAGACTAAGCGGCTGGATGGTCGTCCACTTCTGTAATTGTCACAAGTGGATGTGAGATCAGCCGCTATTTAGTGAACCAAGGCCCTCCTAAGCCTGTCGCGCCGTGAATTAATTATCAAGTTTCTGGATAAAGTACCGTCAAGATTTTTAAAATAGGTTACGAAACTCTGTTGAGGTCGCTGTGTTAAAGTTTTAAGTAATGTAAAAAGTACCTGACATCTCAGTCCTCCTTAATAATCTGATATCTCAGGTACTGTTTTACATTTCTTAAAAACTTTAATAAACTACCGTGTCGTATATTTTTCGAACTCTCTGTAAGTCCTAGAATACTTAGCGCAGTAGAAGTAGCCAGAAAGAGCCGAGAAACTTCGGCACATCAATAAACGTTTCCGTACAATATCCAAGAACTTTAAATCTTTGCATTAATTAATTTTGTATGTTATGATAGCATAATCTTTATAGAACTGATATTTTTATTACGCAAAGAACAGTGACAGTGTACTTCAAATTCCTTGTAACAAATTTTAAGTTCAGATACGCATTTTTTTTTTTTTTTTTTTTGCTCGCAAGAGGAAGGCATAATTTTTTGTTTGTGTTTACGATAAGACTGTAGTCAGTTGAAGTCGCCTAGTTCGAAGTTGATTGTTAATGGATACTTGTTATTACTTTTTTTCATTAGCCTTGATGCTAATATTTACATTGATCGTATAATTTGTTATTTACAATTGTTTATAAGGTAATTTTATTTCAATACTAATAAAATTCATTGTTAAAACCGTTGAGGTGGAGAGTCATAAAATAAAATAAGTTAAAATACCTTCTTAGGTAATATTCGTCGCCTCAACTTTTAAAATATGTAATATTTATGCCTGTAGGCCTTTCAGGCATCCGCCCCATCTTCAGCAGTTCATTCTTCGCTACAGCATCCAGTATGATGTTTGATGCTGCTGGCCCTAATGTGGCTTTGTCGTGACTAAAGCTTCTTCCTGATGATATCGTATAGTGGGTTGTTTAGTCTGGGAGTGCTTTCATTTATTAAAAGCTTGTTGTCTATTTCCTTGACAATTTCGAGGTCTTCCAATAGGTTGATTCTAGTTGGATTTCCCTCTTTGTATACTATTGTAAGGGTGTATTTTATTGAGTTCATTCTATGGCCGGCGTTTATTACGTACTTAGCGTAATTAGACTTTCCATATGCGTATACGAAATCGTTACGATGTTCTTTAAATCTTACGTTGAAGCTTCTTTTCGTTCTACCTATATAGAACTTGTCACAGTCTTTGCATGTTAATTTAGATACACCCTTGCCATTAAATGTATTATGTTTTTCTATTTTGTTACTTATTACATTATTTAGTTTATTATTGGTTTTGTAGGCTATGTTTAAGTTTTTATTTATTTTTCTTAATGTTTTTGCCAATTGTATGGTTTCGTGGCCTGTGTAAGTTAGTGTAATCCATGTGTTATTAATATCCGTTTCTCTTTCTAGTTTTATTTTATTTATATCGGTTCTCCGGTTTTGTTTTCTTACAAGTTTCTCTATAATTTTGCTGTTGTATCCATTGTTTCTAGCCATTTTTTATGTACCGCAATTCCTTATTTTAATTAATTTTGTTTAATGGCAGTTTTAGCATTCTATTAATTAGGCTCTTGAATTCACTGATTTTTTTGTTGGTACGGATGTCTTGATTTATTGTTAATTGCAAGCTTATTAGTTGTTGGTTTTCTATATATATATATATATCTATTTCAACTTTTTTTTTTGTTTTTGTGTTTTTAACTATGTTAAGATCCAAAAAATGTATTTTGTTGTTTTGTTCAATTTCTTCCGCTGAATCTTCCTTTCGAATACATACATTAATTTGATAGCACTTTCTTTTAAATAATCCGCGTTTCTCTTTCATTATCAGTGTAGGTCGTATTACTGTTTATGTAAGAGATTTTTTCCCTGCGACGGACACTTATACATTTTTAATTTGTTAACATTGCAAAAAGATTCTACTAGTTATTTTAATTGTTCAGTAATACTAAATGAACTAGAAGTACACTTGCGTTCAGAAACCATGAGCACTTGTAGTCTCACGTTTTTGTTTTCTTTGCTTTGTTCACACAACTGTGCATATTTAAGTAGCTTAAATTCGTTTTTCAAGTTCAGTAGTCTGAAATATGTCACAGATCAGACCGGATAGGGGAGGCCCTGAAGAATTTAGTATTTGTACGATTTGAACAGAGATGCGCATATGAATAAGAAGATAAGAAATAATCGCTGAATTATCATAGTTACGATATAGTATATGGCATACATGCTGACAAAGCTATTCGTTCACACAGTGTCTTCAGCATGCACATGTCCCTCCGTACGTCCCTCCTGGAAACATGGATGCTCTTAATCTAGCTAATTTAGTTCTACTAATTTCCTTACAGATGTTGGTGAGTGACATGAGGTCAGCACACTGCCTCAAAACGACATCTGGTAGGCAACTAAGATTTCACTTGGGTGAAGAAGGTTTTGTTCAGATGCACTAACTTAGGCTTGAGGTTGTTTTACGAGCCTGAAAATCTTCAGACCCGGGACCCAAGGCTTAAAGTCCCTGTCGCAGGACTTCTCACTTGGATTTTTCCATCCTAAAAATCCATCGATCCCGACTGGGTTTGAACCTACAATCCTCGGGACTAGAGGCAAGGAATATACGTTCAGCATAACACAATGAATATAAAAGTAATATTCATCAAACTGGAAAAAACTAGCAGACAAAGGTATGTTTGCCACCTGTAGAGACAAGGTAGAACTATGGCCTGTAATGTCTTTCCTATATGTAATTTACTAGGCCTATGATATGTTTTAACATGTGTCAATAAGTTTAGGTTTAGAGAAGAATACACCACCAAAACATCTGGAAAGGAATGGGAAAATCTACAAGCTTATGACATTAGTACATTACAAAGAAAATCCGCAGTAGCAACATTCAGACTGCTAACGGGACATAACTGCCTGAATAAACATCTACACAAAATTGGCATAACAGATTCGCCTAAATTCCCTTTTTGCAATTTAAATGAAGATATGGAAAGAAACCATCTTCTCCGTTGTCCAGCTTTTGTAGAAGAGACCAGCCTTCCTGCTAAATATTGGAGTGCAAGAGAGTGAATGATTTCATTATCAAGTGCTCGACATTAGATATCAACCACATGTGTGAATAAATTACAAAATTCCTCATATGTTCAGTTTTAAATATAACATGACTACAAAATAAATATTGCAGAATAATGTACCATATCCTTAAAATATATATACAGTCAATATGCCCATTTCACCAATAAATGTTTAAAATGGTCAACAAGTTTCTACAGCCAAGCTGTCATTCTCAAGACCAGATATTGACTGAAGACAATATAGATAAAAAATAAAGATACAAATTCAGTTAAAAACAAACTACGTCACATGACGCAATCATTCACAAGTGAAAGTAAAACATAATAAAACTAATCCTCGTTTTTATCAATTAGAGAAAAGAGGGGGCTGTACGGAATAGGGCCTTTGTCTTTGTTCATTATTTTATCCTTATTTTTATAAATTTCCAAACTTTCAAGGACGTTAAGGAATTTGAAATCCCTGACCGAACGAACCAGCCTAAGATTACTTTTGTTGATAGCGTGACCGTACTCAGAAATATGCTGGGCAACTCCAGATTTTTCAATTCTGTTGAGTCTGAAATGGGCAATATGTTCATTAAATCTAGTTAAAATGGATCTTCTGGTTTGCCCAACATATTTCAAGTCACAGTCATTGCATGCAATTTCATAAATCCCGGATTTCTCTATACAATCGACTTTATCTTTAGGGTTTCCAAGTAAACTATTTAATGTCAAAGTGGAAGTGAAAATCAATTTAGTATCTAGTCCTTTGAATATCTTGTTCAAACCTCTAGTTAAAGAGGGAACGTACGGCATAATAGCAAATTAGCTTTATTAATAGGAGAATGGAAAGCTGTAGAATCCATAACAAGTTTTCTAAATTCAAATTTACGAATCAACTTATCAATAATATTTCCATTGAAACCATTACACTTAGCTATATCTTTAATGGTTTGTAATTCCTTATTATATCTATTTTTACTTAACGGAAAAGTGATAAGACGGTGAACTAAAAAATTGAAACTGGCCATTTTATGTTGATTACAATGGTGAGAATCTGCCGGGATATATCTAAATGTACTGGTATCTTTTCTATAAATATCAAATTCCAATCTATAATTGTTTCTAATATTATCATATCTAAAAAAGGCAGCCTTCCATTCTCTTCCTCTTCATACGTAAAATTTATGCTGGGAGTTCGGTCATTTAATATTTCAACAAATTCCTGTACATTGCATTTTTTGGTATCAAAAATAGCAAAAATGTCGTCAACATATCTGAGCCAGACCCTTGGAAAGTAATCTAATTCCTTCCCAAGCTCCGTCTCAAATCTGCTCATAAAAAGATCAGCTAGGAAAGGAGACAATGAATTACCCATTGCCGTTCCCTCCTTTTGTTCATAAACTTATTGTTAAATTGAAAAATGTTCTGATTCATGCAAAGTTCCGTTAACTTGATATATTGATTGACAATATGGGGCTCCAATTTATTCTGTAGTAGTAGGTCTTCCAAAAAACTCAGCGTCTGAGGTATAGGTATACTAGGAAAGAGAGATTTCACATCAAAAGAAATCAAAATCTCTCCATCCTTCAGCTCGATATTCTTGGTTTCTCAATGAATTCCAACGAATTCTTAACAGCAAAGCCGGGCTGTGGTAGGGGTAGATTACCAAACTCACAACTCAACCATTTAGAAATATTATAAGTGGGTGCAGATATAGCTGAAACTATAGGTCTAACTAATTTTCCCGGTTTGTGTATTTTTGGTAAACAGTACAATTTAGGTACCAGAGGATTCGAAATATGCAATTTGCGTTTTAATTCTTTAGTAACCAGATGATTGCACGAATTCACAACATTAGTTACGTCCCTGATCATTTTAGGTAATGGATTTTTATTAACCAACTGGTAAGGACCACCATTAATCATATCATTAACACGATCATAGTAGTCCTGTTTATCCAAGACAACGACCCTATTCCCTTTATCAGCTTTCATGTAAAAGCAATCCCTTCTTCTCAAACCTTTAATGACTCTCTTGTTTTGTATATCAGTGCTATTTGATGATTTCTTAGTAGTAGCCAAATTCTTCGTAACGATCTGTTTGCTAAATTCTCTGATATATTGTTTTGTGGGTTCATTAAAATGTTTGATTGAAGATTCGATGCCAGCAATAACATTTTCAATTTCAGAATTGTGATCCGGTAAAGCAAATTTTAGGCCTTTATTTAACAACTGCAGTTCTTGGTCATTAAAGGTTTGTGAAGAGAGATTCTCAACAATACTGACCCTATCGGAATTAGATTACTTTCCAAGGGTCTGGCTCAGATATGTTGACGACATTTTTGCTATTTTTGATACCAAAAAATGCAATGTACAGGAATTTGTTGAAATATTAAATGACCGAACTCCCAGCATAAATTTTACGTATGAAGAGGAAGAGAATGGAAGGCTGCCTTTTTTAGATATGATAATAATTAGAAACAATTATAGATTGGAATTTGATATTTATAGAAAAGATACCAGTACATTTAGATATATCCCGGCAGATTCTCACCATTGTAATCAACATAAAATGGCCAGTTTCAATTTTTTAGTTCACCGTCTTATCACTTTTCCGTTAAGTAAAAATAGATATAATAAGGAATTACAAACCATTAAAGATATAGCTAAGTGTAATGGTTTCAATGGAAATATTATTGATAAGTTGATTCGTAAATTTGAATTTAGAAAACTTGTTATGGATTCTACAGCTTTCCATTCTCCTATTAATAAAGCTAATTTTGCTATTATGCCGTACGTCCCTCTTTAACTAGAGGTTTGAACAAGATATTCAAAGGACTAGATACTAAATTGATTTTCACTTCCACTTTGACATTAAATAGTTTACTTGGAAACCCTAAAGATAAAGTCGATTGTATAGAGAAATCCGGGATTTATGAAATTGCATGCAATGACTGTGACTTGAAATATGTTGGGCAAACCAGAAGATCCATTTTAACTAGATTTATGAACATATTGCCCATTTCAGACTCAACAGAATTGAAAAATCTGGAGTTGCCCAGCATATTTCTGAGTACGGTCACGCTATCAACAAAAGTAATCTTAGGCTGGTTCGTTCGGTCAGGGATTTCAAATTCCTTAACGTCCTTGAAAGTTTGGAAATTTATAAAAATAAGGATAAAATAATGAACAAAGACAAAGGCCCTATTCCGTACAGCCCCCTCTTTTCTCTAATTGATAAAAAAGAGGATTAGTTTTATTATGTTTTACTTTCACTTGTGAATGATTGCGTCATGTGACGTAGTTTGTTTATAACTGAATTTGTATCTTTATTTTTTATCTATATTGTCTTCAGTCAATATCTGGTCTTGAGAATGACAGCTTGGCTGTAGAAACTTGTTGACCATTTTAAACATTTATTGGTGAAATGGGCATATTGACTGTATATATATTTTAATATTGTATCACCAAGAAGATCAATTGTGTATTAAATACCATATCCTGTTTTCGTAAATAGTATTGTAGATACATTCTCAATAACAATGTAGCGACATCTCTCAGGATGTTCTTAAATAAACATAATTTAGACATCTTCCCCTGCAATGTTTAATTGCAGAATTATATCCAAGAATGTAGAATATATTTACGTTTGCAGTTTATAAGACTCAGTCGCACCGACCTTTCCCGATGCCACAGTGAGAAGAGAGCTTGATGTTCCAACTCTACAGTAAGAAGGTAGCACAGTCGGTTTCGCCTATGCGGAGAAGTAAGAAATGATGTAATTTCTGGAAGGCCGCGAATTTCTTCCCGGAGAGTGGAACAAGATTTTAATTAGAGAACTATTTCTAAATTCCCCTGAATCGATAATAATCAGGTCCAACTTTCCGTTCTCCGGGCAAGCTAATGTTCCGTCGAGCTACCAGGAAGGTTAGTTTGGATTATGAGCAGATTCGAGAATCTTTCAGCATTTTCTCGTACTCGAGAGAATTTCTATTGGAGTAATAGAATTTTCTGCGCAAAATAAATGTCTCGAGGGCGACGACGGTCCTCTCCGTGTATATCGAATAGATAGCTATCGATATGATGCTCGTTATGTGTATCTGATTGCGAGATCGGGTAGAATAAGCGTATCATACTGAGGTGGATTTCGTTCGATTGGGCAGGAGTTTTAGATCTTATCTACTGGAAGTTCAACTCTGCAGTTTATCTTCATATTTTTAAGAACGTATTAGTTCCTTCCGCTAGCTAGCGTTATTCTCAAATAATGCTTGCGATCCAACCACCCGATCCACCATATTCTTGGGACTCAAATGTGGTTTCCGAGAAGGCGTGATTTCCATAGATTGTATAGTATTCTGATGTCACCTGATTTGAACCCGATATCATCGTGTGGGCGAGAGTGAAGACAACGTTACAAATAGCAAGGGCCATACCGCAAACAGAATGATTTGTGGAATAAAGTTTTGATGCATGGGAAGAGTTGGCATTCGAACAAGAACCTTTACGAAATCTGATATTACTTCATGCCGCGGGAATTGTGTGCTGTGACAGACGCTAGCGGTACGTTTTATCCATTTATGTTATGTTAACTTATTTATCTTCGTATATTTTGTGTTCCATCTCCAAATATGACATCTTTATATAAATCAAGACTAGCTTCATATTTGTCCTCAGATCTAGGTCAATAAACAATTACACATAACCAACAGTGTTTTCTCTTTAAAGGATATGTCCATCCATAGTAATTCTGCCCGAGGGCAAGTCTTTCACTGCAATCATAGCATTTTTATGCTATGCTTTGCAGCTTTACTAGGGAATTATAGGTGTGGTAACTTCCTGTTGCTTTCCACACCGGTGAAGGATGATGATGATAATTATAATTATGATAATGTGGCCGGATGATTATCGGGGACCGTTGGGCCCTAAGCTTCCTGACATTTGTCTCATAGTTCAGGAAAAAACCCGAAAAGACCTCACCCGTCTGTCCCGACCGGGAATCAAACCCGGGCCCGCTGGCTATATAAATTAAAATATGAAGTATATAAAAGAACATTTGATCACGATCGAACCCCAGATCTCGTGTAAATGAAGCAGACATTCCAACACAGAGCTAAATGTAACGTTGTCTTAAGATTCACTAAAGGTGTGTATTTTAATGAAAAACAACAGCAGAACATTACATTTATATTATAATACAATTCATTATCTTGTGAACCGCACATTAAAATTTGAGTGAGTCCGCTCAATATTTTTGAGCGACAATGTACCTTCAATTTAAGATATTGTAATTAAAGTTTTCTTTGTATATATTCATATATTTTAATTAACTGATATTCTTTCAATACGATACGCTCATTCAAGTTGAGACAATGGATTATTGTTTACCCCAATGTCGGGTGGCAATATGAGATAAGGTTATAGGTCAATCCCAGGTTTATTTGGATAGTAAAGGATTGGTGGGCGCTGGATTTGTAAAGGACTTCCCCGGTTCACTGGGGAATTTAGGTGTTAGGTCCGCTCAGCTCTAAATATCGGTATGCATGAGGTTCTTATTCAGGGATTCCACGAGGAGTTCGTCGGGCAGATCTATTGTGTAGAATACATTGGTTTGGGTGCACTTATTATGTCTTGAAACACACGAAATATAGAACACTGTACAAGTTTTAATTGTATTACCTCGCACTGATCTCCAGTCGGCGATGACGTTCGTCGTGGATTTACTCCGTTAATAATTAGTCGATGGCCTGCTGACCCACTGATTTATGACTTAACTTATGGAGTTTAAATATTCAGTCGATTAATAAAAAATGTTTAAGTCACGATACTTCGGTGAAAATTCTAACTCAAAAATCTAGGTTAAATTACCACTGGTGACTATGCTGCCAGTGTGTGTCGAAGAGTGTATGTGGAGGAGTGTATGTGGAGGAGTGTATGTGTAAGTGTGTAGAAGAAGTGTCTTTGTATAAGTGTGTAGAAGAAGTGTCTTTGTATAAGTGTCTGAGGTTCGTCTCCCTCGCCTATTACGTAAACTCGGTTCTCCCACTATATCGGCCTCGTGGACCTGAGATCAGTGCTTAGGCACACGTAACAATTAATATGATTGGTCAATGTACCCTTATATTATTATCAAGAGGGTGTTACAAATTTGTTATTGGCGATTCACGCCGTCGGAGGTTGGGCCCTATCCGTGCTGGCTTCACGTACAGTCGGGTCACAAGTTAGTAACTTAGGCTTGGGTTTTTCCTAGGTAATTGTTCTTTACCAGTAATAGGCCCTGATGCTTGAGTTTTGCTATCTTCCCACACTTTTGCTAGCGTTGTTTGTCGTAAGATGAAATCCCCGCTCGTAAATTCAGTTATTGTGTTCTGACTGTCAACACCGATCTGTGATATTCTGCATTACAAGATATTGCCACTCAAATCCTGAGAGTAAAGGATTTGTCAACATCTTAAATCTGTATACATGTGTCGGTCACTTCCGCCTTCACAAAAGAAAGGATGGCTTTTACCTGAGTTCTCTCTACCATTGTTAATGACTAGTCATTTAGTTCACATTAATGCTAATTTCGTAGGATCGTTTTATTTGCCCACTGTTCGTTCATAATCGTATTCTACTGGCTTCCCTGATTAATTTAAGTATACATATAACCTAAGTCTAATAACTGATTCTCTCAATGATCTATCTAATTGTTTGTGATTTTCATTGTCCGACATTGGGATTTATTTATTCAGTTACTCTATGCAAAGGAGGCTGAGTGAATGACTGGGTACAAAGTGCAAGATTTAATTTTTATATTATTGATATTAACATTTAAAAGTAATATATTTTGCTCTAGGACTACAGTAACATCAAGAATATAGACCATTAAAATTATACTTCTTCCTTTTCTTTGGCTGTATATCTCTATAAGGGCCTTTGCCTCCTCATTGCACTTTCTCCAGGTGTCTTTATCCAATTATGTCTGTTCACCCTATTGCTCTTGTCGTCAGATCCTAATTTACACAATCCCGCCATTTATTCTTAGATCTCCCCATAGGTCTAGTTCCTCACGGACAAGTGGAAAATATACATTTGACTTTCTAACTGTAATCATTAAGTTTATGTGACCAATCCAATTCAATATTCTCATCTTAATTAGAGTTATTATGTCCATATATTGAAATAGTTCCATTAATTCTCGATTATATAGTTTTCTCCAATTGTTATCTATTTTAACAACACCCAATATTTTCCTTTCAATAATATTGTATCTTAATAATATTATTATTTAGCATCCGAGCTTCAGATCTGTGGGTACACCTGGATCACTCTATCCCTGGAACCTGGTTCTCCAGGTTGGAGGTTGCGCATTTGGTTAACAACCCGTCTCGTAAAAGAACTCTCGTTAGGAAACCAAAAATTAAGCCTCCGAGAGATTTGATTTAACCAATGGTCCATATATTTGTTATATATTCGAAAAAAAAAAATATATATACAGTAAAAGTTTATATTATCTTAAATTATTTAAGAAAAATGGGACATAAGTTTGGGTATTTCAGCATTACAGATATATATATATGTCTTTAAAATTGAATTTTATCCATCATCTTTAATTAAAAGTTCTTTCTGTAAAAATATTCAAAGTGACATACTGCAATTTTTATGTATGAAACTAAGAGATATTGATTGTTAAAAAAAATTGGTTCTTATTTTATTAAAATTCTAGATATTGTGTTTATCTACTTTATACGCATTATAAAATCTTAATCATTATTTTGATCACCAATATTAAGATATTTCCAATTATATCGATACCAAAGCTACGAACTGGAGTTTATACGCATTATAAAATCTGAATCGTTATTTTGATCACCAATATTAAGATATTTCCAATTATATCGATACCAAAGCTACGAACTGGAGTTTATAGGCATTATAAAATCTGAATCGTTATTTTGATCACCAATATTAAGATATTTCCAATTATATCGATACCAAAGCTACGAACTGGAGTTTATACGCATTATAAAATCTGAATCGTTATTTTGATCACCAATATTAAGATATTTCCAATTATATCGATACCAAAGCTAAGAACTGGAGTCATGGCGAGACGGTTCACTACAACTGATTACAAGTTGGCTAAATTTAACTGTAAGTAGCATCAGGCACCTCTGGGCAGTTCTCAGAAACCTCTCGCTAAGACCAACAAACACAATATCTTGTGTACGCTTGTTGTTATCTCAACAATACCCTTGTTCAAATGTCAACATTAACGGAGCTGGAAACTGTAGTGCCCTTAACCAGTGTTGCTATGCGTTATTGAATCACTATCATTCTTCTAATTAAACTACAGGTAGTCTACAGTAGGTAGGTCATTGGTAATGCGCTTTTCAGTCACCCGAACATCGTAAACTCAAACCGGACTCAAGAGGATTTTGGTTATAAAAAATTTACAGCAGATCAGAAATCAATAGACCAATGTCGCAGCAGAGCGTCAACCTGCACATTTACATGTATAAAATAAACATTTACACAACCTAAAGCATATGAATGCATATACATATTACATCATGCCTAAGGTTATAAACCATAATGAATATCATATTTGAAGAGAAAAATTATACGCTCAGACCGGGACTTGAACCCAGGGACCCTTGGTTCTCTAGACCAAGTGCTCTACCAACTGAGCTATCTGAGCAAGTACCGATCTAAACGCAAATCTCTCTATATATACATTGTAATTCCCGTCCACCAAATGCTCTGAAGCCATGCTTCTATTTTGCAAATGGCGGCTCCTTTATTAAGAAGACATATTTGGGAATTATACATTACAGCCAGTACGGCTTTTTTCATGTTTTAATTATAGATTTCGTACATCTCAATCATTGAGATGTACGAAATCTATAATTAAAACATAATGAATATATTTCCTTATTATCTTCGACTACATCCCATGCCGTACAGCAACTGATATTATTCGATAACACAGCCTACATCATTATCTCATATAGTTTTCAGAACACATATTTAGCAATTAACACTCCGACTTTAGTCAGTTACGTTACGACAATTCGTTAAGATAAATTATGTAGTTAAAAAGTTATAATTATGTTACGTTACGAAAATGTGCTTGTTGCAACGGTGATGGAAACCTCGTTCCCAGTGGATGTCAAGTTAACACTTGTATCGGCACATTCCCATTAACTGGAAATTTTAATTTTGAACGTAAATATTAGCTGTGTTTACACGATCCATACGTTTATACCGGTAACACGATTTATGTTATATCTACTTCCGCTTAAAAATATTATTTCGCTATTTTCGTACTTTCTTCCGATCAAATATATATGTGTGTGTGTGTGTGTGTGTGTGTGTGTGTGTGTGTGTGTGTGTGTGTGTGTGTGTGTGTGTGTTCCTCAGATCGCTATTTGAATTCTACAAAAAAGTATTATTTTTTTTAATTTACTTTAATTAGTTCGTATTTTGTTTCCGTCCTTGGGACTACGAGCAATGTATAAGATACACCCCATGGCGGGTTCATTATTCGGGGTTTCCTCCCTAGGCCGATTACCTTCCCCAGTTCCAGAACTCAGCCTGTCCCGTTTTATTTCTGAGTTGTCTCTCCTAGATGCATTGTTTTGCAGGACTAACGAACCCCATCCACAAGTTCTTCAATCTACAAGGCAGTAGATGTATAGTTGCCTCTTCCGCCAGATACACCGTACCGAAAGACTCCTTCTGAGCTGTATCTGTCATTGTGGTCTTCACCGTAACCCTGACAACAGGCGCTCACAAGGTACTATTAGCTGGGCAAGCTGAATCAAGGTTTCTTACGAGGTGTTACTTCTCTCCCTCACCCTTTTCCAAACTGACTTTAACCGTATATAGAGCAGAAACTAGGGTTGATACAATAAAAACTAAACAAATAATAAGCACATGTGAAATGAAGATCATAAGAACTATTCAAGAGAAGACATTATTTGATAGGATATACAACACAGAAAGTAGGGAAAAAAATGTCATGTTCAAGACATAACCAAATCTATTATAGTTAGACGAAATTATTGGAAATATCATATGGAAATAATGGAAGACAACCGACTTGCAAAAAAGAGCTAAAGAAGATAGACCAATTGACGGAAGAAAACAAAGAGGACTACCAGCCAAGAGATGGATAGATAGAGAATACACATCCAATAAGTCTTCCTCCGAGGAATGATTTTGGAAATAAACAGGATGAATATCCTACAAATTATGAAGAAGAAGAAAAAGAAGAAGACTTTAATTAGGAAGTAGGACTTCGCACTACAATCCTCAAACAAAAAAATATGAAGAGACTCAATTTTCCACAACTGAATATGTTTAGGCTATAGCCTTCACGTTTCGTTACGATTTTTATTATTTACTCAGAATTCCATTTATAAGGATAGATCTAAGGAATTTTAAATCTGCACCTTGGATATGGATACGTTCTCGTCTTTGCTATTTCATGATGTCTTCGGTAATTTTCTTGTCATTCTGTTAACCATAAATCCAAGATGGTCCATCATATGTACCTGAGCTCCTGCAGGCGATCTGTATAGTGCATTATCTTGTAATTTCCACGGAAAGATAAGTCCTACTACAACGGAGATTAACATTTGAGAAAATCGATGTAGCAACCGAACACATTAATATATTTACTTCAGAAAAGTAAATAATTGCAGAAATGGTACTTATAACCGTATTTTTTTCATCAAAGAGAGATGTGGCAACGACGCAGTATCGCACCGTGTCGCTCTGTCCTTCTTCACTTCCTGGACTTCTTAAAATTTCGCTGTAATTTGACACTTCTATGGACATGTCCGGATGACAGTAAGGAGATTGCAGTGTGTGTGCTTTATAGGCTATATTCCATTAGCGCCATAGCTTTATATGTATATAATTATTTCCCGAAATATAATCGTTCCAGTTTTTAATGCTGCAATGCGGGTTCATTTGAGATTTTTTCTCGTCCCTACGCAGAAGGAATCAATCTTTTAAAATATACGTTTTATTTGGTGGTCTTTTAAAACACGTGTTTATATATATATATATATATATATATATATATATATATATATATACATATATATATATATATTATTCGATGTGAACAGTAAAATTCCCTTTTGAAATGTTTTTAAAAGGACTTTGCGTCATTTGTAGTTCTGGGCGTGTTTTCATTTGGTACTTATGTCCAACAATTTGGTGGAAACGGACAGATCTTGAAGCCTGAAAGTTGAACACGGTAATTCAAATATGACCAATTTGTACTCGAGTGAAGTAGGCAGTTTTGCTTAAGTGAATTTTTTTTTCTTAAGTGAAGTAGGCCTCTTAAAACGACATGATCACCATGAAATGAGAGAATAAAAAATATGAAAGTAGATACTGAGTGAGAAAGAGATCATTTCTGGAATGAAAAGTGAAGCGTACTTTCATGATCGCTAAATATAATTTTTTCACTGTCTAAAAAAATAAAGCAAATTTTAAGAGTTTAAAATGTTATAAAAATGACGTATTTTTGTATTAGGAAGTCGAAAAATGTGCCGTATATTAATAAATTCTTTAAAATATCTGTACATACCTCAATTGTTTGAATGGTATTATAGACAATGTCATTTTGAGTAGTGATATTTAACCACGAAATCTAATTTAGCCTGACGATGATAACCAGATTTCTGAGAATTGCCACACATAGTCTTCTATGAAATTGCTAACAAAGCACTGAAGCATGGAGGGTCATATCTCGAATGTATACAGTTCATATTCAAATTCCCATCCTCATATAATGGAACAAATAATGAAGGATATGTAAACCAAATTAAATAAAATTTTGTTTCATACGACTGAGCAACCAATAGTGGAAGTCTAACATTTACTTAGTGCAGATGAAATATTTAAAGCAAATATACCGCGTTGCAAAATCCCAGAATAGTACGTATTCATATAACAGTTTCGTAACAAAAATGTTAGCTTTAGAGAAATATCTTATTTGAACAATGTGAAAATAAATATCAAGAGTGATAAATCATGTATTATAAAGGACAATGTCATAGTAAATAAACCTGGACAGCATTTATCAAACACATAATTTAACATCGCAGATTAATCCCCTGAACACAAGTTTCCACTCCAGATATATGCTTATGTTAACTTAAAATCTTTAATATCATCATCATCATAATTCCGATTGAGGGTCTTTCCACTTTTCAGCGGTCGCCCTTTTACCAGCCGGCTGCTGGCCCTTCACATCCACATGTGTCAATCACAGAGGTAGATGATCAACAGCCAGTGTAGGGGTGACATGTGGTTAGCATGTCGAGTCCCCCAGCCGTTATAGCTGGTTCCTCAACCTGGAGCCGCTACTTATTGTAGCTACCCAATTGCCTCACGATGCTGGGTGGGCACCGGACCCATACTGGCCGAAATACCATGAGAAAATTTATTTCCCCATGGAGACTCGAACCAGCGCAAGTCCCGTAGCTCTGCGCCAAGGCTTCCTACCTTAACCGCTCGGCTACGGCGCGGGACATCATCGTCATAATACATTCACCAATTTCGGTCATCTGTTGACTTTTTTCGGCCTCAAGAGAAACACCATCCAAAAGTCTTTTGAGTGGGCGTCCTGATCTTCTTCTTCCTGCAGGTTGATATCTTAACATTTGTTTGGGTATCCTGTGATCTTCCATTCGATGAACATGTTACATCCATCTTCACTTATAACAGATATTTTGTTTTCTAAAGGTTCCATGTTTAATTCTTCTAAGATGTCTTCATTTTTTTGTGTATTCTGCAGTCCTTCAAAGGTCATTTCAGCAGATCTAAGTATCTCTATATCCTTCTGTTTCAATGTCCATAACTCGCTACCATACAAAAGAGTTGGAAGAGCCAGTGTTTTATACACTTTTAGTGTTGAATGTTTTGGACTAACTGTGAAAAATCCATAACAAATATATAAAAAGTAAAATTGTAGAATGTAGATTTGAAATTGGATTTGAAGTGGCCTAAAAATTATTTTCAAATGTATCTTATTTTTTATTATGCGATACAGGACCTATGACTTCATTTGCTTTTCGGTGGAAATCATATATAGAATGTTTATTTTCTGAATAAATCCATTTATCCTGACAGGGTATCTAGTGACCAATGGAGAGCGGAGTATGTATACTACTACTGCGGCATAATCAATTAAAAAAAATAGCGTGAATCAGTACCACGTTCTATATAATTCATATTTACAGACGCATTTAAGGGTACATCGCTGTTGAAATACTTCGGTTATTCAGTTACCACTTGTTATCTGAAGAAATCAACCAAATTAATTACTTTAAAAAGTCCTTTATACAAAACCTTAAATAAGCTAATTCCTGAGCAACTCAATTTCCGTGATCTTATCTTCTGGTTTGTGGAATGTATCCTCCATTCATTGATTAAATACTATGTCTTAACGAGCAGCCGATAGAGCGAATTTTAAATTTCGGCTTTCGTAAACCCCCACTTCCAATGGTGAGATTTCGCTGGAGGAATTTTGGAGAATACGTTTCTGGTTTTATTTTAATGTCATATACCGGGTTCCGATGCAAACAATAAAATAGCAGTCGCTAGAACAATTTTAAAATGTTCTGTTCACGGAAAACCCGACTCCCAATGGTCCGGTTTTGGTGATTAACGAATTCGACTCTACGTTTTTTAATTATTATGAATAGGCAAACCCAATTGGGTTCCGCAAATAAAAATAATAGAGCTACTAGACAGTGAACAGTTACACACACACACGCACACACATATTGTATGTGACAGAGCTCGTCGGACGTGGAATAAATGTGGAAGAATGTGGGATGGGGAATTGCTGACCGACACTGTTCAAAGAGTGAAAATTAGGAATCATAATGTGCCATGCGCTACAAAAAAATGACTCACGCATATCGCACCACTTTACAATGGAGTAGCTAATTCAGAATAACTGAGTGAAATTAATTTCGAACGACAATGGAGTATTATGTAGAACTGAGTCCATTAAACATGCAAGTACCGCTACACTCATCCCCACAATGAAAAACCATCCTTACAGTTCTTCAAACTTCACGGCCGGCGAGCTCTGTCAGATACAATATATATAATATATATATCCATAATAATTCTGCCCAAAGGCAGGTCCTTCACTGCAATCATAGCATTTTCACGTAATGCTTGCAGCTTTACTAGGGAATTGTAAGTGTGGTAGCTTCTCGTTGCTTTCCACACCGGTGAAAGATGATGATGATGACCATATGATTTCGGGGACTGTTTGGGCCTTAAAGTTTTCCTGACATTTGTCTTACAGGTGAGAAAAAAACCGATAAAAACCTCATCCAGAAAAACTGCCCCGAATGGGGATCGAAACCGGGCCCGATGCGTGACAAGGCAGCACGCTACCACCAGACCACAGCGGTGGACTGTATATATATATATAATATATATATATATATATATATATATATAGAAGATAGGACGGCTTCAAGTGCGCAAAGAGTAAACAGTACGATGTTACAAACAATTACGTCAGTGGCGGCTTGTAACCATACATTCGTAATTATCTCGCAAACGGCTCGTTTGCAGGCCCATGTTTACTGTGACATTGTTGCTTCTATTATCGTGTACTTTCAACCATGTAAGTTTGCGTCATTCTTTTTGATACACCCTGTATGTATATATATATTTATGTGTCTGTGTGTGAGAGAGATCATGGTCTTTTTCGGAGTCTACTAGATAGCGCCGATTAATATAATTATAGAAATGTTCAATTTTTTCATGAGGAAAACGTTGATAGTTTCATTCCTTGTAATCTCGCTTATATGATTGTGAGTAACCCGTATCTTCCCCTATTATTTTCTCTTAAATTTTGTATTAAAAACATCTAGAATGCTTTGTATAACATCTAGGATAGACGCAAAAATATTTTTAAATGTTTCTATAATCGGGTTTTCTAAAATCCACTGCCCCATTTTTGGGATAAGGAGCACGTAAGGGGGAGGGTGGTTTAAAATATATTTTACTCAGATTTTTGTAATACAATTCATTCAACAGTGGATGGAAATCGATATAGTTAACCAAGTGACATTGAACAAGTCGGGAGATTATGAGAATGCCGATCACTCAAGGAAAAATTATTGTGAGCTGCCAAATACTTCTCATATTAGTTATCACTGACAAAAAGTGACAGAACACTTGTTTTACTATAATAAAATAACGGAATATAGCCTATGTAATATAATACAATAGAAAACTAATATTTTTTGATCGGCAATGACCAACCTTTTGAGGTAATACCGATCATTTCACAGAGACAAACTAATTGCCAAAAAGATAGCACCACTAATAAAACAAAACCATGTTCTTTTTTCTAATATTATTAATAATAATAATGAATGAATGAAAACTTTCTGTAGATAAACATGTTCTACATGTAAAAATGTGACAACTTATATCAGTTGAGGGAAACAACTTTCAAACTTCTGACAGCTAACGTAGAACATTGGAAAAACGGCTGAATGCTGTATTCATACAAAATGAACGACGCTAAACTAATCAAACATAGACATCACATAGTGACTCTAAACTGAGTGATCGGCATTTCCAAGCTGTTCGCGATCAAGTAATATAGGCCTACATTACGAATGAAAATATTTGAATCAATTTACATGTACACCTACATTACATTAAGCACATTTTTTTTGTGGCGCTTTTGTGACATTCTTCACATCTTACTTAATTAGGATTTGTTACCGCGAAATTATTCTTCCCATCCAACCTTACACTATCGGCTCACAGTTCTTGGTAATCGTTCACGTCTAAGGCGTTGACTATATGTCCCGAGGTAAAACTTGAACAACATATCTCGTAAAGGCCAGATAATCTTTGCAATTTTGTTGTTTACCTTCTGGAGTCAGTTTGTATAGATAGTAAGCATTGCACAGTGGTGCCTTCAGCGGAAACATAAAAAGTTTCCAGTACCATTTTCTCATACGCATTGCGATTCTTATGCAGATACATTCTGATCGAACCTAACTACGCTACCCAATGTAGGTATTATACAAGCTCGCTATAGTACTTCAACACGTTTCTTCTCCTGCTGGCTCCAGTGTTGTGCTTTGCCTAATGGACTCACTCCGATTTGTAAGTCCCGTGGTACTTTCCTGTCCTTCTTGAAGTCCTAATATTTCATCTTGAACTCCACCTTCGGTTAATCTTCTTGCCTGAAGTTCAGCTAGGACGCCATGTAGATAAATGATTGATTGTAGCCACTCATCTCCACTGTCCCCGTCGCTCAACTCATGGAGTTCAGGTGGCCCAATATAAAGACTGGAATCAATAATTGTGTCATCTTGTTCAAGGATGGCAATTATGTCATCAGTTGTCAAACTAGAATAAAATATTAAACTATTAAAACATATAATCCATGTTCAAATTCATATATTGCACATATAACGTATATAAAAATCCCGCGCCGTCCATGCCCATTGCACCGATAATGGAGTAGTCATGTTTTATCATGTTCTACATCTTGATTAACATACGTTATATAAAAAATGTATGATTGTAAAGCAAGGTTGGAAATAGAGTATCCTCAGAATTTGATATAACAAAAGGATTAAGACATAGATGTGGGATGTCACCAACATTGTTCAAGATATATTTTAGAAGATGTATTAAAGAAATGGAATAGGTCATGTAGGGGAATGGGAATCAACATTAATGACCATTTACTTCACTATTTATTTTTCGCTGATGACCAGATTATAATAGGAGAAGATATAGAATATATGATTAGACATTTGGTAGATGCATTTGAGGTAGGTGGACTGAAGATAAATTATATCAAAACAGAATATATAGTAATCGGAGGAAATTCAGAAGATCTACAAATAAATAATATGATAATTAAACGTGTTGAAGAATTTAAATATCTTGGATTTATAATAGATAAATCTGGTACTTGTGAAAAAGGTATTATTAACAGAGTATATTGTGCAAGGAAGGCGATTAGATCCCTGAATGGTCTTTGTGGAATAGAAATTTGACCAGAAAAACTAAAAACGAGAATATACAGACAATAATAGAAAGTACTCGTATACTTACATATGGATCAGAAAGCTGGACAATAAATGAAAGGATGCTGAAAAGAATCTTGGCGACAGAAATAGATGGATTACGGAGAAGTATGAGAATATCCAGGCTACAACATATTCGAAATACATATATCAGACCAGAAATGGATGCACAAGAAACTGTTATCGAAAGGATAACAAATACAGCTTACAGTGACATGGACATGTACAACAGATGTCGGAAGACTAGTAGCTTAAACATGTGTTAGATTGGATGGTACCAGGCAGAAGGAAGAGGGGAGATGTAGAAGAACATGGTATGAGGGAATATATGATGCCATGATGAAGAGGGGTATGGAAGAAAGACAATGGAAAGATAGGAATCTCTGGAAAGTAAGAATTAAGGGCAAACTGCTGTAAAGTGGAAAGCCTGTATTAAGTATTAAGTAAGTATAAATGTTTCTCATGCTAAACATCAAAATTGATATCCGAGGATTCTAGTACCGGTACTAGAAAATATCGGTAAAATTATTGTTACAAATATTACAAAAGCATTTACCTTCTTGATGCTGTCATAAAGTCCTTCAAACTGTAAATTTAATTGCTCACAGTCTGTTAAATATTTAAACAACAATTACTGGAACATTTAAAATAGTTAATTGCTACCAACACAAGAAACCGGAGAACAAAAATCCTCCAGGTTATCTACAGTATAGTATTAAAAAATTAAAATCTGACGCACCCTAAAAAATGAGCAATGGAAATATATGGGATAAATGGACCCTGGTAATTAATTGCTTACTAAAATTTACTTTTTCATTTACCAACTACGTCACAGCGAGCGACTGCCATATATGCCTATTATTGTGTGAGAGTTTCTCGTGGATTTACTGTAATACGTGACAATCTAAATAACTTGTGATGGGGTTCCGTGATATCTAACATATGGTAGCGTCACTATTATTATATATTATTATAGCATTACCCTGTGATCTTGTGTCCTTCCTAGTGATTCAGAATGTCTAAAGAGTGGAAGAAAACAGAACAAAAGGATAAGCGGGGTTCACAAGGTTGTGTAGCAGTCCCAAAAAGGATATATTACTGCAATGTTGAATTATATTACTCCACACCAAGTATACTGCAAGGCGGAAAATATGTTAACTAACATGCTGTCTTTCTCTTTCTCTTCCTTACTATATTGTCACTTCCTGTCCTCTGTATATGTTCTTTATCTGGCAGGTATACAGCTTACATATACTATGGATTTTAATGCTCCGTCCTTCTAGGCGGTCATTGGCAAAGTGACTAATTTGAACAACCCTATTACTATTGTCGTTACGTATAGGAATGGGCTGTCCCTTCTCATTACATGTTGCCACTTGTGATTTATTGTGAGGCTGGTAACGGAGAGACGACAAATACTGTGATTTTAAATGATCCGACCGCTCAGCGTTCCGAGCTTAATTGAATAATTTGACAACCATGTTAAGATCTCTCACAGGTTTTTAGGAATTCTCCGCCCACACTTAAAATGAACAATTTTAGTACGTGATCGGATATACAGTCTTCTCCTACATCCCTTCCACAGATTCAGTAGTTCGCCGACACTAGCGCTAAAACTCTTCCCCTCCGCCCGTACGAAGTTAACTTTGTGGTGTAATACAAATAATCACTATCTGAAGCTGAATCATTACATTGGTGACCAATCGATGAACTTCCTCCATCGTGTCGTCGATATCCCAGACCCCGGCTCAGCTTTTTCAATCTCGTGCATCACAAATGCTTCACTAGCAGTCATGAAGAAGACGTTTAACGCCTTTCAATGTGAAGGTCTTGTTATTAGCCGCTACGTAACCTTTCACATGTGACTAGATAATTTCTATCGGGATTACTTCCCTATGATAATGTCGGTAGACACAATATCTATTTTCCCTATTGACATTCCATTTCATCTACCACATTTTTATAATATGGGCCCCTATTACGTTCAACAATATCAAGCAATTCTACCTTCAACACCAATACCTTTTGGTGTTAATAAATTAGTACTTCTGTCTTGTGGTACTGGAAGTAGGAATTCGTTTAATGTTCACTGTGTGATACGGAGCGTTCACATATCAAGTTTGGATCAAGATTGGTGAGGATTGTGTTAAAACAAGCATGCAATGCATCACCATTCATTCGATATTCTCTTGTGGAATGATACTCAGATAACCAAAAACCTCATCGACAAATCCTTTTTCACTGCCAATATATACAACTAAGCGATCGCCTTGGCACCTGAAGTATGCTTCACACCGACGGATAATCCTTTCAAAAAAGCATCTTTAACTGATGTTCTTCTGTTATCCTGGCGCACCCATTGTTTTGTTTGTCCATCATTGACCCATGTTTCATGGAGGTAGTATATTGTGCTTCCTTCCGCACGATATTTTCTGTGCCACCGTAACATTATTTCCTTTTTTGTCTTGAAAGCCAATATCTCCATTAATGTTTCTGCATATAAATCCCACATGTTTTAACAGATGGTACATGGTCGTTCTCTTGAAATTCGGTAGGTCCAAATCATTATTAACGGCTAAGAGAATCTTATCTATTGTTGGAATTTCTTGCCTGCATGGATTTTCCTTCTAACAACGTTTTCTATTACGTCGTCGGTCTCACTGATAACTTTTTTAAATTTTACAAATGGTAAAGAACTGTTTTTCCTCAACTTGTGTTTCACAGGTGGCATCACTTCTCCGTAACTTTTGTATTTCTTCAGAATTTAAAATACGCTACTTATTCCAACTCCAGTGGATTCCCCCACTAGATCTTTTACACGTAAATAGGATTACTTTTGCTCAGAGTTTTATAATATATATATATATTCGGTGAATTGGTTTCAGTAGTGCCGAAAAAAGTTGTTTATATATATATATATATATATATATATATATATTAATAAATTTAGGCACTACTGAAATCAATTCACCGTGTGTATATATATATATATATATTATAAAGCTCTGAGCAAAAAAATATATTTTTTTTTCACCAGGGATATAACCTTACAAGTTCAGAATCTTCATTCATTTTACAGTTGCTTCATTACGCACAATACGAACTTTGATTTGCTTTTATAAACACACGTGGACTCAATACTAGACTATTGCATATAAACAGAATTATATTTTATCAATCCGTCCACCGCTGTGGTCTCGGGGTAGCGTGCTGCCTTGCCACGCAGAGGGCCCGGGTTCGATCCCCGGTCGGGACAGTTTTTCTGGGTGAGGTTTTTATCGCGGTTTTTCCTCACCTGTAAGACAAACGTCAGAAAAATTTAAGACCCAAACGGTCCCCGAAATTATATGGCCATCGCAATCATCATATATTCATATTCATCTTATGTTAAGCTTAGGTTTAGGGACTCTACTGGCGCATCATTATCATCATAATCACCCATCATATCATCCGGGCAACGTAACCGCGCCTTCCAGGCGCCCCAACCTCAGAAGTGGGTTACAAGTACGCCATGCCAGGAGAGAAACCAGAAATGTCGAAAGACAAACCTGGGGCATTTGAAAAAAAATATTCTATCAATCACAAAACAAACAATACTCATTGTGTTTCTCTGTGTTAACAAATATCACCGCACAAACAAAGACAAACGGAAGGAGAACAATTCAATTTACATTTCACTACACAATAACATCAAAAAATAGCTTCCAAATTTAATATGGAAATATCAATTAACAAAATTAAAATTATGGTATTTCATGGGAAGGACCCCATACAAAGTAAAATCTGTCTCCAGAATAAAATTTTAGAGAGATCTAATCAATTTAAATATCTTGGATATTATCTCTTCATCTGGGATGAAAAGGATATCCCTGAAAAAATTACTAGTTTTAATAAAAGTTTAGGAATTATTAATCAAGTTATGAAACCATCCCTTGGACAAAAAAAAAACACCAGATTACGTTTATATAACACTTTGGCTAGACCAGTGTTGACCTGTGGTAGTGAAGCATGGACACTAAAAATACAACATGAAAACAGATTAACAACTTGCGAAATGATTTTCATGCGCAGAACAGCGGGTTACACCAAATGGGATCGGAAAAGGAACACCGATATCTTAAAAGAATTGAAGACTACACCAATTTTGGAATATATTAAACAGTACCAACTAAATTGGAAACACCATCTTGAAAGAATGAGTTAAAATCGGATCCCCAAAGCTGTTTATAATTATATACCAAGAGGACGAAGATCTTTGGGCCGTCCTATGAAACGCTGGATCGTAACAGGCCTTGGCCTAATACTTGAAAGGAAGGAGAAGAAGAAGATAACATCAACTACCACTTCAGAGGATCGTGTGAAATGTGCACGTGGGTTTATTTGCTCAACCTATGAGAGAACAAAGAACAAGTAACAGTCAGTCAGGTCGTGTCATTCCACTCTATACACATCTTGATTAGTATATATTATCCCGAAGTAGGATACGTTCTATCCCACTCGTTAAATAATGAAACATTACTATAAAATAGTTTTTTAAAACAATAGCAAATAGGTACATGGATATAAATATATAAATTTTACTTGTAAAACCGTAACACATCTCAATTAATCATAGTTACTATAATTATGCTATTAAGCTTCCTCGGTTTCTCTTAAAGTTCATATAACATTATGTTTTCCTACTATTTTCTCAACTGATACTTCTTTTATTTACTAGAACATTTAATCATATTATACTCATTTATAAATATTTACTTATTTTCATTATTTATATTTTACCTCAACAAACCGAAAAAAGAAATTAAATATTTGTTCTTTCCTAAATAGATCTTAGACTTTCTAATTACTCTTGTATTAAATTATATATTAATACATAGAAATATCCATATATATTTTGATACAGAAATATATTCATTTATAATTAGATAAAGGAACTTCGGGTAATTTAGACCCCTGTTTTGAATTTGTTGTATTTATTTTTTAATTAAGGGATTTGAATTTTGTTTAATTACAGTGAATATTATTAGTGTTGTAACTGTGAAATAACGGGCTTCCAATATAAACCCGGACCGTCCTCACGGGGTTTCACCCGTCAGGCAGCGCTCTCTCCTCGTCCGCATTTCACTCTGCCAGCCGCTCGTCCTTGAAATAGTCAGTTTACTATCGTTCGACAAGATGAGACGTCAGCTGACATTAGAGCAGCGCATTTATGTGTGTAAATGTTATTACAAATACGAATCAGCTCGTCGCGTTCGCGAGGAATTTATTCGGAACTTCCCTGGACAATTACCTCCTTCCAGATCGACAATCCACGATCTTGTGACTAAATTTGAGACCACTGGTTCAGTACAAAATAAGAAACACACGCGAAGGCGTACGGTTCTCACCGAAGAAAAATTAGACGAAATTGGCGAAAGACAAAGACAAAGTGTACACAACAAATCCGCACACATTGGAAGAACTGAAGAACATAAGAAATGAAATCAGAAACTTGACAGTGCCCGAACTACAGTGTGTCAATCTAAATGTGTTTACTCGGTATAATGCCTGTTTAACTGCGGGAGGACAACATTTCCAGCATTTTCTATAAGGTATGAAACAGTTCAAGGACGGGTGGCAGGCAGGGTGAATTGCGGGAGGAAGAGACAGCACTGCGTGCCGGGTGAAACTCCGTGAGGCCGGTCCGGTTTTATATTGGAAGCCCTGTAGCATTGTTATTTTATTCAAATATGGAAACATCTTCATAATTTATAAACATTTTTACATTACAAAAAGGGTTCACTTTAACCTCCACATTCGGATAAAGTAGGCCCCAAGAGTTCATCTTAGCTTTTAGTCTATTTTTAAGTTCATTTACTCTACTAATTTATACAGACAGGCACAGATTAATCTGAAAATATTTATGACTGATCATAATTAAAAAGCGTTGATATTTAATTATTTTTTGAAATTTTATTGTCGATTATAATATTCACACGTCATTCAACTGCAGAAAGCGACGACCTTTGGGATTAGTAAAATAACAAGGATATTAAATAAAATTAAGTAAATGCTTTTTCACAGATAGGATCCTCATTGATAAAATATACGTATTCATGCAAAGTGGACCCAGGTTCCCGTGGAGGGTCCACTTTTACCAAATTCGTTTGTTATGTTTAATTATTTTATACAACCACTATGTCACATAATATCAAACCAAACCCGCCAGTATATTAAGGCAGCATCTACATAATATAATATATTGGGGAGTTTTTCAACATTTGTAATATTCAATAGCAGAAATTAAGAATTGATTGTTAGCTTGAAAAAACTTTTAAAGTGGTCATTTTCATAAATATCACAAATAAATCCTTTTTCGCACAAAGAATAAAAGAGACCGGCCTTGAACCCGTCACAGTTGATGAGGGGAAGAAGTTAAAATATTTTCTGTTCAAGGGCAGCACCAATTAAAAAAGATATTAACAGGATCCACTCAAACAGGAGGGTCCACAATACCCGAATTTCCCTACATAGCGAGACGCTTATAAATATACAAACCCACCTTAAATAATCTTAACTCGTATTTCTATTTCATTAAAGTTTTAAATTATAATTTCTTTCTCTATTTTGAATTAATACGTATAACTAATTCAAATTATATTAAAATATGGATAACTCTTCCTTCATCTTTGCCCCTCGGGCCACTTCCTCTAGCACTAACACACTACATGTTCAATATCGAAGTGAATATGTCAAACTTGCTGTAACAAGAACAAACTTGTCATTTTATACCTATTAAACAAGTGTGAAGTTTCTCTTAGCTTATATTATAAGTGCATTGATGAGGAATGAATTCTAACATTCTTTCATCTACGTATCTATACTAGGTAATTCCCGGTTTGGAGGTTAGGGCGCTTCGTAATGGGAATATTTTAGCCAAGCTAATACTAGTTACCCTTATTTACCCGTAGGTGTCAATGAGTAATATGGGGTTGCCATGTCGCCCCAGTGAGACATCTAGCGGACTAATTAGATATTACTTGGATGGAAACGGTCGATAAATTTTACACAGAGGCTCATTATTCAGGTTTGCGGTTCTTTTAGGAGCCTTAAAATCTTCAGACTCGGGACCCACGGCTTGTGGTTGCTCCCGGAGGAATTTTCCCTTGGATATTTTCAATCTTAAAATGCCATCGACACCGGTCGGGTTTGAATCCGGGTCCCTCGGAAATAAAAGGAATATAACTTCTAGTTCACCGCGGCCGACACATTATTTCATTATTTCCTATTTTTAAATTCATGTAAAACTGGCTTATATCCTGACATTACATTATTATTAATCAATAAAATAACAATAATAATCATAATTTTATTTATATACAGATTTATAATGATTACATATCTTTCTGGGCCTATAGTTTTCCTTCTCCACTCGTCTCTATCCATCCACTCTAAGTCTTCCAGTCCTCTTGTTCTCATTCCAGTTCTTATTTCTTGCATCCACGAGTTTCGAGGTCTTCCTTTCCTTCTTTTTCCAGGTGGACACCACTCTAATGTTATCCTGGTTAAACATTCTTCTTACATTCGTCGTACGTGATCATACCAATTTAATGGCTTATATATTATATAATCTACTATTGAATATCTAATATTTATTTTTTCTCGTAGGACAGTATTTCTTTTTTTTTTCTAATTTTGAACATCTGCTGCTCTTCTCAAGAAATCCATTTCCATCGACATAAGTTTTAGTTCTAAATTGTTGTTGAATTTTCACTTCAGCTCCATATGTGACACTACTTCCCACTATTGAATTATATATTTTTAACTTATTTTTTCTGGTTATGTTTCTGTTTCATAAGATTCCATTCAGCATTACAGTTATTGCTCTACCTTTATTTATTCTTTTCCTATTATCACTTTCTTGTTTGTCCTCTTTATCTACTTTTACTTATATATATTAAAATTTATCACATCCACTAATTATACCCCTTTTGATCTTCTAATATTAAATCTTCGTTTTTTTATAAATTTATTTTGAAATCACAGTTATCGTATTCGTCCAATAATGTTCTCAACATAAACTCCATGTCTTCATATTCTTCAGCATTAGTATCTGGTCATTCGCAAGTAACAGTATATATATATATATATATATATATATATATATATATATTACGTAGAGCGATTCCATGAAAATGTCATACCGATGTGAAAATTTTGAAATTGACGCAGGAATAATTTTGTTGACATAATATATATCTTTAAGGATCAACTTTCTGATTCTATATGATGTTTCAAATGTGTATTACTTTAATCTAATATTAGTGGTAGAACTTGTCATATTCTAAACCTGTAAAAACACGCAACATTTTACCAATTTGTTGTTTAATGATTTCGTCGTATTAATTCGTTTTATTTCACATACTCTTTTGTTAAACCATACTTTGATCCTCCCTTGTCGTGAATGTAATAATTTTAATTGCATTATAATGTTATTTACACATTAAATGTGTTCTATCATGGTTAACTGTAAGTTATGGTCAGTCAGTCACGGAAAACAAACAAAAAGTACTCTACACAACATAATAATTGATGGATTAAAATTTCCTCTTGGATTCTAGGTTATCGATACACAACTAACAAAAACTTATTTCCTTGCAAGTTCGTTATTTTTGCCGCAAGAATCCCGTGACTGACTGACTTTTTGTCCTATCATTTATATGCTAATATGCATTGCGCAGTCAGTTGATTGCTGCACTCCGCCGAGGATTAACATAAACATGGTTTTGGAAATCTGGTAGACTGTTAGGCTCAGCTGTTCCATAAAGTAATTACTGGCCCTTTTTCTGTGTTAATTTTAGCTAAAAGGCAGTCAGCGGAAGGATTATATATATTCAGGAAAAGGTTGAGTACACGAAGCATCCATACTTGTTGATTTCACAGAAAATTAGACTTACAAAGAACGAAATTAAATCCAGGCAGTTCATTGGAAAAATTATCATAAATCAATATTAACAGCGGTTGCCTAGTTTAGATGGAAGGTGACAGAGAAATTCAGAAGAAATGCTATGTTCTAGTGTCAGGATATGTGACACATAGCAAGTATGCTATAGAAACGTGTTTTCGAAACTATATGGATTTCTTCCAAAACTTTAAGTGATATAAATTTTCAGTTGGAGCAGCAGGTAATAGAAATAGGCCTATACATTTAGCAATGTGACACTGCTTACTTGCATAGTTGGATTTTGACATAACATGGAACTGCTTTGAATCGAACCATGGAAAGGGGACTATAGATGCCATTGGCGGCCTAGTAAAAGGATGGCACGAATTTATAAAAAAAATCCGGGGTAAAAATACAAAATGGTGCAGAATTACGTATGTAATGTGAGCTGTAAAAACAACCAAATATCTGTTGAGTAGGAGTAACAAAATCGTATAGAAGAACGAAAGAATTTTTATTGAAAAACAATTTGAATATCTTGCAGCTATTACGGACTCATTGAGTTGGCCCCGTATGATACATAGTATGCACAACCTGTCAAACAAACAATGAGCGAAACAAAATAATAAATCCCTGTTTTAAAAAAACTGAATGGCGCGACTAGGGATTGAAATAATAACTGCATAAGCGAATCTCATAAATGCTGATCTCACATCCAAGTATATCAATGACAGAGATAGACAATCATGGAACCAATATACATGCTGACGTGTGATCAGCATGTCGGATACTCTATCCCTTATGGCTGGTTTTCTCGACGTAACCGCTAAATATTATAGTTGCTCAAAGTCATCATGATTTTGGACGGGCACCAGTTCCATTGTGGCCGAAATTCCACGAGAAAATTTATTCTCTCATGGAGACTCGAACCAGTGCTCTCTATTGAGTCATCTTGACCCAAACCATTCAGTTACAGCGTGGGACTTCATGCGTGACAGGAAACATTAATTGTATTAAAGGCTCAAGTTTAGTCAAATTAGCGGCGAAGACTACGGATTGAAATAATAACTGCATACGCGAATCTGATACATCGATGTTATGAAGTGAGTCATCAGAAGATTGTGATGCCGGGCTAATTAGAGTATTGTTTTCATAGTTCTTTGAAAGTAGAATTCCCTACGTCAGCAATTTGACAGCTTAATCACGCGATTTATAATAATTTGTTTTGAATGGACATTCACACTGATAAATAGCCTAACTAATTTTATAAGAATGTGTATACATTCTGGATGAAATATTGTGAACTCCATGCTACTATATTTTTTTCAATGGTTCAATCTAGAAATTAAAAAAAAAAAATCTTCCATCAGGTAAATTGTAATCAGTTATAATTTATATATATATATATATATATATATATATATATATATATATACATACAATTATAGTAGGTATATTTAACAATCTAGAAGGCATTTTGTTATTAAGTATTTAATATTTAATACTTTAATATTTAACAATTTTGTAATATAATTTAATATGGTACATGATAAACAAGTTAATTTAAGTACATTATTGATTTTAATTAATATCTATTTTACAACAAAATTAAATTAAAATGTTTCGTAGAATTGATAAAGTGTTTGCAGTTCATTATTAATATCTGTTAGCGAGGCTGTTTATCTAGTTTCATAGTGTTTTGTTACAATTGTTTAATATTTGCATTTTAAAATTACTTAATTACTTACTCACTGGTAGTATCAAACCCGTAGGTTCATGGCCGTGCGAACATAAGCTCTCCATACATCCATATCCTGAGCTAAATGCTTTCCAATCATTCCCTGTATAATCTACTTCCCTCAAATCATAAGGTAATGTTATTCTCCCACCTCATTCTTGGTCTACCAACTGGGCGTTTTCCCTCTGGCTTCCCTACAAGAAGCTTCCATGCAAGTCTTTCATTCCCCATACGTGCAGCATGTCCTGCCCATCGCAGTCCTACGCAGACTTAACGGTTCTTATTATATATCTTGGCTTCCTATAAAGACATTCAGTCTTTCCCAGTTTTTGTGTTAGTTAGTCTTTCTCCATTCACCTGTCTGTTCATCTCTCATTGGTCCAAAAATTTTCCTAAGTACTTTATTCTCAAATACTTGTAATCTCCTTTCCTCCCTTAATAATAATAATAATAATAATAATAATAATAATAATAATATAATCATAATAATAATAATAATAATAATAATTCTCTCACATAACACTAATAGAGTCTGTTAACAACATCTAGTCATCATAATCACAGAAGTAGGACTTCATTTATATACTTTATATATATATATATATATATATATATTATATATATATATATATATATATATGTATATATATATATATATATATAGATAGAGAGAGAGAAGAGAGGGAGAGAGAGAGAGAGAGAGGGGAGCTCATTGCCAAAATCCAATCTCTCTGTGTAAGTACTTTACGTACCCCACCGGGCCTTTACAAAGAAACGACTTGTCAGAAGATGTTTCTTAACTTAGGATTATATGCATACTTAATGAAACCCATTCCAGGAGATGATGGGGCACTCCAAATGAGCGATCATCTCAATATGTGGGCTACCTCAGAGTAAACATGAATATTTAAGACACCACAAGCAGTTTCAACTCATACATTCATACTAAACAAGGTGAATTTACTTTAAGGGACAGGGATAGAACCGGGTAAGTCACTTTCTCACTTGAAAGCTAAAAAGTACTTTTATTTGTAAAAAATCCGTTATGGACGATGACTTCTGTCAAGTCTCCTGCATTTATACAAAAATATTCATACTTTTTTACTTGTATGTCAAAGTTTGAGGCAAATAAACCCATGACTAAATTGTAACTTTTACTCTTTCGCTTTTCATTGAGAATCTTATGACACTTCTACTCAATTTCAACAAAAAAGTAACTTACCTGGTTCTATTGCTTTTTAAACAATGGGTTTCATTACCGGTCACAGTAATGTTAACAGCAGTTGGCTTGTTTATCCATTGCTTTATGGATTGGAATGTCAATTTTGAGAAATGTTTTTGTTACACTTATGCTCCCTTCTTTACTATCATGTCAGCCATTTCATTCATCATCATGATACTTGCCATACCAACCCAGGACGAATCATAGCCTTTTCCTCCAGACCTCTCTGGCGAATGCCCACCAATTTCGAATTTTTAAGTATTTGGACGTCTTCCAAAACTCCGTTCACCTTGCGTTTGGCCTTTCAACGTTTCCCCTTCCATCTGGATATTACATCACTATTTTTTTTAACAGTATCACTGTTATTCATTCTCTGGATACGTCGTGCCCATCTCAATCTAGTTATTTTAATGTATGTAATAATGTCCGGTGACTTATACAAATGGTACAATTCTTTATTAAATCGTATTCCCCATTCTCCTCTTTCCTGAATGGGGCCATATATTCTTCTTGGAATTTTTCTTTCAAAAACTCCGAGCCGAGCAATGATATTTTCAATCAAGACCCAAATCTCACTTCCATACGTTAGTTCAGGCTTTATTAATTTCATTAGTAGAGCTCTTACAATGATTAAGAATCCAATGAAATGAGTTAGAGAGATTAACAGCGGGTAGTAACTTCACGAGCGGAATGGGTCCCAGTACATGTGCACTCTCTCTAACAATTGTGGTGAGTGTAAGAAATGTTTGTGCAAAGGATATTTCGATAAATGTATACATTTATTTTTATTTTACTGACAAGTGGTCATTTTTCTATGGTAATCATTTTCTCTTAGGAAATCACGACATATGAAGTCAATTTCGGTATTTCTAATACTGTTTTGCATTCATTGTGTAACCGAACATTAAGTTTAAGTACTTGTTTAAGTTTTTTTTATTTCACTTATTATTTATGGTTGTTATTTTTTTCGGAATCATTACATTGTTTTGTGTATTCTGCACAGCTGTATTAGTTACACTGCAGGGATTGATATAGTATACATTGTGATATTTTTATAAGGGAAATGGAGGGAACTGTACACATACTTCTTACACGTTGAATAATGGCTATACGATTAGGTTATTGTTTATTTTCATGGCTCATACAGCATGTCAATGTAAAATTCTTGTATATGAATGTTAAAAATACAATGAAACACATCAAAAATATATTTTATATTAATTATGTTCATCGACTTACAATATTTTTGACAATTGGTAGAAAGTATTTAACTAAATGGTCACATTCTACACTCACCGTACAAGATTATTTGCTATAATGGAAAAATGAAGTTATAGATACAGAGTCCCACTACAGACATCATGAGAACTTTGGGTAGTAGGAAGTTAAGGCTGCCGCCTTTCTAGAAAATCGGAACGAGATGCCAGCCGGGTTGTCAGCCCTGCATGACGGCAGCCTTTACCTGAAAAAAAATAGTCTGTAACTCATTTACGTCAAAAGATTTTGTCCAGTAAAAAGATCCTGACTGCAGCGGGATCCCCCGCCTTGTAGCTGAACTGCGACACGATTTTCTAATAATAATAATAATAATAATAATAATAATAATAATAATAATAATAATAATAATAATAATAATATTTAAAGTATGTTTTTAATCTCCTAGAAGAGAAAACGTTTATCGCACAAGTTTCATGATGTTTAGCACGCATGGGTCTGTATTTACACAATTTCAGATAAAAAAAGTTCCGTAGTAAAAAACTATTATAGGTATTATTATATTTTATCTCTACTTGCGATTTCCATCGCCACATTTCCTAATTACTTTCTCTTACTTACCTTAGTTTAGCATTTCACTTTGTACGTACTTTTACCTGCCCCACGCCACACGGGCTTTACAGGTACACGACCTGTCGAGAGAGGATTTTAAATGATGGATCAGACATTTTGTTTACAGTTTTTATAGGCCAGCCGATGAGGTTCCCGGCTCTGACGTTTAGGTTTTACGAGCGGTAAAGGGAGAAACTCGCCCTCTACTGTCTATGAGGAAATAGTTGACGTGGGTTCGGACGTCTGCCACAACCAATCACTGTTCTTGACACCGCTAAAAGGTTTGAAATTTCTGCGATCTTGTCTGCTGTATTTCTGCTAACCGCCATGATTTGACATTCTTCGTGGTACATAAAGCGACCGCTCCCACCCAATATCCACATCGGCAACATGGTCGTGACAGCGTCAGGGTAGGAGACTCAGCGGCTGGAATATAGTTCTCGATTTAAAAGTTTCTATTGTTAACGAAGTCATCCTTTACGAGTAGTAAGAGATTAAGGATTTCAGCTTTCTACATAATCAGCTGGGTTGTCAGTCCTACGTCACGGTCGCCTTTACCAATAGAACAAACATATGGTCCCCTACACATTTCCGTTGGAGGGTGAGTAAACCCCAGGATCATTGTGCTACCAAAGTTTAGGTTAGTTTAAAAAGTCTAACGTCATCATGAATCGAATCTGTAACGTTTCGAACCTGCTAACTGTTTGATACTTAATGAAGGGATGCACAATATTTTCAATATATCTTCAGTAACCATCAATTATTTATAAATTATGTAAATTACATTAAACAACACGAACGTCTACAAAAACAAATTATGGTTACATGCTACATACAGGCTATAGCCTATCACTAGTTAGACGTACAAAGGCATTAAAGCGTGTAGAAAAATGTTTCATAACCTAATCGAATTATTCAATAATTTAAATTTATATTCCTATTATATTGCTTCACGGAATATATTTTTCCTTTGATAATTAAATAGTATATACGCCGTTTCGTTGCCAAAAAAACATGGAGGCAGTTTGAATGATTTTTAAATTTCGGCTTTAAGGTAAACAAATACTTCTAATGGTTGGAACTCGCTGATTTTTTAAGCACAGTTTTTTCGTTGTTGCAATGCCATATACAGAGTTTCGTTGCGAACAAAATAATCAGTCGTCTTCTAGAGCAATATATAAGTTTTCGCTTTCGGTTAACCCCAAGTCGCAATGGTCAGATAGTTTTGGTTAACGAACTCGGCACTACTTAACTTAATTGATTGCTATATATCGAGTTTTGTCCCAAAAAATGGGGTCAGTATAGCGTTAACAGATATATTCCATTCCATAGTGTTCTGCCCGAGGGCATGCTATGCTTTGCAGCTTTACTAGGGAATTATAGGTGTGGTAGCTTCCCGTTGCTTTCCACACCGGTGAAGGATGTTGATGACTATTTAACTCATGCCCCAAATGGGAGTCAATGACCAATCACGTTTCAATTATTTCTGTTTTACAACCAATCAGAGTCGTGTTTCACTAAATATTTATCAGTGTTATAATTACCATATTAAAGAAAGCTCCTCCTTACAATATTGCGTTCCTTTGGCAATAAATAGTATGATCTCGTTGCAGTGATAAACAAAAGAAGCAGTAGAAGCGTACCTATCGTTTCTCATTTGTTTTCAAACATCGCCGTTTACATTAAATATATAATATTTTAAAATAACTATAGTTAAATAATGATTTGTGAGTAAACATCTTAATTTTATTCGTTAAATAGTCCTAACAAATGCCACTCTTGATTTCCAAATTCTCTAGATAAATTCAGTCCTCACTTCGTGAGTCGTGAATTTATCGATAATTTGGAAATCACTCGTGGCATTACTTATGATAATGATAAGGATGATAATGATGGCCGGATGATTATCGGGGACCATTGAGCCCTACGCTTCCTGACATTTGTCTTACAGGTGAAGAAAAGCCCCGAAAAATACCACACCTAGGAACCTGTCCCGACCGGGAATCGAACCTGGGTCCGCTACGTGAAAAGGCAGCACGCTACCTCAAGATTACAGCGGTGGACAACAAATCTATATGGCGGCCAGTTCTAGCCGATTGTTAGGCTTAACCTCAGGTCTCCTACGGCAAGTAGTGAGATCATTTACTGTGTGTACTAAGTGGGATCGTTGAATATTTTTTTTAGAAATACTTTCACGAGAACAACCTCAATAGCTTCATTCCTTCTGGAGTAGCTAGAACATTTACTTTTAACAATTAATAATGTACTAACTTTTACAAAATTAGAATATAATACTTGAAATCACAGTCCTTCTCATCTTTAGATGTAGGACAAGGTCCCTTGAGCACAGTGTCCTTTATATCCCTCCTCATCATACTACCTATTATTCGAAATATTTTACAGTTTCTCTTGCTAGAACATGGAATTCACTTCCACCCTATGTCAGAGACTGCCAAACTTTACCATCTTTCAGAAATAAATTGAAAATAAAATCACTAACAGAAACAACTCACTAATACTACTTTTTAAGAATTAATAATGCGTTTTTGCATTATTTAATAAAAATAGACTTAGGATTTGTTAATATATTTACCTAATGCCTTGTATAAAAAGCGTAGATTAATTCATTGTAGTGTTTTTTTTTTCTCTTCTTTTTATGCATAGTAGATTCGAGCTGTTATTCTTTCTTATTCATTGTATCATTAATTTAATTTTAATTGTATTTAGTTTCATTCTATTATTAGACATTAATTTCATTATTATTCAATATGACAGATAATGAATTGTTCAATAACTATTATTGTAACTTTTTTTTGTATTCATATGTAACATGTTTGTCATGTCTAATATGACTACTATTGTAATTTTTTTTGTATTCATGTGTAACATATGTTTGTCCTGTTTTATATGACTATTATTGTATTTTTTTGTATTCATATGTAACATATGCTTGTTCTGGTGAGTGGAAGAGAAGGCCACATGGCCTTAACTCCACCAGGCTAAATAAATAAATAAATAAAAAATAAAAAAGGAGTGCCGACGTTAATGGAAGTACTTGATGCCAGACCTAGTTCATTCTTCCAATCGCTTGATACATTGCAGTCGCAGATAATTTCGTCTGCATTATCGTAAGTATAATGAACAGACTTGCTAAGTTAAATATTTCTTATTATTTGAAATAAATCGATTTCCTGTTAATTATAATAAACATTTATAATTTAATAAACGTTTGTTTCAATTCATGCTCGTAATATTAGTTTTGAATCATTTATTAGTATTTATTTATATGTAATATTATGACAAACTGTGTATTTTATTTTATTGTGTTGGATGCACATTTTAAAATATTTGTAGGATCAAGCAACCATTTTTATTTGTTTAATTACAAGTAATAAGACTCGTTAACTGTTTTTCTGATGTAAGGAATATATTCCTAACATTGGTTAAAACCAAAAGTTTATGGATCTTGAAAATTGAGAACTTTAAAATTTGTAGGAAGTAACACTATGAGGTATCAATAAAATAACATCTCACCTCATAGTTTTGTTTGTTTCTTTTTAGAACTTTTTGGAAGATATTAGTGTTCCATTGTCAATTTTTGCTGGGCCATTGTTCTGTCATTGAAGGAAACATTGAATCGCCACAAAAGAACAACGGTAGAGTAAAAACTGGCGATGGTGTAATGATTTCTCCAAAATCAGTCTACAAACAAGACAAAATATGGTGTGAGATATTATTTTTATTAATAAATACTTCGGGGAAAATACTTTACCTGTGGTATATTAAATGCCGGAAATAACGATTTAGCAACCGAGTTCAAGAAGCCGGTAATACAGCAATCTTTAATTTATTAGTTCATTCTTCCAATTGCCTGAGGTCTCTGCAGTCTAGGCATTACTGATTAACATTATCGTCGGCAATCATTTTCAGTGGGTTATCGCTGATGTAGGATGTGGAGTACTTTCTGAGCATATGCTCTATCTTCAGCTTATAAACTGGTACTAGTAGTTCGTGAGAATTTTGTATACAGGATTGACGTCATTGGGTTAGTTCTCATTAAGCAGGTGAGTGTTTCCGGTTTCTTTTAATATATCGATCTCTTCGACAATGTTGATTTTTGCTTTGTTGTTTTCTCCAGGGATGATGGATAATGTGTTATCGATGGTATTAAATCGGTGACCGGTTTCTATGACGTGTTTTACAAAACTAGATTTACCTTAATTAAAGCTGAAGTCCGTAAGATGTTCGTCATAGCATGTATTGAAATTTCCTCTTGTTCTGCCAATATAAAACTTACCACAGCTACCGAATTTAAAAATTATTAATAATTTACTATCTTTATTATAACATTAAGATTTAGCAATTTCAAAAATCTGATGACACATAACAGAGAGATTAATTCTTTATATTTTATTACTTTTCATTGTATTTTTTCATAACATATTAGATAGAGACTGTTCTTCGTTTGTGCATATTTTATTATTAGTTTTCATTTTAAACATTATTAACTTCATAGTGTAATTAGATCTTAATTTTATTATTGTGCAGTTTGGAAAATATTCGTTTACTGTATAAGATTATTAAATGTGATTGCTATATTTTGATGTAACGTATGTTTGTCCTGTGAGTGGAAGAGAAGGCCATCAGGCTAAATGAATAGGCTAGATATAATTTAATTTAATATTGAAAAATAATAAATGTTAATAAATACTCCGAATATATAAATCAAATTAGACATAGGTAGGGAGATACAGGACGAAAAAGGGGAAAAAAGGTGAAATTGTAATGGTAAATTGTAGAAAGTCAGTAATAAAGCACAATAGAAATAATAGATAAATGTTTGGTATACAAATTTTGGAGAGGAGAGTGAGAGAGAGAGAGAGAGAGAGAGGGATAGAGAGAGAGACAGAGAGAGGAAGAGAGAGAGATGTGAGAACAACTTTGTTGAAAAGCAAATTCTGTGAATGGAGGAGTTACAGATTACACAGGAAATGACAGCAATGGGATGGAATTGACTTACGTAGATTAATTGTGAGAACTTGTCTATTGTGGTTGCAAGTCAATGGTTTTAGCGGTAACTGGTCATAAGCTGATTACTTGAGTGCATTGTAAAATTGATTAATTATGACTAGTAAATAATGCATTGTTTTATTTCTTGTTTTCAGCGAATTCCAAAGGAATGTAGTTTTTGAGTTTGTTCTCATAAAATATATTTGTTTTAATTTACTAATCTTTATCGATTCTACAGAAAATAACGACAAAAACATATACAGAGTGCTGCAGAAACAATGACCCATTTTAAACATGTTATTTTGGCATGAAGAAATAAAACTACACATTATTAGTGTACATTGTTTGAAAGAACACATCCTACCATTAATTACACATGTCACTTTTTGTAAATTATGTCCTTTAGGTGTCACCATTGTTGGCGATGCAATCTTCTGCACGAATACGCACATCCTCCATACCCTGTCATGGCCTCGATTTTGGCATAAATGTTGTTTTTCATGTCTTCAAGAGCTGTTGGCTGGTTAGCATACAT
This sequence comes from Diploptera punctata, assembly GCA_030220185.1. NCBI lineage: Eukaryota > Metazoa > Arthropoda > Insecta > Blattodea > Blaberidae > Diploptera > Diploptera punctata. Next base: position 101,658 of record JASPKZ010005286.1, on the reverse strand, counting down.
TTTGGATTTTAGGAATCTCCACAGAGAAAAAATCACAGGCCGGTAAATCTGGCGAACGCGGTGGCCAGTTGACATTGCGAAAGCAGCTCTTACTCTTTCAATGTTTTCCGGGGTGCGAACCGTATGTGGCCTACCAGGTGGCTTGTTGCAGATACTGTTGCTCTGAACTGCAGCACCCATCTCGAGACGGAACTCGATCATTCCGACAAATGTTAAAATGTTGCTGGAACAAATGCCATGTCCGTACGACATTGTCACCACATTTGAAAAACGTTTCTATTGCAAACACACGATGTTCGTTTGACCAACACTCCTTATTAACTGGCAACGCTTTGAACTGCACTACGCATTGGTTCCAATATCAACTCTCTAGGAAGCGGTGTCCAATAATAGCAGGCAATTTAAAATAAGTCATTGTTTCTGCCGCATTTTGTATAATGATGTTAACGATCTAAATGCCGCAAATTTTTCGGAACCTAATTTGGCAACCAAATAATAAAAGTAGGTCGATTTTATTAATCGGCAAAATAGAACCATCAGGAGGGGGAAAATATTTAAAAATGTCTCCAGCAGCCGCAATTTTCGATGTTTCGCAACGAAACTCTTTATATGCCATTGTAATAAAATGAGTCAGTAAATTAGGAACATCTCATCACAAGAAGTGAATGTTTTCCAGTAAGCCGTAGTTTAGACAGCTCTTTCGTTTAGGATCCTCCTCACAGTAATAACCATTTGGTAGCAGGGGTATCTCAATAACATTATATCAGTGAAACATAAAAATGAAACAAAAACCACTGGAAATACATAGGCTATTGATTATCCTACAGATCCTAGATGCGATATGAAAGAGTGTACAGTTGAACCTGCTTTATATCTGAGTTCTGTGTAATTCGGTTTTATACATAAATATTTGTAAGTCCCGACTAAGTGAAATTGCAGAGTTAGATAATTGAACCTCACTTGTGCATAATGCACTTGTACGTAATACGTTTGCAGTTATACGTAATCAATGAATACAAACATTGTATGTTTTGCGCGATAGTGCGTTTTTCCGTATTTACAGCGATGGCGACCATGATTGAAACTGAAACTTCCTACATTTCGGGTTTGCCAACCTAAATAACTATACTGGAATATTAAAATTTACACCCACGTGTGACAAGTAAAACCATTGCCCTCTATGCATACTACGTACAATGTATATACAAAAAAAATCCAAAAGGTAGTGTTAATATACATTATACGAAACACATTACTGCATTTTAAATGAACTGAACTTTATATAAAACAACTAACCCATACTTGCGGCCATTTTATTAATAATTGGTCTCAAGGCCTCTTGTTGTTTCAATTAATAAACATTGCCCGCACTGTTAACGTTAGTCAATTGTTTATAATGAACGCAAATATTTTAAACAAATATGTTATTATTTTACTATTATTTATTATTTTGAAAACACCCTCACGCAAGAAATATTGTACAACGCACGTTTGTGAAGTGTATTACAGAATCTCGGAAATTAAAAACCTCGCTATCGCTCGGTTTTTAAACATTTTCCTCCATCCTATAAAAACCACTTCCCAACCTCTCATCGCAATATACTATTTAAAACTGATGTTAATTACAATACATGGCCAGTAAGATAAATTCGAGATAACATAAACTGCAGGACTCCAGTTACAAACACTCGAGTGGATCAGATGAGTGTCCGGTTTAATTCAAAATATATATTTGTTTCTAATACGTATGATATCCACTTCCATAGGAATAATCACATAAGTAAGAATATGCGAGTACAATGTCCTCATAAGTGCGAATTTTTTAACCAAGCAGTACTTTCGTTCAAACAATCGAGAAATAAACAGATGCCGAAAGCTGTTTTCTATAATTAAAATAAAACAGTGGTTCCTCATTAAAGAACAAATCAAGAAGAGATACTAGATTCAAGTTTTATAAAATATTGGCAGTTCCTGCATTACTACATGGGAGCGAAACTTGGGTAATGACCAAAAAATAGCAAAGTATAATACAGTGTTATGGCAGCAATTAGTAGAATGTTAAGTACAATTATTAAAATTAGATTGGAGGAACTAATACAAAATAAAATATCAGAAGAACAAACAGGTTTCACAACAGGTAAATCGTGCCATGATAATATATTTGTGATCAGGTAGATAACAGAAAATATGTTGGCTAAAGGAAAAGAAGTTCATATGGCATTTATAGACCTGGAAAAGGCATATGACTCTGTACCCATCAACAAGCTTTGTGTGGCAATGGAGAAGTTTGGAATACTTAAATCTCTAATACATTTTATAAAAAGAATGTATGATTGTAAAGCAAGTATTAAGGTTGGAAATAGAGTATCCTCAGAATTTGATATAACAAAAGGATTAAGATAAGGATGCGGGATGTCACCAACATTGTTCAAGATATATTTAGAAGATGTGTTAATGAAATGGAATAAGCCATGTAGGGGAATGGGAATCAATATTAATGGCCATTTCTGCACAATTTATAATTCGCTGATGACCAGATTATAATAGGACAAGATAAAGAAGATATAGAATATATGATTGGAAAGTTGGTAGATGTATTTGAGGTAGGTGGATTGAAGAAAAATTATATTAAAACTGAATATATGGTAATCGGAACAAATTCAGAAGACCTACAAATAAATAATATGATAATTAAACCTGTTGAAGAATTTAAATATCTTGGATCTATAATAGATAAATCTGGTACTTGTGAAAAAGATATTATTAACAGAGTAAATTGTGCAAGGAAGGCGATTAGATCCCTAATTGGTCTTTTATGGAATAAAAATTTGACCAGAAAAACAAAAAAAGAGATTATGCAGACAATAATAGAAAGTATACTTACATATGGATCAGAAAGCTGGACAATAAATGAAAGAATGCAGAAAAAAATATTGGCAACAGAAATGGATGGATTACGGAGAAGTATGAGAATATCCAGGCTACAACATATTCGATATATACATCAGACAAGAAATGGATGCACAAGAAACTGTTATCGATAGGATAACAAAGAGAGCTCTACAGTGGTATGGACATGTACAACGGATGTCGGAAGACCAGTGGCCTAAACAGGTGTTGGATTGGATGGTACCAGGCAGAAGGAGGAGGGGAGAAATAGAAGAGCATGGTATGAGGGAATATATGATGCCATGATGAAGAGGGGTATGGAAGATGGAAAATGGGAAGATAGGAATCTCTGGAAAGCAGGAATCAAAGGCAAACTGCTGTAAAGTGGAAAGCCTGTATTAAGTAAGTAAGAATGCAAAGCATAGAAATGAACTTCCTTAGAACAACAAATGGCTGCACAAGAATGGATTGGATAAAGAATGAAGATCCAGAGTTCAGTATATACCTATTGAATGATAAAATCAAAGAATATGGGGATAAATGGTTTGGACACGTAGAAAGAATGAATGTAACAAGATTACCAAAAGCAGCATTTAACTTCAAGCCAAGAGGTTCAAGGAATGTAGGAAGGCCAGTGAAAAGATGGACAGAGCAACTGTGAGGCGTAACAGGTAACAAATTGAAGTGAAGAAGAAGAAGACAGTTGTTCCTTTAGTCGGGTTTGGTCTTCTTTGGATAATAAACAGAAGAAAAGTCACTCATTTCACCAGAAATTGAAATTTATAAGAGACGTGAACATAAACTGAAATACAGGTTTAGGAATTGCTTATATAACTCTAAGATGCATACCTCCACGTTCAATATTATAGAATACTTTGAGTTTCTTTGTTTTGATGTTAAGTTCAAAGAATATATATCTACCCCGTCAATATGAGTTTTCAGCAAAGTTTTATTTCAAGTAAATTCGTGATTCTATATACGAGTAACAATTTACTGCAGTAGCGTAATTCGTGTCATAGAAATGCATTATATAATGGAGATAGAAGCTAATGACAAATGAGGGAAATTTTGAGGAAGTGGCTGAATTCAAATATCTAGGAACAATAATCAAAAATAGGAATGAGATGCACATAGAAATTAACCATAGGCTCAATTCTGGAAATGCATGCTCCTGACGTCCCAACTCCTTTCAAAAATCGTTAAACTGAAAATACATAAAACTATTATTCTACGAGTTATGTTATAAGAATGCGAAACATGGACTCTTGCTTTAAGGGAGGAAAGGAGATTACGAGTATTTGAGAAAAAAGTCCTTAGGACAAATTTTATACCAATGAGAGATGAACAGAGAGGTGAATCGAGAAGACTTCATAACAGTGATCTTCATGATATTTATAGGAAGCCAGATATAATGAGAACAGTTAAGTCTCGTAGACTGCGATGGGCAGGATATGTGGTATGTATGGGGAATGAAAGATGTGCATGGAAGCTTCTTGTAGGAAAACCAGAGGGAAAACGCCCAGTTGGTAGACCGAAAATGAGGTGGGAAACTAACATTAACTATGACTTGAGGGAATAAGATTATACAGGCAATATTTGGGAAAACATTAGCTCAGGATAGGGATGTATGGAGAGCTTATGTCCGAGCGGCCATGAACCTACGATAGTGCCAGTGAGTTAGTTGAGCTAGCATAATTCGTGTTTGTTATAAGCCCAGCTGGATTTCTTAGGCTTAAAGGACCTTCGGGACTTGGAAAATCTGGTAGCGTTTATCTAGCCGAGCGTTAGTATGACGATGTACCGTATACATGTGTTGAAATAAACAAATGGAGTCTTATTTTAAACTATTTTATTACTAAAATATAAATAATTAGAATCCCTAAGTATTCTAGCCCTTACTTACTTACTTACTTACTCACTGGCACTATCGAACCCGTAGGTTCATGGCCGCACGGACATAAGCTCTCCATACATCCCTATCCTGAGCTAATGCTTTCCAATCATTCCCTGTATAATCTACTTCCCTCAAATCATAGTTAATGTTGTTCTCCCACCTCATTCTTGGTCTACCAACTGGGCGTTTTCCTTCTGGCTTTCCTACAAGAAGTTTCCATGCACGTCTTTCATTCCCCATACGCGAAACGTGTCCTGCCCATCGCAGTCTACGGGACTTAACTGTTCTTATTATATCTGGCTTCCTATAAAGACCATGTAGTTCATTGTTATGTAGTCTTCTCCATTCACCTGTCTGTTCATCTCTCTTTGGTCCAAAAATTTTCCTAAGAACTTTATTCTCAAATACTCGTAATCTCCTTTCCTCCCTTAAAGTAAGAGTCCATGTTTCGCACCCATATAATATAACTGGTAGAATAATAGTTTTATATATTTTCAGCTTAACATTTTTTGAAAGGAGTTGGGACATCAAAAGTCTCTGCAATGCATAATAGCATGCATTTCCAGAATTGAGCCTATGTTTAATTTCTTTGTGCATCTCATTCCTATTTGTGATTATTGTTCCTAGGTATTTGAATTCAGCCAATTCCTCAAAATTTCCCTCATTTGTCATTAGCTGTCCATTTCCATTATATAATGTATTTCTACGTGTGACCATATATTTAGTTTTACTGATATTTATTTCCAGTCCTAATTTCTTAGTGTTACTCATAGTGTGTGCGTGTTGGCCTTTAGTATCTCCTCGCTATCGGCCAGTAGTACTACATCATCAGCATAAACTAACAGCTTATTAATACCATTCAGTTGTAGGCCTTCCTCATTCTCTAAAGATTTAATGGCATGCTCTAGTACAAAATTAAATAGTAGAGGAGATAGTGCATCTCCTTGCTTCAACCCATTCTGGATTTCAAAAGTGTCTGAAAACTGTTTGCCTACACGCACCCTACTCGTTGAGCCATTTAGACACATTCGTATAAGTCTAACAGCCCTAAATAACTAATCTAAGCCTATATTAAAAAACGACAGTACTTTCTGGGGTTTGAGAGAGTGGGAGTTGTGGAAGTTATAAATCTACCCTAATCTACATGTTTAAAAATGTTATATCCCTTTTTGAAAATTTAATATCAAAATAGTTAATTGTACTTGATTCCCTTCCCAAAGTCCAGAATACGTATTAAGAAAAATGGTCGGTGACTTACCCTTCAGCAGTTTACACACACAGACATGAGACCCTCACTTCTCAAGTGTTATATACTCAATTTGACCTCTAGTTACCCTAACTGTACTCACTAACATTCCAATAAACTAAATGTAGGGATGTTTACAGTTAGCTAAGCAAAACTTTGCTCTGAACTATATCATGTCTAAACTCTATTTCAACAGACTTTGCTTGAATAATTAAAATAATTTATAAAACAATTAAAAATCTACATAAAAGACTACGTATTCATAACAGTGTTCTTGGTGGAATTTTAATTCAGTTTGAAAAACTCGAGTTTGTTTAAATCTGTGAGTACAGGCCTAGTATGCTACTTATTTCAGAACTGTCCGCAATATTAAAAGAATTTTCGCCCTTTGAAAAATAATTGTTTAAATCTAATAAACTTATATCTAATAAGTCATGTTATTATTTTCTCCTGCAGAAGATCTAAAATTATGACTTAGGTCTACGATCTAAATCTGATTTGTGAATAATTCTGAGTTCTAAATAGTCTTTTCTCTTCATCTTGACATACGTATAACTCAGGTTCAACTGAATACATAATAATTTAATACAAAAAATTATTTGTCGCCGCTTTCACTTTCAATATGCATGACATGTATACTACTGAAACTAACCACTTTTATTATTGTTATTATTATTATTATTATTATTATTATTATTATTATTATTATTATTATTATTAACATTATGGTTACATGATGCAGTACTTTAATTAAGGGAAATCTGTGAATGTGTATTACAAACTGATAGTCTATAAGTCTATAGTCATTCATGTATTTTTTACAACTCATGTTAATTATTAAGATTTTTGGAGAAAACCCTCAATAATGAGGAATATTCTCAAAATGAATGAATTATTATTACTATTATTATTATTACTATTTTTATTATTATGATGATCAACATCGTTTTCATTATTATCATCATCAATCATTATTAACATTATTATCACCAATCATTATTATCAATCATCATCATCATCGTCGTCATTATTATCATTAATAATAATAATTATTATTATTATTATTATTATTATATATATATGGGGGTACGCCGTAGCGTAGTGGTTAAGGCACTGAGCTACAAGCCGAAAGGTCGAGGGTTCAAGTCCCGTTGGGATCACGATTTTTAAACTGACACTCTGGCGGCATCATGGCCCTGGGGTCGACTCAGCCTCTAACGGAAATGTGTATCAGACACTTTTTCTGGGGGTAAAGGCGGCCGTCACGCAGGGCTGACAACCCGGCTGACATAAAGTGCCGATTGTCTAGAAAAAGGGGGAGCCTTAACCTCCTACTACCCCAAGGGTCTCCGGGCCTGTTGTGGGATAACTTTACTTTATAATATATATATATATATATATAGAGAGAGAGAGAGAGAGAGAGAGAGAGAGAGAGAGAGAGGGAGAGAGAGAGAGAGAGTGTGTTCCCCGTTCCCGTCTGTAAAATATAGCGCCTTACACTCACAATCAGAGGGAGTTACCCACACCTAGATTTTTCGAGTTTTTCTCGGGTTTCTCTCATTCCGAATTTCATCCAAAAACATTCTCCGCTCCTTCTTCCTCCCCCATCATGTCATTTTAAGCTTCATTGACTAATTTTATATCACCTTTTACCTCACCTCATATTATTAAAAAATAGGCTGGTTTAGCAAACCAAAGATATTTAAAATATGCTATTGCGTTGATCTACTGGTATAATACTTGTGTACTTCCACGTGGTTCAGCCCCGTTTGTCTACTTATGGCATAATAGGGCCAAAGGAGGGTTGTACGTCCCTTTCGACGCCTCGGGCCTAGCCCAAATAAATGCGGTGTCATTTTCACTGTGTGTGTGTGTGTGCGTGTGTGTGTGGTGTGTGTGTGTGTGTGTGTGTGTGTGTGTGTGTGTGTGTGTGTGTGTGTGTGTGTGTGTGTGTGTGTGTGTGTGTGTGTGTGTGCGTGTGTGTGTGTGTGTGTGTGTGTGTGAATGCTTATGTGTGTCGAACCAAGTACAATATAACAGACTACATATCACCGTAGAAAAGATTTCAGATCATTCAATCCACAAAGTAGGGATGAGTTATACAATAAATCCAAAAAATGAGGGAGTTACGTTGTGCTTTCAAACGTCTTGATAGGATACAAAGGTGCACTTAGCAACAAAATAATGGGCTGACTCTGATCTCAATATTTTTAAGTCTAACGCGCCATTCACACGAGTAAACTAATTGCACAGTAGAGTACAATACGTTTCCCTTCCTTTGAGGAGCATTCTTTCAAACACAATAAGTCAGCGAACGCTTAGCTCAGAGATTGCGACAGGTCACAGGTTCGATTCCCGATGAGAGTAAAAAATTTTATTGTTACAAAAATTCTTTCTAATTTGATTGTGTCTGTCCATTCTTAAAGAAAAAAACGTACTACCTATTTGGAAGTATTACTATTTTTTATTATTATTTATTTATTTATATTTATTTACTTACTTATAAACAGGTTTACAAAGTAATAAAACATCTTCCTGTGCCCAAATTTTTTTTTAAATTTTTAACTTCTTTCTCTGGCTCATTGCAAATTTTATATCAATTTTTAAAAAAATATATAGGAATAAAACACGTAATTATAGAGGAATCAGTATTTTGAACTCTGTATATAAATATATTACTTAATAGACTAAAACCAATAGCAGCTGCATTACTTTTAGAAGAACAGAACGGTTTCAGACAAGGAAGCTCCTGCTCTGACAATATATTCACTATGAGACAAATTATAGAAAAGAGACGAGAATTCAATTTACCCACATATTTAGCTTTCGTAGATCTTGAAAAAGCCTTTGATAAGGCGATAAGAAGGACATTGTGGGGAATAATGAAGGCAAGAGGGTACCCGGCTCAACTTATAGAAGGAATAAAAAGTTTTTATAATGGTACAAAAATTATCCTCAAGTTAGATAATTATTCCAGTGAAGAAATTTTAATAAATCAAGGAGTTCGACAAGGGTGTACATTATCACCTACATTGTTTAACATATATTTTGACAAGATTATACGAAAATAAAAAAAATCAAGTCCCATAGGAATACATATTAATAAGGAAATGTATATGAATATTTTAATGTATGCAGACGATCTGGTAATTATACAGAAGTCAGAAGATCATTTACAAAGAGCCATTTACATGTTGAATCAATTAGGACTCTCTTATAATCTCAAAGTCTCAATTTCACAATCTAAAATTATGGCTTTTCAGGGCAAAGTGCAAGTCAGAGGAAAAATAGTAATCAATAATGAAATCACAGAACAGATAGCACACTTTAACTATCTTGGTTCAGATATAACATATAGCTACGATTGGGATACACACAATAAATTAAACCGATATCAAATGATGTGTGGCACCATAAGAAGAACCCTCCGTAAGACTCGAGAATAGAAACTCAGCTCAGGTTTTATAAAATTATGGCTGTTCCTGTTCTATTATATGGATCTGAATCTTGGGTACTTACTAAAAAAGATATCTCTCACATTCAAGCCACTGAAATGATTTTTTTAAGATCCGTAAAAGTATGTACACGCATGGATAGATTACACAATGAATCAATAAGAAATAAACTGGAGATATTTTCAATACTCGATAAACTAAACGAGCTCAAATAACAATGGAAAGAACATCTAGACAGAATGGACAATACAAGATTACCCAAAAATATCAACGCCAACAAACCACATGGAAAAAGGTCTTTGGGACGGTCAAGGAAACGATGGACTTGAGACCGGAACAGGTTGCATTGACCTAATCCTGGAAAGGAAGAAGAAGAAGAAATAACTTATTTCTCCATTCTTCTCTATCTTCACATTTCAATTCTTCCAGACTCCCTCATACTTCTTCTTACATCATCCATCCTCTCTTTCCTTTCCCAGGTAGAATCCATTCCAAAGATTGGCTGGGTAATCTTTTTTCTGGCATCCTATGTGTATTCTAGTTGTCTGTATCTCACAAAATCTAATATTGAATTTCGGACTTTCATTTGTTGTCTGATGATAGTATTTCTGATGTATCTTTCAATTTAGAATGTCTAGTTGAGCTTCTAAAAAATCAATTTCAGTGGATATAAGCTTTTAAAGTCAATTTTTTATTCAACTGCCCAGTTTCATCAGCACCCTATGTTAGCGTGCTTCGAATTATGGATTTATAAATCTGTAATTTAGTATCTGTTCTTATGTTCATATCCTACAAAACTCCGTTTAACATTGTTTTTACCGATCTGCTTTTTTGAATTCTATATTTTTAGTCATTTTCTTGGGTACATTTTAAGTTAATTTTGATTCCCAGGTAATTACATTCTACACATAATTTGATACATACCATTATTATTATTATTATTATTATTATTATTATTATTATTATTATTATTATTATATACTGGAAATGCATGCTATTATGCATTGCAGAGACTTTTGATGTCGCAACTCCTTTCAAAAAACGTAAAGCTGAAAATATATAAAACTATTATTCTACCAGTTATATTATATGGGTGCGAAACATGGACTCTTACTTTAAGGGAGGAAAGGAGATTACGAGTATTTGAGAATAAAGTTCTTAGGAAAATTTTTGGACCAAAGAGAGATGAACAGACAGGAGAATGCAGAAGACTACATAACAATGAACTACATGGTCTTTATAGGAAGCCAGATATAATAAGAACAGTTAAGTCTCGTAGACTGCGATGGGCAGGACATGTTGCGCGTATGGGAAATGAAAGACGTGCATGAAAACTTATTGTAGGAAAGCCAGAAGGAAAACGCCCAGTTGGTAGACCAAGAATGAGGTGGGAGAACAACATTAACTATGATTTGAGGGAAGTAGATTATACAGGGAATGATTGGAAAGCATTGACTCAGGATACGGATGTATGGAGAGCTTATGTCCGCTCGGCCATGAACCTACGGGTTCGATAGTGCCAGTGAGTAAGTAAGTAAGTATTATTATTATCATTATTAGTATTATTTATTATTATTAATATTATTATTTTTATTATCATTATTATTATTGTCCATAATGTATGGGCTATTGTTAAGCTGGACTTGACATATATAAAACAATTATTTTAAATAATTGGATTTGTGTACGGGACTGAAGAATTGATGAAGGTGAGTGTTTACTATTTAGAAATAAAATAAATATATTAATATATTAGCTAATACCCGGCGTGCGCTGCTACTCCTAAATAAATGTTAATGTGATTTTACCACCAGCCGTGCTCTGTTTTACTCTACTTATTTGTAGAGTTTTTTTTAGATGTTCAATTCCGTGTACGTCAATTTGTGTGTTTTGTTATGGCTTAGGCAACGTAAACCATTTATAGCGTCTCAAAATAGGGACTTTATTTTCACGTTTTGCACTACAAAGGGTGATTTTTAGGGGTGAAGTGGTTGAGTATTACAACTCTCTTATAGCCTATGTTCATTCCCGGAATCTCCTGAATATTTTTCAAAAAGCCCCATCACAATAGGATCAACAGTATGGCAGAGCACGCTTGCCCGGGAATCTACTTATCCCGATATTCTTGGTATAAAAATAACTCAAAGCGCGACAAGTCTAGCAGGCTTTTGGCTGACCAGCCGGCTGCTGGCCTCACATCCACATGTGTTAATCACTGAGGTAGACGGTCATCTAGCCAGTGTATGGTGACACGTGGCAGCATGACGGATCCTACAGCCGTTATATCTGGTATTCTCAACCTGGAGTCGCTACTTATTGTAGCTACTCAAATGCATCACGATGATGGGTGGGCACCGCACAATGGGCTACATACGAAACCTAGTTGGAAAAAACTATTTAACTAACTCTCGCCAATTCATCTTTCTTCACTCTAAAATTATTGCCAGACGACTGTTCTTCGTTTATCTGTAAAGGAGGATAGAATTCTAAAATGAATGTAGACAATATAAACATCGGAATTTGCCGATAGTTAAGAACTCATCTGGTCCGCATACCTGTTGTGTACCGAGCTGCAGAAATAAATACGTTTTGCATTAAAGTTCAGTGAGTTATTCTTCTTATTCTATATGGATACTTTACCTCAAGTTTGTACTTTTCATTGATATATTTAACATGTTTCTATACAACCAGATATTGTGTTAAATACACGTGGAATCATACGAAAAAAAAATCTCTGAACAGTAGTACAAATTTTAGTTAGAATATAGAGTGATTTATGGACTTAAATTCCCGCACAATAACACGTGTACAAATTATTGCGTTTTTTGTAACAAACATACAAACAAACAAACAAACAAACATTGTTATATATAAGATTATTAAAACGTGGTACTGCACACACAATTAAATTTATACTGGTAGCTAATTAGTCGTTAGAGAGTTTACGAAGGCAGGAATATTACTTAATGTAGTGTAAAGTGGACGTAGATTACGTGGCAGGAATTAAGTGCTATAGCACTTATAGAATGTATTTTGCGAAAATACTATTTAATAAAAAGAAAAGATCGTTTAAGGATTCGAAACCTCGCTTTCATACATATTTCATCTTCTTGTAAGTGGTTAAACGATCTACGCTACTCGAACGTCGTATGTTAATTGTCTGAATATTGGTTGTCTTGTATTTTTGTACTATGAACGAGAGTACATAACTTTATTTGAAATGTCGCAATTTGAGTAATATTGCATTTGTCGAACACTCGTAAATATCTAGAAACATGTCTCCTGCACTGTTCTTTAACTATTTAAGACGATTAAAACCAAATACAAGCGAATGTATAACATTTAACAGTGCGTTACCTCGTGAACCATAGCTTTAGTTTATGGAGCATGCGCAGTGGGCCATAACAGGGACTCTGCTTTTTGAAGCCGCTCATTATTTTTGTAGCTAAATGTACATCATTACTGATACTGAATTAAATACCTACACAGTTATTTAAATATATTTCAGTATTTTTTAAAACTATTCCAAACTGTGGATTTTGTATGAATTATGGTAATTTTAGGAGAACAAAATTTTCAAAATTTGCGAACATATCCAAGCTGAACGAACAATGCGTAGGGCATTGCTATGACCTCCAAATTAGGAAGTTAGATACCAATTTCTGGGTTGAGGATATAAGAATGGGCTCAAAAACATTGAGATAAGAATGGGAGAAGCGGAACCTAACCGTAAGGAAGTATAAAAACAGGAAGTGATTCTTGTATATAAATCAAGAAGATACACTTGCAGATTATATGGAGAAATTGCATTGTGTCTACAAAGAGAACTAAAACAAGTTTGGGATAAAACCCAATGCATTTAAGATTGAAGGAGAGATCAGAGATTGTTTAGGTTTAGTTTTGGGGTCTTGGAAATACCTCAAAATTGCCGTATACTAGTATGGGTGTATGTCCAATGTGCGGACCTGTGAATATGGAATATATATGCTAGAAAATGGCATATAATTGTAAAATTGAAGTCCCCAATTGATGCAGGAAAGAATTCTAAATTAAAATACTGATACATCGGCACGCTATGAGTTAATAGTAAATATAAAAAATTGGTTTAATGTGGACAAATGTCTGGAAAATAAGAACAACACACATTCGTAAATAAAAAAATATATAAAATACAAAGCTTAATCTTATATATAAAAATTAATGATTATTTGATTGTATGTTTATTTGTTTGTTTTGTTTATTTTGTTTGTTTGTTTGTTTCGTACTTTATTTATGCGCGGCCATACAGTTGATCCGATTGTGATGGGTTTTTTGAAGAATGTTCAGGAGATGTCCGGGATGAACATAGGCTATAAGAGAGTTTTGATACTCAACGCCTACACCCTTAAAAATCGCTCTTTGTAGTGGAAAACGTGCAAATAGTAGCTCTTTGACTCTTAAATGGCTTACGCTGTCTAAACCATAAGAAATACACAAAATTAATGTACACAGAATTGAATATCTCAAAAAGCTCTACAAAAAACGTCCGTGACAGCTTATCTTTATCTCTTACGGATAACTCACAATAACCACTTATGTCTTTCATTGATACCAAGAGAATAATATCTATTCGGGTAAACCTTTCATCTTTATTATTGGTACCAAGAGACCCGCGCCGTAGCCGCGTGGTTAAGGCACAAAATCTAATATTGAATTTCGGACTTTCATTTGTTGTCTGATGATTGTATTGTTTCTGATGTATCTTTCAATTTAGAATGTCTAGTTGACCTTCTAAAAAATCCATTTCAGTAGATATAAGCTTTAAAGTCAATTTTTTATTCAACTGCCCAATTTCAGCACCCTATGTTAGCGTGCTTCGAATTATGGATTTATAAATCTGTAATTTGGTATCTATTCTTATGTTCATATCCTACAATTCTCCGTTTAACATTGTTTTTACCGATCTGCTTTTTTTAATTCTATATTTTTAGTCATTTTCTTGGGTATATTTTGAGTTAATTATGATTCCCAGGTAATTACATTCTACACATACTTTGATACATACCATTATTATTATTATTGTTATTATTATTATTATTATTATTATTATTATTATTATTATTATTATTATTATTATTATTATTATTATTATTATTATCATTATTAGTATTATTTATTATTATTAATAATATTATTATTTTTATTATCATTATTATTATTATTGTCCATAATGTATGGGCTATGGTTAAGCTGGACTTAACATATATAAAACAATTATTTTAATACATAATTGGATTTGTGTACGGGACTGAAGAATTGATGAAGGTGAGTGTTTACTATTTAGAAATAATATAAATATATTAGCTAATACCCGGCGTGCGCTGCTACTCCTAAATAAATGTTAATATGTTTTTACCACCAGCCGTGCGCTGTTACACTCTACTTATTTGTAGAGTTTTTTTAGATGTTCAATTCCGTGTACGTCAATTTGTGTGTTTGTTATGGCTTAGGCAACGTAAAACCATTTATGCGTCAAAATAGGGGCTTTATTTCACGTTTTTCACTACAAAGGGTGATTTTTAGGGGTGAAGTGGTTGAGTATTAACAACTCTCTTATAGCCTATCTTCATTCCCGGAATCTCCTGAATATTTTTCAAAAAGCCCCATCACAATACGATCAACAGCATGGCAGAGCACGCTTGCCCGGGAATCTACTTATCCCGATATTCTTGGTATAAAAATAACTCAAAGCGCGACAAGTCTAGCAGGCTTTTGGCTGACCAGCCGGCTGCTGGCCTCACATCCACATGTGTTAATCACTGAGGTAGACGATCATCTAGCCAGTGTATGGTGACACGTGGCAGCATGACGGATCCTACATCCGTTATATCTGGTATTCTCAACCTGGAGTCGCTACTTATTGTAGCTACTCAAATGCATCACGATGATGGGTGGGCACCGCACAATGGGCCACATACGAAACCTAGTTGGAAAAAAATATTTAACTAACTCTCGCCAATTCATCTTTCTTCACTCTAAAATTATTGCCAGACGACTGTTCTTCGTTTATCTGCAAAGGAGGATAGAATTCTAAAATGAATATAGACAATATAAACATCGGAATTTGCCGATAGTTAAGAACTCATCTGGTCCGCATACCTGTTGTGTACCGAACCGCAGAAATAAATACGTTTTGCATTAAAGTTCAGTGAGTTATTCTTCTTATTCTATATGGATACTTTACCTCAAGGTTTGTACTTTTCATTGATATATTTAACATGTTTCTATACAACCAGATATTGTGTTAAATACACGTGGAATCATACGAAAAAAAAAATCTCCGAACAGTAGTACAAATTTTAGTTAGAATATAGAGTGATTTATGGACTTAAATTCCCGCACAATAACATGTGTACAAATTATTGCGTTTTTTGTAACAAACATACAAACAAACAAACAAACATTGTTACATATAAGATTATTAAAACGTGGTACTGCACACACAATTAAATTTATACTGGTAGCTAATTAGTCGTTAGAGAGTTTACGAAGGCAGGAATATTACTTAATGTAGTGTAAAGTTGACGTAGATTACGTGGCAGGAATTAAGTGCTATAGCACTTATAGAATGTATTTTGCGAAAATACTATTTAATAAAAAAGAAAAGATCGTTTAAGGATTCGAAACCTCGCTTTCATACATATTTCATCTTCTTGTAAGTGGTTAAACGATCTACGCTACTCGAACGTCGTATGTTAATTGTCTGAATATTGGTTGTCTTGTATTTTTGTACTATGAACGAGAGTACATAACTTTATTTGAAATGTCGCAATTTGAGTAATATTGCATTTGTCGAACACTCGTAAATATCTAGAAACATGTCTCCTGCACTGTTCTTTAACTATTTAAGACGATTAAAACCAAATACAAGCGAATGTATAACATTTAACAGTGCGTTACCTCGTGAACCATAGCTTTAGTTTATGGAGCATGCGCAGTGGGCCATAACAGGGACTCTGCTTTTTGAAGCCGCTCATTATTTTTGTAGCTAAATGTACATCATTACTGATACTGAATTAAATACCTACACAGTTATTTAAATATATTTCAGTATTTTTTAAAACTATTCCAAACTGTGGATTTTGTATGAATTATGGTAATTTTAGGAGAACAAAATTTTCAAAATTTGCGAACATATCCAAGCTGAACGAACAATGCGTAGGGCATTGCTATGACCTCCAAATTAGGAAGTTAGATACCAATTTCTGGGTTGAGGATATAAGAATGGGCTCAAAAACATTGAGATAAGAATGGGAGAAGCGGAACCTAACCGTAAGGAAGTATAAAAACAGGAAGTGATTCTTGTATATAAATCAAGAAGATACACTTGCAGATTATATGGAGAAATTGCATTGTGTCTACAAAGAGAACTAAAACAAGTTTGGGATAAAACCACATGCATTTAAGATTGAAGGAGAGATCAGAGATTGTTAGGTTTAGTTTTGGGGTCTTGGAAATACCTCAAAATTGCCGTATACTAGTATGGGTGTATGTCCAATGTGCGGACCTGTGAATATGGAATATATATGCTAGAAAATGGCATATAATTGTAAAATTGAAGTCCCCAATTGATGCAGGAAAGAATTCTAAATTAAAATACTGATACATCGGCACGCTATGAGTTAATAGTAAATATAAAAAATTGGTTTAATGTGGACAAATGTCTGGAAAATAAGAACAACACACATTCGTAAATAAAAAAATATATAAAATACAAAGCTTAATCTTATATATAAAAATTAATGATTGTTTGATTGTATGTTTATTTGTTTGTTTGTTTATTTGTTTGTTTGTTTGTTCGTACTTTATGCGCGGCCATACAGTTGATCCGATTGTGATGGGTTTTTTGAAGAATGTTCAGGAGATGTCCGGGATGAACATAGGCTATAAGAGAGTTTTGATACTCAACGCCTACACCCTTAAAAATCGCTCTTTGTAGTGGAAAACGTGCAAATAGTAGCTCTTTGACTCTTAAATGGCTTACGCTGTCTAAACCATAAGAAATACACAAAATTAATGTACACAGAATTGAATATCTCAAAAGCTCTACAAAAAACGTCCGTGACAGCTTATCTTTATCTCTTACGGATAACTCACAATAACCACTTTTGTCTTTCATTGATACCAAGGGAATAATATCTATTCGGGTAAACCTTTCATCTTTATTATTGGTACCAACAAGACCCGCGCCGTAGCCGCGTGGTTAGGCAAGGAGCCTTGGCGCAGAACTACGCGACTTACGCTGGTTCGAGTCTACGTGGGGAAAAATTCTTTCTCATGGAATTTCGGCCAGTATGGGATCAGTGCCCAGTGGGCCAGAAATGAAATCTAGCTGGAAAAGTACTACTTTCACAAACCCTCATCAATTTATCTTTTCTTTTTTTTACAGTAATATAATTATTATATGACGGTTCTTAACTTATCTAATCAATTCTAATGTTTATGAAGACTATATAAACATCGGAAGCTGCCTATGGTTAAGACCTCATCTAGTCTATATCCCAGTTGTGTTATTAGCGTTGTGTGTTCAAGTTCAGTGAGTTATTCTTCTTATACTTTATGGATACTTTATCTCAAGGTTTGTAATTTTATTGATATATTTAATGTTTTTCTATATAACCAGATATTATGTTAAATGCATGCGGAATCTTACCTTCCATGCACTAAAAAAATTACACAATCATCTTATTTTAAATTGAGCTACAACGAAAACAGTTCTGAACAGAAGTTCAAATTTTAGTTATAATATAGAGTGATTCATGGACTTTAATTCCCACACAATAACATGTGTGCAAATTACTGCTTTTTTTAATTAGCTTTCTCATTACAGTAGATAGCCAGCAACTGAGGTCTACCGTCGCGCGCAGAGAAGAATTGTTTGATTTAATGTGGGAAAAAATGTTAAATAGAGGCAATAAGTTACCATTTAGTAAACAAATTAGGGGTAGGGGGATGTTGACAAAATGTTTTAAATGATATTAAAAGTCAATATTTTTTTTAAAGCGACTTTTTCAAACGTACGAAGTTGTGCGCGAGAAAAAAATTATAATGAAATTTTCTGATTGGCTAGGAGTGGATTCCCGTTATGAAGAATTAATTTAGAACAATGAGAGTCGTTGGAAAATTCTGGTCCATCAGTTTATGAAATTGGAAGACCCAAAATAACTTTCCAAGAGGCTGGAATAAAAGAAATTACCGGTATCTCTTAAGCAGGAATTTTCTCGCTATGAACTTGCTCTTGCAACAGAAATATCACTTTGTATAACTGTAGGCTTTCACGGCCGGCGTCTTGATCCCTATTAGGTTCGTCTTCCGGGCATATAGGCCGTGGTCCAGTCGTTCTTCTACTCGACGTTTCGTCTACTGCTGCGGTAGACATCATCAGGAGATACTGCGTGCTCTCTGTGAACTCATCAACAGTCGGCTGCAGACTGGCTGGTCGTTGGAAACTCCCTCCCTATTTATAGGCACGCCCCTGGTGGAGAGGCGCTGCACAATACGACAACGAAGCCTATGACTTCTGCTAGCGACAGCCTGGACAAAAACAGCACGCAACACGGACCGCGCAGAAAACCGCCTCTCCACCAGGGGCGTGCCTATAAATAGGGAGGGAGTTTCCAACGACCAGCCAGTCTGCAGCCGACTGTTGAGGAGTTCACAGGGAGCACGCAGTATCTCCTGATGATGTCTACCGCAGCAGTAGACGAAACGTCGAGTAGGAGAACGACTGGACCACGGCCTATATGCCCGGAAGACGAACCTAATAGGATCAAATATCACTTTGTTCATATGGTAAACAGGATACTGCTGATGTTTTAAAGACATTACTCAAAAAACCACAAAAAAATAGTTTCAAAATAATAATAATAATAAACATTACAAATCACCCCACTCAACTTCCTATCTTCAATGTCGGACGAATCATTGTCTTTTTTGACAATAAAATATCAATATGTCGATATTTCAAATGAGACTAGGTGTCAAAAAAGAGAGGTTGTGTTATTTTATCCACCCTATAAATGCTTCTAGGGAAGCAAATTTGTTATGCTACCTTTCCCAAGATAGACATTTCAGCAGAAATAAGATTATTTTTTGTTTTTATTCCAGCCTCTTCGAAAGATATTTTGGGTCATATAATTCCATAAGCAGATGGAACAGGATTTTCCAACGACTATCAGTGTTCTAAATTCTTAATAACGGGAAAGTTTACATTTACTTTTAGTCAATCAGAATATTTCAGTAGAAATATAACCTTATTTTCTTTCGCACAACTTCCTATGTTTTAGAAAATAGCTTTTAAAAAATGTTTTTAATTTTTTTAAACATTCTCCGAACATCCCCTAACTGTAATGTATTAATAGAGGATCACTCATTGCCTCTATCAATCACTTTTCTCCATATATTAAAACAAACAATTCTCTTCGCGCGAAGATAGGCCTCTGCTACCGGCCGGATCCTCTAATGAAAAAGCTAATTACAAAAAACGCAATAATTTGCACACATGTTATTGTGCGGGAATTGAAGTCCATAAATCACTCTATATTCTAACTTAAATTTGTACTACTGTTCAGAAATGTTTTTTTTTTCGTAGCTCAATTTAAAGTAAAACGATTGTTTACATTTTTTAGTGTTTCGAAGGTATGATTCCACGTGTATTTAACACAATATCTGGTTGTATAGACACATGTTAAATATATCAATGAAAATTACAAACCTTGGGATAAAGTATCCATATAGAATAAGAAAAATAACTCACTGAATTTTAGTGCAAAACGTATTTATTTCTACAGTTCGGTACACAACTGGGATGTGGACTATTGGCTATTCCGATGTCTACATACATTTTAGAATTCTACCCTCTTTTGCAGATAAGTGAAGAACATCATCTGGCATAATGAGACATATTGGCAATAATTAGAGTAGAAAGATAAATTGGCGAGAGTTAGTAAATACGTTTTACCAGCTATATTTCGTATCTGGCCCACAATTCGGTGCCCTCCCAGCATCGTGAGACATTTTGGTAGCTCAATATGTAGCGACTCCAGGTTGATAATACCAGCTATAACGGCTGGAGGATCCGACAAGCTGACGACGTGTCATCCTACACTGGCTAGATGATCGTCTACCTCTGTGATTAACACATGTGAATGTGAGGCCAACATCCGCTGGTCAGCCAAAATCTTGTAGGCCTTTCGCGTTTTGAGTTTTTTTTATACCACGAAGATCGGGATAAGTAGATTCCCGGTCAAGCGTGCTCTGCCATACCGTTCATTCCGACTGAGATGGGGATTTTTGAAAAATGTTCAGGAGATTCCAGGAATGAACATAGGCTATAAGAGAGTTGTATATACTCAACCACTTCACCCCTAAAATCACCCTTTGTAGTGAACAATGTGACATAAAGTCCCTATTTTGACGCATAAATGGCTTACGCTGCCTAAACCATAACAAATACACAAATTGATGTACACAGAATTGAACATCTAAAAAAACTCTACAAAAATAGAGTATAACAGCGCACGGCTGGTGGTAAAACACATTAACATTTATTTAGGAGTAGCAGCGCAACTTAAGTGTTTAATTTCAAATGTAAGTATAATATTATCTACTATTTTGGTTTTTTTCTATAAGCCGTGAAGTATTGATACGGACTTTCAAAAACATACCGCTGCTACTTGTTTGTAAATATCTCCGTGTCGTGCCATACAAACTTCTAGGACTTGTAGAGGGGACTGAGTTTATAATATTTAGCAATGGAAACCATGTCCGGAGACTTACCGTTTCCGTGCTAGAGCCGTTTCAAAACTTGTTTTAACGCGACCACTTTTACAAGTAACTTATTATGAGGCATGACACAGTAAATCAGTTGTTTTACAATTCAACTCATTAAAAATCAAAGAAACAAAATACAAACTGAATACACCCTCCACAATAATTTTTAGCAGTTTTCAAAATTTCGAAAAAATAACACTTTTTAAAAAAAAACAACCAAGTCTTGGAATATTCGATAAGGAAATTTTCGATTTAGACAAATCGCGAAGCTATTAATTGTTAGACACGTGACATACGTTCAGGCAACGCTTGTTTTCAAACGGCTGTAGTACGGAAACGGTAAGTTTCCAGACATGGTTTTAATATTATCAGCTAAGTTTCTTGTACATGTCCTAGAAGTTTGTAAGGAGAATTTTAGAGCACTCTGTATATTTTACTCTAATAAAGTCCTACTACTACTACCACAATACTACTTTTACACTTTCTAATTAATTCGCGATAAGCCTTTAGATTGCGCTCTTAATCAAAACACGGGACAAGTGTCGATCAATGTTGAATAAACGTGAATGAACTAATAAATTTACTTTTCGCTTATTGATAACTACATAATCATACCTTTTTATGTTACTTCATTCATATAATAGCTCCTGTGTAACGAATTAAAAAAGACCAGACGACAAGTAGACACACAGTTATTCTTTCATTCGTTTGTAATTCTGCAGTGTTGTCAAATCAAATAACCTTCAAATGTCTTTCTTGTATCAATTCATATACGAGAAAATGTTAGTGCCTTCTTATTATTATTCATATTTGTAGGATTTTCATCCTGTTTATTTCCCAAATCATATTGGATGTTCAGCCACTATATATCCATCTCTTGGCTTGTCTTCCTCTTGTTCTTCTCCCGTCTATTGGTCTATCTTATTTAGCTCTTTTTTTCAAGTCGGTTGTCTTCCATTCTTCCTATATGATCTTTCCAATATTTTCATCAATCTACGAGTATAATAAACCTGGTTATATCTTGAATATGACATTTGTCCCTAATTTCTGTGTTACGTATCATATCAAATAATTTGTTCTCCTGAATTGTTCTTAAGATCTTCATTTCACATGTGCTTATTATTCGTTTAGTTTTTGTTGTATCAGCCCTAGTTGTTCTTCTTATACGATAACTGGTCGAACTATCGTTTTTGTATATGCGGATTTTGCTTTCAATATTATTGACAATGATTGTTGCGCCAAATTAAATATTTGATATATCCTGATATTTGTGCTGCTTTATCAGCATGTTTCTTTACTTCTTTACTTCTTTATTAAATTGTTAGTGTTTGTTATTAATATACCTAAATAATTAAATTCTGATACTTCTTCTATAATTTTTCTTTCCACTTCTAATTTGCATCTTACTGGTTCTTTTGATATTGTTAAGCATTTTGTCTTATTCGTATAATTTTCATATTGTATTTTCTGCTTTCTGCATTTATAATAAATTGATGTAAAGATCTTTGTAAATTATCTTCAGATTCTGAAAGGAGAACATAATCTGCGTAACATATCTAGTGAAATCTAGTGTTTCCCAAACGTGGTGGTATGTTTTCAATAATTTTATGCCTGATAATATTAAATAAGAAAGTAATTAAAGAGTCGCCTTGCATGATGCCCTTCGTGAGAGTTATTTCTTCAGTTTACTTTTTTTACTTTGATTACTGTTTTTCAGTGAAATTTTAGTGTCTTGTACGTAAATATCTTGTGTTTAGGTAGAGTGAAAATAGGCAGAAGTTGTACAAGGTTGGTAGCACGTCTCTTTGAAAGTAGAGAAGGAGTAAGATAAGCCACTGTAGCAATTATCCGAGTGATAGTTGGCAGAACTGTACGTGTGAGAACTCCATTTATAACAGGCTTTCACACGTCAACACTTCACCTGATTTTAATCTATTTCCGCTTCCTCTCGCAATAATATCTGGTTCATTGCTTATTTTGTTCTTGTTATGCATTCTCTTTCACACAGTAACCTCCTCCAGTAGCCTGTGATTTAAGGAGTAAAACCAAGACATCAAGCAATAATTTATCTCCTGTGTTTTGATTTATACCGGTACTGTTATTCGGAGCATTATACAAAACTAAATGCTATTCTATCTCACAAGACAGTCTACAACCCTTGGAACACAAGGTAATAAATGTAATAATATTTCTGTTACATCTTTACGTTACCGACATATTTATTCACTTTTCCGATACATACTTCCTTCATGTGAATTTTACGTGCATGCAGCTAGACCAAAATAGCATTGGATGGATAGTTGGAAGAAGTATGGAAGCAAGGGATCGTAGGGAAGAAGATGCATTAGGCAGAGATCTCTGGCGACAAGTCACTTTGAGTTCAAGAAGGAGCACTGCAGTGTAGAATATTCCTAAAAAAAATATAAAGATACATTATTATTTCTACGCAGTGACAATATTATAATGCAAAAGAAATTAATGTACCATATCAGAGTATAATCCAATTACCATTCTACAAGAAGGGAGATAAAACTGCAACTACTCGGGCATCTCATTATTATAAACCTCGTATAAATGTCTAACAAATATGCTAATACCCTGACTTACTCCCTATAGTGATGACATAATAGGTGTAGGAGATTATCAATGTGGAGTGGATTTAGAGAAACAAGTCTACAACTGATCATATTTTCTAAGACAGATTTTTAGAAATGAAACGTGAATATAATGGCACTATACATAAACTACACGTATTCTTTAGAAATGAAACGTGAATATAATGGCACTATACATAAACTACACGTATTCTTTAGAAATGAAACGTGAATATAATGGCACTATACATAAACTACACGTATTCTTTAGAAATGAAACGTGAATATAATGGCACTATACATAAACTACACGTATTCTTTGGAAATGAAACGTGAATATAATGGCACTATACATAAACTACACGTATTCTTTAGAAATGAAACGTGAATATAATGGCACTATACATAAACTACACGTATTCTTTAGAAATGAAACGTGAATATAATGGCACTATACATAAACTATACGTATTCTTTAGAAATGAAACGTGAATATAATGGCACTATACATAAACTATACGTATTCAATTATAAGGGAGGAGTTACGAGTACAGTATCCTGCTGAATTTCGGAATTCCTAAAACGTTATTTAGACTTAGGTGCCTAAATAGCAAAAAGCCTAAAATACGTGTAGACAAACAATTTTCGGAGACTTATTAAGTTCACAAAGTGTTAAAGCAAAGGGATTCACTATCTCCTCTATTATTTACTTTTGTAAACTAGAATATGCCATCAATTTTGTAGAGAATGAAGAAGGCCTACAACTCAATGATATTAATAAGCCGTTAGTTTATGCTGATGTTGTAGTATCATTAGGCGATAGATGCTATGAACCAACACGCACACTTTATTAAGTAACACTAAGAAATTGGAACTGGAAGTAAATGCCAATAAAAGTAAGTATAAATTCATTGTATAATGGAAATGGAATGTTAATGACAAATGAGAGAAATTTGAAGAAGTGGTTGAATTCAAATATCATGGAACAATAATTACAAATAGGAGTGAGATTCGCAAAAAAATAATAAACATAGGCTCAATTGTGGAAATTCATGCTTATTGGGATTCTTCTCGTTCCAAAGTTTCGCAAAAAACTATAAACAGAAAATATTTAAATATGTTATTCTCCCAGTTGTACGAGTGTATGGATGTGAAACGTGTACTCTTACTTTATGGGAGAAGAAACGTTTACGAGTATTTGAGAATAAAGTTGTTAGGAAATGTTTTTGTACCAAAGAGAAATGAACAGACAGACTACATAAGAGGGAGCCGCATGATCTTCATAGGAAACCAGATAACTTATGATAAGAACAGTTAAGTCTCATAGAATGGAATTGGGAAGGACAGGTGTCACGAATGAGATATGAAAGATGGGCTTAGGAGATTCATGTTGCAAAAAACTGAGGGAAAACTCCTATTTGGTAGACCAAGAATGAGATGGGAAAATAGCATTAATCATGATTTGAGGGAAGTAGATTATACAAGGTATTATTGGAATGAATTAGCTCAGAATTGGGATGTATGGAGAACTTATATCCGCACGGCCATGAACCTACAGGTTCGCTGGTGCCAGTGAGTTAGTTATTTCAGAGTGTAAAAATTCTGATAAGTTTTGTTACATTTGTGGAAATGTGACTTCAGCAACGAGAAAGCGAAATATTTTTTCCATTAGTGACGAAAACATAATGTCCAAAATTAGGTATCAAAAGTAATATTTTCATACAGTCTAATCCACTAATGTTGGTGACTGGTTAAAAAGGAAAAGGAGATCAATGCTGTTTTTTATGCCTGTGATTTGTAAAAAACTAAGATATCACGTAAATTGTTGTTACTTTCTGAATGGTACCACTCACGATGTTTATTTTCAAAGGGAAATGATCTTATCTGAATTATTCAAGTAGTCTATACCTATTCCTATTAGTCACTATAAAAGTAAAGACTGGCCTCGTCGACGAGCTCTGGAAACAGGATCAAAGAATATAATCAGCAACTTTATATTGAATTTTGTGAAATTTTGCTCCCACTTCTACACATAAAATTAGGACTTTGTTAAAGTATTGAATCATGGTGGACCGCCGCGGCGTTGAGTCACTTATTTTCAAAAAATTCGCAGATTAGGTATACCTAAAATTAGGAAGGTATTTTCATATAACCCTAAATCAGATAACTTGTTCAAATGGATATTTTGCTGATCTCCTGACAAAAAAAAAGTTCTTGGGAATTATTCAAAACGGTTTCCTTTAACTTCCTAAGTAGAGGTATAGCCAAATAAAGTGACTGTGGTATGCGCGAATGGGCATGGTTTAGTGACCATAAGGTCAGCTGATAGGTGAGAGACAGGATAGGAGATACGATGGGTATGAGCTCAAGGAAATGAAACTGAAAATGTGTGAATATTATTGACACTGTCGGGCTGAGGAGGGGAAGAAAGAGAGAGGCGTGTCTCGACTAAAGCGTATCTCCACGATCCGGACGATTTGTTTGGTTTTACCTCCAACCATAGTGCCCTAAATTATAGGCAAATAGTAAACAACATGTTAAAGGTTAATAATGGAATGGAAAATAATGTGTCATGGAAGATATACTTTCTTCACTATAATTTTTACTTTTTTCGGAAAACTGTGGTGCAGTTTGTGATAAAATGGCGAACATTTTCAAGAAACAATTCAAATGTTTGAAAGAAGATACCAGGGTGCATTAAGCGTATCGATTCTAACTGTGATGAAGAGACCCTTGAGATCTGGTTTAAGATGCAAGTTAAAAAAATGATGTCTCTAATTGAGATAAGCTCAATTGAATATTATCATGTTTAGAAAATTTAAATTCACTCCTAATGATTTTATATATTGCTTTAAATTACAATAATATTGGATAACGCCTGAAATTGTATTGCCATTTTCGTGTTTATCGTACGGAAATACATCGAATTACAACCATTTCGTTGTTATTATTGCACTATTATACGCGTTTGGCATGTATTTAAAACATGTGTTTAAACACTAAAAAAAAACATCAACATTGAAGACTCGAGTAGCAGCTGGTTATTTAGCAGATAACATAGATAAAAATTAAAATATATATACAGTCAATATGCCAATTTCACCAATTAATGTTTTAAAATGGTCAACAAGTTTCCACAGCCAAGCTGTCATTCTCAAGACCAGATATTGACTGAAGACAAAATTGATAATCATATTGACTGTATATATATTTTAATATTTTATCACCAAGAAGATCACTTGTGTATTAAATAGATAAAAATGATTCTACAAATTGCATTAATCTTGTTCTGGTGTACTGCAATGCGTTGTGTCAATAAAATATATGGTACAAAGATCTTGACACAAAAATATTAATACAATAATACTGCAATAGTAATAATAAAGGTAAAGGTAAAGGTAAAGTGATCCCACAACAGGCCTCAGGAGGCCCTTGGGGTAGTAGGAGGTTAAGGCTCCCACTTTTTCTAGACAATCGGCACTTTTATGTCAGCCGGGTTGTCAGCCCTGCGTGACGGCCGCCTTTACCCCAGAACAAGCGTCTGGTACTCATTTCAGTTAGAGGTTGAGTCGACCCCAGGACCATAGTGCCGCCAGAGGGTTTGGGTCAGTTTAAAAATCCTGACCCCAACGGGACTTGAACCCTCGACCCTCCGGCTTGTAGCTCAGTGCCTTAACCACTACGCTACGGCGTGCCCCACAGTAATAATAATAATAATATAATAATAATAATAATAATAATAATAATAATATAATAATAATTTTATTCAATGTTTACACAACTTTCTGTGCCTTCATGTTTATTTTTTTTTCTCTTCTCGTCCCTATCCATCCACTCCATGTCACACAGTTCTCTTGTTCTCATTCCAGTTCTTACAACCTTTGACACTTCCAAATATTAGCCTACTAAAAATAATATAATTATATATATTCTTCTTCAGTAATAGATCTTGGAATACATCCAGATGCAAATTTAAGCTGGCAAAAACAAGTAAAACACATATGTAAAATACTTTTTCCATCTTACATTATCTTAGACGTTTAAAGATTTTTCTCCCAGTTTCATTAAAACAAGCTCTTGTGCAGAATCTTGTGTTGTCACACTTCAATCATTGTAATGAAGATCTAAACTATGACTTGTCGCAGAGACTGCAGAGTGTTCATAATGCTTGCGTTCGATTCATTTTCAATATCCGCCATTATCATCATATTTCCGAAAACTTCAATAACCCCTCTTGGCTCCGTCTTACTGACAGACGTAAATTCTGTAGTATCTTTCATTTCTTTTCAAGCATCTGAATTCCTACACTCCTACTTACCTGGCGTCTAGATTTTAGAAGTTTTCTTACCACAATGTTGACACTAGGACACAAGATAACAGTCTCCTAACAATCCCTCTTCATAGCACTTCCTCTTATTCTATTTCTTTCACAGTAGCCTCTGCCCGCTCCTGGAATTTCCTTCCTCAAGATATAAGGGGTTGCTGCACACTTAGTACTTTTAAGTCACGCTTATACAGGTACCTGTTGTCAAATAATTATTTTTTCTCGAGAGTTAAATTATTCTATGTCATTAATGGTGTTTCCTTTCTCTCATTTTTTTATATTAAATAGGGCCTACTTTACACTTCATTTATTAAATCTAGATTAAATCAAAATATTTTGTAAATAATAATTATATTGTAGACATATTATGTGCTATTTATTTTTATTGTAATTAGATATTTTTGTGATATTTTTTAACCTGGTTGAATGGTAGACAAGGCCTTAAGGCCTTAACGCTGCCAAATAAAATAAAACTATTATTATTATTATTATTATTATTATTATTATTATTATTATTATTATTATTATTATTATTATTATTATTATTATTATTATTATTATTATTATTATTATTATTATTATTATTATTATTATTATTATTATTATTATTATTATTATTATAAAATTAAAATTAGAAAATGTGTATCAGAAGAAATTAAAGTAACAGAAGACGTTCGTCAAGGTTGTCGCATATAAACCACGTTATTTAAGATATTGATACATAAAGCACTGTCAAACTGGAGCAAAAAATGTTCAGGAATGGGAGTACCAATTGGAGATGGATGAACAGATACAATATATACACTGTTATTTGCGGATTACCAGATAATATTTGCACAAGAATATGAAGACATGGAGTTTATGTTCATAAAATTATTGGACGAATACGATAACTGGAGTTTGAAAATAAATTTAGAAAAAACATTTTATATGGGATGTGGAGTCGAAACCGAAGAATGAATATTTGAAGATGAAAAGTGGTATATTAGAGGATGTGAAGAATTCGAGTATCTGGGAGTAAAAGTAGATAAAGAGGATAAACAAGAAAGTGATGTTAAGAACAGAATAAATAAAGGTAGAGCAATAATAGCAATGATGAATGGAGTCTTATGGAACAGACATATAACCATAAAAATAAGTTACAATATATAATTAAATAGTGATAAGTACTGTGACATATGGAGCTGAAGTTTGGAAATTCAACAAAAAACTTAGAACAAAAACTTATATCGATGGAAATGGATTTCTTGAGGAGAGAAGCAAGATTTTCAAAATTAGAAAAAATAAAAATGCTGTCATACGAGAAAAAAGTAATATTATACATTCAATAGTAAATTATATAGCATATAAGCAATTAAACTGGTATGGGCATGTACGACGAATCCAAGAAGAAAAGTTACCCAAGAAAACATTGGAATGGTGTCCACCTAGAAGAAGAAGGAAACGAAGACCTCGAAACTCATGGATGCAAGAAATAAGAACTGGAATGAGAGCAAGGGGACTGGAGGACATGGAGTGGATGGATAGAGACGAGTCGAGAAGAAAAAATAAAAACCTGCATTCAACTAATAAAAATAAAACTTTAGGCACAGAAAGATGTGCAAACATTAAAATTCTGTATATAAATAAAATTATTATTATTATTATTATTATTATTATTATTATTATTATTATTATTATTATTATTATTATTATTATTATTATTATTATTATTATTATTATTATTATTATTATTATTATTATTATTATTATTTCTTGCATCGATGGGTATCGAGGTCTTATTTCCCTTCTTCCAGATGGACACTATTCAAATATTTTTCTGGGTAACGTTTCTTCTTGCACTCGTCGTACATGCCTATACATAACAATAATAATAATAATAATAATAATAATAATAATAATAATAATACGTATATTAGTATTAGCAGTAAAGTGTCAAAGAAGAGAATAGCCTCGTTAATGGGTTTGTCTCAAGTGAAACCTAAGAGAAAGAATAGTGTTTGTCAAAGCAATAAAGATCGGGAACTAGCCACCAAATCAATAGAACGAAAAGGGGGAAAAAGCAACTGTGAAGAAAATATGCATTTCTAGCCGATGGATGAGCTTAACAAATACTGAACTACTTTGTAACCAAAGTCCTGAACTATTCTGAAGAATATATCACTTAAGTTATATTGATAGAAAAGACTTCACAGAAATGTAGGCCTGCGTTACAATGCATACTAGGTCTATATATAAACGGATAACTTAATTAAAGTACACATCGTTTTGCGCATGATACACCGAGATAAATATGGAAAATTCGCAAATATTGTCAAGAAACAGTTTGCTAAGTGGATAGTATAATGTATTTCCTATAACGTAACAAATAGTACTGTTCTATACCTTCTGTAACTTAATGTAAGTAAGAGCATTAAGTTAATCAAGAGCAGCCGAGAACCATAGGAAGTAAATTTCATTATACTTTTAGCAAACTGTTTCGCAACAATATTTGGGAATTTTCTATATTTTTCTCAGTGCATTATGAGGAATATTATATTGTACTTTAATTAAGTTATCCGTTTTATGATATAGCCTATACACATATATAGTATGAAGCGTTCCCTATCAATACAACTTAGGTGTCTAGTACTATTATTATTATTATTATTATTATTATTATTATTATTATTATTATTATTACCGTTATTATTATTATTACTATTAGTATTATTATTATTGTTATTGTTATTATTATTATTTTATTATGAGCCTGTGCATTAATAATTATACTATGTTCGCGTAA
This sequence comes from Diploptera punctata, assembly GCA_030220185.1. NCBI lineage: Eukaryota > Metazoa > Arthropoda > Insecta > Blattodea > Blaberidae > Diploptera > Diploptera punctata. The sequence goes on along the minus strand of JASPKZ010005286.1, from coordinate 70,660 downwards.
TTAAACATGTAAGGTAGATGGAAAGTAAATTTATAATTATTTCAAACGCACAAAAAGAAGCAAAGAGTAAAAGAAGAAAAAACGCATCATGCGGAAATGAAGTGAGGCAAAAAAGCGCTATTCTTCCACACAGGCATAATGGTGGACTACTTAAAATAAAGTAATTAATGTTCAAGTGTTGCTGTAAAAATAAGAGATAGCAGGAAACTGACAGTAGTGGGTAATAAGATACGTACATTTGCTAAATTAGGTTTTTTTTTCTCTCTCGTTCTCTTTCTCTGTTCGGGTAACACGAGGAGAGACTGGCCTACTTGTTTGGCAGCGGAAATATGGACTGAGGTTGAAAACCTGAAGTCGGAGAGAAATATCACCCGATGCCGCCATTAATCTTTCTTGTTGGCGGCGTTATTTTTCTGCAATCTCGGGCACTGCGATCGGATTCCGTCCGCTACAGACTAGATGCCGCTCTACTTAAGAATTTTCCCCCACGCTTTTATCGTTCTTTACTCTCCTTTCGAAATGCTTTAAACTTGCAAATTTTTAAAGGTTACCAACGTGATAAATGGATTGCTCTGCAGCTCAAATTCTTGAATTTGAAGCTAGGAAGCAGCCAATCCATGGTCCTTTTGTTCTTCGTGAGATTCAATTATTATCTAATACATTCAGATTTTCAGAAGTATGGGAATGATAACTAGATTGTTTCACCACGGCCCAACAGACAGATTCACATAAAGAGAATACATGAGAAGAAATGTGTAGGTAAAATAAAACAAATGATGTAATAAAAAAAGTTTTAGTAGCTCTGAAGGTATTCATATAATCTGCGAATCTAATGGGAAGCGGCCGCGAAGAGAGGTAAAACTAGCTCTTAATCAAAAAACTGTATTTCTGATTCAAATTACGTGGCATTATTAAAATGTTTGTGTAAATTAAGAGTTTTACTCCAGTCCCTAGGTTCGAGGGTTCAAACTCGGTCGGGGTGTATGAATTTTTAGGTAAAAAAACAGAAGAACAAGTCCTACGAAAGGGACTTCAAGTTGTGGGTCCGAGGCTAAATATTTTCAGGCTCGTAAAATAATAGCAACAAAAGGTCTCCGTTCAAAACTGAACTTAGCTTCATCGATCCTAGAAGTACCTTAGTTGCCCTTCTAGATTTCTCATTGATGCGATGAGCCAACCACATGTCATTCGTTTACATCTGTAGGTAAATAAGCATTACTTCAATAGCTTGGTTAATGAACTCTTGCTATGAAGTACCGTATCAACAAGTGCATCGTATGACGTGTATATATATATATATATATATATATATATATGGCTACTTTGGCTTTAAAAAGTATTTAAACTGTTCAGTCTGAATTAACTTTTAAATAATTTCTAAGAAAACACAGGGACAATTTAATATGTTTTGCTTGTATACATTTTATTATTAGTTTTAGTCTTAATTTTAACTAACATTAACTGGTTGCAATTAGATTGTAATATAATAGATATTATCTTTTTGATCAAATTTTTATTTAGTATTTAATATTAGAGTTTAATTCAAATTGTTATGTTCTGATGTAATATAAGTTGGTCCTGGTGAGTGGAAGAGAAGGACACATGGCCTTAACTCCACCAGGCTAAATAAATCTAAATCTAATCTAATCTAATATAATTTTTTATATGATGGAATACTTTTCTCAGGAACTATTTGAGATAAGGCTATCAAATTTTCTGAACATGTTACTCACTGTACGATAAACTCTGTAGCGTTTCAGTAAAAACAAGTCCTTCAAAAACTATTTCCGTGACTACTTTAAATTTATATATATATATATATATATATATATATATATATGACAAGTTCGGGTGACTCGGGACAAATATAAAAAAATCTATAATATCGGTTTCATAATCGGTAAGACATTATTTTTTTATTTCATGATTTAATATTATCTGTCGTCAGCATAGCGTACCTGTTATAGTTTTATCAATCATACGCAAAACGAATTATTCACAATTAGATTCCAGTATTGCATGTCCCTATTCATCCTAATTTGTAGGGTGAATCGGGACAGTTCTTAGATGGTTTCTTTCGGTAAAACATTTCTTTTTCAGGCATTTTAAAAATAGTTTTATAACATAATTTTCCATATAAACTACCTTAGAATAAGATTTAATTGTTTATCTTATGCTTACAATTTTCCCCTCACTTCTTGCAAACTTTTATGTTACCAGTACGTCCTTTACCATGACACCAGATGCAAACTCCCAGTTTTGATCAAATGGGATAAGTATAGGTTTTTAATAAACAGAATCTACACATAATGTTATTCTGCTCCGCCTTTTCAGTATCATCAGCATTTTCTACATCTTTTTCAGATTCTGACGACGATAAATTTGTGCTTATTGCATTTTTCTCTGCGAAGCAAAAGCTGGCTTTATTGCATTGTTGACATTTTTATTTAAATCCACTTGCAGACAATGGAATAGTTTTCTGTACGAACTGTTATTTTCAGCGGATCATTACTTTCCACTGATACAGTGACTGTTAAGGCAGTACGAGGTACCCAAATAACTCTTCTGTATGTTAAAATCTCTTCCCCTGACGGAATGCTTTATTACCTCTATGCATATCAACTTCTGTCCAACTCTGTTTTGGATTATATATCTGCAATGCAATAGTTATAAATAGATTAGTGAAATAAGATGTCCCTATTCAGCCGAAAATAGTGTCCCTATTCACCCGAAAAGCAGTGTTTCATTTTCCAAAGGTTGCAAACACCTAAACCATTGTCGACAATGAAGGAATTATCGCAAATGCTTATTGATTTAGTAAAAATTAATTCGTAATCGGACCATTAGTTAATAAGAGACACGCATAAAAAACCGATTCCGATTCCGATTGAGGGTCTTTCCACTTTTCAGCGGGTGCCCTTTTACCAGCCGGCTGCTGGCCCTTCACCTCCACATGTGTCAATCACAGAGGTAGATGATAAACAGCCAGTGTAGGGGTGACATGTGGTTAGCATGTCGAGTCCCCCAGCCGTTATAGCTGGTTCCTCAACCTGGAGCCGCTACTTATTGTAGCTACCCAATTGCCTCACGATGCTGGGTGGGCACCGGTCCCCATACTGGCCGAAATACCATGAGAAAATATCTTCCCCCATGGAGACTCGAACCAGCGCAAGTCCCGTTGCTCTGCGCCAAGGCATCCTACCTTAACCGCTATTAAATTACGGAGCTATTATTTCACTTATCTGGAATATCAGTTCTTTGTTGTGAAATATTCAAGTAACCAAACGAGAACCTAAATATCACACAACACAACTGATTCTGATACATGAAGTACAGAAGTTAGTCGACAGATTCAAAGGTTTCGATGGGTGTCTTAGATTTGAGTGAAGAGTACAAAATTTAAAATATCCCTATTCACCCAATTCTGCGGAGTTTACCTTACACACACCCGCACACACACACACACACACACACACACACACACCACACATATATATATATATATATATATATATATATATATATATATATTGTGCTATCGTATAAGTTTGCTATGGTCAAAATTCAATTAATACGAAATTCAGATTGAAAGATTTAAAATATCTAAAAATACACATATATTTTTATAGCCAACAATGTCAGATAACTAGAATCGCATAATTATATTATTTTTTTTCGTTTCGAGCTACTTTCACTCCTCTTCGTAGCCTACTTACCTCACCTTAAGGTGGGGCGGTTGTGAAGAGAGGTAAAAATGACACTGTAGGCCTATATATAAGAGAGTGTAATTGGGCATCAACCGGCTAAACGACATTTAAAAAAATTGATTTTGATGCCATCTGTTGCACTGGCTCATGAAGTAAGTACAAGCACACTTTTAGCTCCAAATCTTTAAACATAGCCTTATTATTACAGAAAAAATATAAACGCCATCAGACCTAAAAGAGATTCTATTTTATGCAACGAACGTACATCTTCATAAATGCTAATCTAAATTTTACACCACGCAGCTAAACATGTTCCCACTCTTAGATTGTTGATGCATAACTTTCAAACAAAGAAAATAACTTGTAGCATCCAGCATTCAAGTTTTAAGAATTGTAAAACACTAACTGATATCTCATTCGTCCTCAATAATTTGCAGGTATCAGGAGCTGTTTTACAATTCTTAAAACTTTAACACAGTGCTCTCAATGGAGGTTTGTAATGTATTTTAAAAATTCAGTATTCAGTATTGTTAGTTTGGCGCTACAATAAATCGTGAATATTGACTTAAACTTTAAACGTATACTAATTTTCTCGAAATTTACATAATGCCGCATAGTCGGTTGATGTATTTTAAACACCAGTATCATTATATATAAGTTTCTATATTAATAGAAACAGTATTTTAAAGGGAAGCCAAAACCTTGGGGTGTAAAGGTATTTCTGTTATGTGAAAAATCAAGGCAGGCATATGATTTTATGTGTATCAGGGAAGTTTAACAGAAGTGAACAAAGATTTGCAAAATATGTATAATTTTTTCTCCTGCTATGGTTCTTCATTTATATAAAAGAATATTTGCACCAGGTCAATAACTTTACTATGACAATTTAACTCATGCCTCAAATGGTAGTCAATGACCAATCATGTTCAATGAATTTTGTTTTACAACCAATGACAATCGTGTTTCACATCGTTTTTTATCGATTTATCTTTATCAGCTCCTGCTTTTGTGATAAAGAAAGCGCCTACTTTTTAATAATCTGAACAGCTGAAAGCATTATTTTCCTCCAACAAAACATTGAATATAGCAAATAATGAACAGATTCCTTGATTTTACTAAGTTGTTTACTGAAAAAATTAATTAATAACCTATAACGTTGATTACAATATACAGTTAGCTATGTTTCCTTGTTTCTCCACTAGGGTTCATTCTTACAATATTGCGATCCTATTTGGCATAAACAATATGATCAACTTGCAGTGAATATATCAATAAGCTTAGAGAAGAATACACCACCAAAACATCTGGAAAGGAATGGGAAAAACCACAAGTTTATGGCATTACTACATTATAAAGAAAATCTGCAGTAGCAATATTCAGACTGCTAACAGGACATGACTGCATGAATAAACACCTACACAGATTCACCTAAATGCCCTTTTTGCAATTTAAATGAAGATATGGAAACAAACCATCTCCTCCGTTGCCCAGCTCTTGTAGAAGAGACCAGCCTTTTTGTTAAATATTGGAATGCAAGAGAGCGAATGATTTCATTATCAAGTGCTCGACATTAGATACCAACCAACCAACTTGCAGTGAATATGCATAACCTCACATTTCTGATTTATTTTTAAATATTTTAGTTTGCAGTAAATATATAAATATTTAAAAAACCGGTAACTATATTTAAATAATAATTAATGTTATTCGTTAAATAGTCCTAAAAATTGTTACTCTTGATGTCCTAATTCTCTAGATAAATTCACGAGTCACGAAGTGAGGAGTGAATTTATTGATGATTTGGAATTCACTCGTGACATTACTTATGACTATTTAACTCATGTCCCAAATGGGAGTCAATGACCAATCACGTTACAATGATTTTTTTATTTACAACCAATCACAGTCAGGTTTCGCCTAGAAATTACCAACTGAAGCTTATTATGAAAAAAGCAGCTCCTTTTTAACATTCTGAATAGGTCATACCATTATTTCTCAGTGGCTGATTCACCAAGAAATACGGCTACCAGATTGTAAACTTAGTGCATGAATGCCAACAAATACCACATGCAGGAGTTAATATAAAAACATTTGTATCAATTGATTATACCACCAAAAAAAGAAACCACTGTTTCCACTTTCTTAAATGTATTTTTTTCCCAAAAAATGTAATTGCCATATTTACATCATAGGAACATCAGAAATGAATTAATATACAGTTTGATGTGTTTCTCCACTAGAGTGCATTCTTACAATATTGCGTTCCTTTGGCAATAAATAATATGATCTGATTGCAGTGACGAACAAATGAAGCAAATGAAGCGTACCAATCGTTTCTCATTTGTTTTCAAACATCGCCGTTTACATTAAATATATAAATATTTTAAAATAACTATATTTAAATAATTATTTGTGAGTAAACAGCTTGATTTTATTCGTTAAATAGTCCTAACAAATACCACTCTTGATTTCCAAATTCTCTAAATAAATTCACTCCTCACTTAGTGAGTCGTGAATCTATCGATAATTTGGAAACCATTCGTGGTATTACTTATGATATTCATCATGCAATCCGTTATAAATATTGAAAACTAAAACATATTCGCTGTAGTAACAATAAGGATAATCGCTTTGCAAATCCACAATTGATAAACGATAAGGTAGCTAAAAAAGAGGGGAAATTCAGAAGAAGTAAGCTTCTGTAAATGGTGATGTTGTATTAGTGAAATGGTTTGATAACAGAGGAGTTGTACTTGCTTCAAATGTTTAAGTATTGGAGAACAAGATCAAGTAAAAAGATGGGTAAAAAATGAAAAATACATTGAAATACATTCATTCATAGTGTTCTGCCCAAGAGCAGGTCTTTCACTGCAAACTCAGCATTCTCCACTCTTCCCTTAACTCAGCTATCCTTTTTTTATCCGCATACAAACTATTTATTTTAATATTTACTATCATCTGATGTATTTTTCTGCCTGTAACTTTGTTTCCGTTGACCATTCCTTCTAGGGCATCAATCAGCAGGCAGTTTTTTTCTTAGCCAGTGGCCAAACCAACTTTTTTCCTCTTCTTTATGAGTTCCAGCATTGTTCTTCTTTCACCAACTCTATCTAGCACATCTTTATTTTTTTATTGTGTCTGTCCATTTTATACCTTCCAATCCTTCTCCATATCCACATCTCATAAGCTTCCAGTAGCTTTTCCTCATTCCGTCGTAATGCCCAAGTCTCTGCACCATACAATGCTACACTCCACACAAAAGCACTTCACTAGCCTCTTCCGTAATTATTTTGCCAAAAATCTGCAGAAAGTGCTTCTCTTCTTGTTAGAGGCTTTGTTTGCAGCTTTATAGGTGTGGTAGCTTCCCGTTTCTTTCCACACCTCACTCTTTCTTTTGCATCTTAAAAGATCTTAAGACGGTCCCGAGGGGGCCGAACTTGGAGGTTGGGAGAGTATATTTGACTAAGTTAGAACCTCCGGACTTCAGCGAAATTCGCCCCAGAGGTTAAATATCAGCTCCATCAGGGTTTTTGACCAGATCAAAGATCCAGAAATCATTGAAATACAGAGACAGGAAATTGTAAAAATATATAACCATGGAATGGCTGGAGTAGACTTGTTGACCAATTAATCAGTTTATACAGAGTTTTCATTCGTTCAAACAAATCGACACTTCGCATTATATTTCATGCTTTTAACCTGCGGTTGTGAATAGTTGGCTCGAGTGCAAGAAATATGTTGCAAATGTTGGTCTTGCGACTTATTGACATTCAGACTGAGAGCTGCTGAAAGTTAATATAATATGTTAGGATAAGTCAGGAAAGAAAACGAGGCAGACCCATTCAGGTCCAGTTGTTTCGCCAAATCAATTTAAGAAGGTGAGAAATGAATATAGGCCTATAAGAAAAATACAGCTTGATATTGTAGACCACCTGCCAGAGCATGATGGGATGAAATAACCCACAAATTGTAAACAGAGGTCACATAATACACTATATACCAAATGTAAGTTCATCTCAGCATGAACAGAGAGAGAAATTGTTTTTCACAATTTCACAAAATATGGTGTATTGAATATTTGTGTTTTATGTTTAATAATTTAATATATAATCACACATCGAAATACATTATATAATGGGCATGGAGAGCTAACAAAAATTGAGGGATATTTTGAGGAAGTAACTGAATTCAAATATCTAGGAACAATAATCACAAATAGAAATTCGATGCACAAATAAATTAGACATAGATTCAATTTGGAATAGCGTGCATTACAGAGACTCTTAATGTCCCAACTCCTTGCAAAAAATGTTAAACTGAAAATATATATAACTATTATTTTACAAGTTATATAGATGCGAAACATGGACTCTTACTTTAAGAGAGGAAAGGAGATTACGAGTATTTGAGAATAAAGCTTTGGTAAATTTCTGGACCAATGAGAGATGAACAGACAGGTGTATGGAGAAGAATACATAACATAAACTACATGGTCTTTATTACTTACTTAATACTTAATACAAGGTTTCCACTTTACAGCTGTTTGCCCTTGATTCCTGCTTTCCAGAGATTCCTATCTTTCCATTGTCCATCTTCCGTATCCCTCTTCATCATGGCATCATATATTCCCTCATACCATGCTCTTATAGTTCTCCCCCTTTTTCTTCTGCCTGGTACCATCCAATCCAACACCTGTTTAGGCCACTGGTCTTCCGACATCCGTTGTACATCTCCATACCACTGTAAAGTTCTCTTTGTTATCCTATCGATAACAGTTTCTTGTGCATTCATTTCTTGTCTGATATATGTATTTCGAATATGTTGTAGCCTGGATATTCTCATACTTCTCCGTAATCCATCCTTTTCTGTCGCCAAGATTATTTTCTGCATCCTTTCATTTATTGTCCAGCTTTCTGATCCATATGTGAGTATACTTTCTATTATTGTCTGTATAATCTCTTTTTTTTGTTTTTCTGGTCAAATTTCTATTCCATAAAAGACCACTCAGGGATCTAATCGCCTTCCTTGCACAATTTACTCTGTTAATATCTTTTTCACAAGTACCAGATTTATCTATTATAGATCCAATATATTTAAATTCTTCAACACGTTTAATTATTATATTATTTATTTGTAGGTCTTCTGAATTTCCTCTGATTACCATATATTATGTTTTAAAATAATTTATTTTCAGTCCACCTACCTCAAATGCATCGACCAACTTTCTAATCATATATTCTATATCTTCTTTATATTGTCCTATTATAATCTGGTCATCAGCGAATAATAAATTGTGCAGCAAATGGCCATTAACGTTGATTCCCATTCCCCTACATGACTTATTCAATTTCATTAATACATCTTCTAAATATATCTTGAACAATGTTGGTGACATCCCGCATCCTTGTATTAATCCTTTTGTTATATCAAATTCTGAGGATGCTCTATTTCCAATCTTAACACTTGCGTTACATTCATACATTCTTTTTATAAAAGTGTAAAAGATTTAGGTATTCCTAACTTCTCCATTGCCACCCAAAGCTTGTTCAAGGGTACAGAGTCATATGCCTTTTCCAGGTCTATAAATGTCATATGAACTTCTTTTCCTTTAGCCAACATCTTTTCTATAATCTGCCTAATCACAAATATATTATCAAGGCACGTTTATCTGCTGTGAAACCTGTTTGTTCTTCTGATATTTTATTTTTATTAGTTCCTCCAATCTAATTTTAATAATTGTACTTAAAATTCTACTAATTGCTGCCATAACACTGATGCCTCTATAGTTTGCTGGATCTCTTTTGTTCCCTTTATTTTTGTATATTGCACTAATATACGATAACTTCCACTCATCTGGAATAGGATCTCCTTCTATCACTTGGTTAAAAAGTCTAGTTAAAATTATTATAATTCCTGACCCACCATATTTAATTAGTTCCATGGTTATTCCTCCTGGACCTGCCGCTTTTCCATTTTTTGCTGTTCTCAACACGCTTCTTACCTCCTCTTCTGTTATAGGTTCTATTAAGTCACCATTTCCATTATCCAGTGTAGCATAGTCTATAAATTCTCTCCTAGTTTCTGTTAAAAGCATTTTAAAATATGCCTGAAAATGTTTTCATTGGTACTAAATTAAAACTCTCTGTCATATTATCATTTCGCATGTTTGTCATTGTCCTCCATGCTTGGGCAGACTTTGAATAGCCTACTGTATGCTCTATTTCTCCACATACCCTATTCCACATTTCTTTTTTATGTTTCCTGACTTCTGCTTTAACCTTTCTTTTATGTATGTTATAATTTTGATAATCTTCATCTTTCTTGGAACTTAAATATATTTTATATGCATTTTTCTTTTCTGTTATGATATTAAGTATTTCGTGATTCACCCAATGGTTTTTATGGTGTTTATCATTTTCCAGACCAAGTGCTTCTCTTGCTGCTTCATGTATATTTTTTTTTTTCAAATGTTCATAAATAACGACAGAGTTCCAATCTTCATCAAATTTTAATTTTTCGGTGAGGCGTTGGGCGTATAGATGTTTAATACTCTCATCTTGTAGTAAATGTAGATTATATCTACATTTTCCTAATTCATTTTTAATTTCTATATTTTGACCTTTATTTACCTTTTGACTGTTTATAGGGCATACTATCCTAGTTGACAGAATATAATGATCCGTTCCACATTCGGGTCCTCGATTCACTCTAACATTTTGAACTATAATATTTCTCCGTTTCCTCACTATTACATAATCAATTATCGATCTTAGACCTTTAGTGCGTTGTTCCCACGTATATCTATGGATGTCCCGATGTTTAAACATCGAATTTCATAATAATTAGGTCATTCACTTTGCATTCTTCTTTAAAAAACGGTTGTCCATTTTAATTCTCAGTATCTTCTCCATATGGACCAACTATGTCACCTGTCCCCTTTCCAACTCTGCGATTTAAATCTCCCCTATAATTATTAATTCCTTCTTTTGAGAAATCTTTTTCTTACCAATCGCAGTAATTTTTCGAAATATTGTTTCCTTTATTACTTGTGATGAAACGTTTGTTGGGGGGCATTTTCATGACTACTTCTTTACTTTCTTTCCTATATATTATTTCCATAACTATAAATCTTTCAATCTATTCCTTCTATTTTGTTTTAATTGAGGATTTCCATCTCTTCTTAATTAAAATTGATACTCCTCCTTTAGCCTCTCTCCGATGTTTTTCAATCCCCCACTCCATACATGCATACTTCATTCATCCATCATTTCTTGACCTTTTTCCCTTTACGTTTCGGTTTCTGTTCGTTCTAGAACTGCTATATCCACCCCCTTCTTTGTAATCTCGTTAAGTACTTCATTATTCTTAGTATTCCAACCTTGTACGTTCCAAGTTGCCAAAATCATTGTCCTTTTTCTTAGCCAAAGTCTATGCCTGTTGATCTGTCCGGCTTTATCTCTCTTTCCAGGAAACGTAACAATTATTTTTTATGGAACGGGTTGTCAGCTCTTCGCCAACCTCCGCATTTGGGAGACCTAACCAGAGCGTCATTTGCCGGTTTTCGGGATTCCTATTGGGCCTTCTCGGCTACCGTAGCGGTCACGGGGAAACTAGTCCCCACCGTACATCACCCCAATAGGCTATTCCGTACTTCCCGTTGCCCACCCCTCGGGACGTGGACCACTGAGGTTGGATTTTGAGGGGCACATGGTCTTTATAAGAAGCCAAATATAATAAGAACAGTTAAGCCTCATAAACTGCGATGGACAGGACATGTGGCACGAATGGGAATGCAAAACCTGCATGGAAGCTTCTTGTAGGAAAACCAAACGGAAAACGCCCAGTTGGTAGACCAAGAATAAGGTGGGAGAAGAACATTAAGTATGATTTGAGAGAAGTAGATTATACATGGGATAATTGGAAAACATTAGCTCAGGATAGGGATTTATGGAGAACATATGTTCACGCGGCCATGAACATACGTGTTCGATATTGCCCGTGAGTTAGTTAGAGTTAGTTATGTTACATAATTTGAATTGTAACTTTTTTAGTAAATAAACATAATATTTAGTCAGAAAACACTGATATATTTAATGTTAAATGTGTACATATTAAAGAACAAATTTCTGTAAATCATTGAATGCCTGTTATATTGCAACACTCGAGTACAGTTCAGTGTATATTGTGTAATTTCAATATTTGAATTCCCAATGTTACAGAATTTGAAATTAGTAATCCTTTTGGACTTAATATAAACAAAATAACAAGAAAAGAATTGCAATTTAATAATATATGTGGACTGAAAGGAGTAATCAATAACACTGAGCAACTAAAAAGAAACTTTGTTTTGTCTCAGAAAGAAAAAAAAAGCATTATTCTGATAGTATTGTTTCTCCTGAATTCAAATATGATATCGGTTTTTCTCCATCACACAAGGTTTCCGAAATACAGGCATTTATAATTTCAAACACGTTAATAATTTCTACGTTCGTAACTACACAATATTCGAACATTCGGACTCACCTAGAAAGTAAGAAATGACGATTTTCTGCTATGTTTCGCCTGTGGAGCATCCCTCTTGATGGTCCAACAATAATCGGCCAGCATATTAGGATTACATTTGCATTGATATCTCTTTTCCAGAGCTAAAATCTCCTGAAGAAAGTGGTCCCCGTGCTCATCGCGCCAAGATTTTTCGGAAAGAAATCTAGGTTTATTTAAAAAATAGTTATTTAAATCCATTAATGAAATTGAAATACAAAAACTGGTGATGGAGAAATTCCGAATACATATTTGAAAACACGATAAAAAAATTGCATTAAGTACAACTATTGGTACTCATGAGACAAAAGTCAAGTTCACCAGTGTAACCAACATTGCACCATCTAACTTACTCAAACCCGGAGAATCACAGTTACTATGCTTAGTTAATATTTTCAAATTCCCAGTATAGTTCATTAAATGTTACTTCATTCTTGGTTTGCCTACTGGCACTAACCCTCTAGTTTTCCTACAAGTTGCCCCTTTTAAATTCTGAATTCTTGTGTCACACTCATTAATGATGTAATAGAAACATGTTTCCCCGCAGCTGAATCGTCATTGTATTAAGTCGTTACATCGTATAATATCCGGACAGATACCTGTAGTCACTCACAGGGTGTTGGTAATCCTTCCCAGTGGACTTGAGGTTGCCATGCACGGCTTTGGTTCCAAATATCGCGGGGTTCAAATCTGGCTAGAGAAGATCAATTATTGGTTGTAAAAATCTGGACGTGAAAAGATGACACATTTTGCTTAGAGACATCTTTCTTTGGATTGAGGTTTTTTAACGTGTCGTAAATGTACGACGTGGGACCGACTGATTTGGTTTTTAATTGCGACGCTAATGACCTAAGTTGTTAAAGATCGTAGTAAAACAAATAGAAAAAAGTAAAAGTATTATCCGCTAGGATATTGAAGCTTCCAAAAATATAATATTTGTAACAAATATGTTAACATTTCGTATAACGTATACGAGTACGTTAGTACCATATTTCATGCCGAAAATGAAACATGTTCCTGAAATGCCTAATTGTTTGAACATTGGTTTGCTTTAGTCGAGGACTACTGATGTATCACGTACCCATTTCAATATTTTAACATTTTAATATATTAACGGTCCATCGATGTGATCTAGGGTCAACGTTGTTGTCTCAGACGTAGCGGGCCTGAGAAAAATTCCCTGGTTGACATTTTCATCGTAGTTTTTCCCCAACTCTAAGACAAATATCAGCTAAACTTAAGCTCATAATACAGTGAGTTTACTGTACGATTTGGCTGTTGGTAGCGCGTGCAGGCGAGGTCAGCACTTACTCCCTGCGAATCGCGTATATTCCAGCAAACTCAAATCACATTAACAATTTTTTAGAATAATTTTTTTAGAATAAAGAACGAACGCACCTTATCACAGGAGATGTTGGAAATGCTGTCCCTCTGCATCAATACATCTACGGCATCGTCTGAGGAAATTTGCATTCACACGTATTAGTTCAGCTTCCGAAATAGCGTTAATTTCTGTCCTGATATTTTGTTTTAATTCGTCAAATGTGTGGGGGTTAGTTTTCTAAACTTCATTTTTCAAGTTGCCTTATAAATAAAAGTCGCATGCCGTAAGATCAGGAGACCGAGCGGGCCATAATCCCCTACTGATTATCCTATTCTCAAAAATGTCCGCAATAAAATCTAATAACTGATCAGCTGCATGCGCGGTGGCAGAGTCCTGCTGGAAATATCCAGACCGACATTCAGTGTCTGTCAACTGTTCGAAAAATGGTGGCCAGTATATTATTTCTGTATCATTCGGCATTTATGGTACCATCATAAAAAATAGGCCCTATTGTTCTGTAACCATTTATGGCGCACCATACTCTGATTTTTTGGTCATGCAATGGCGTTTCATGAATGAAGTTGGGTTTTTGTGTACCATAATATCGGTTGTTCTGTGATGATACATGGCCATGTAAATGAAACCATGCTTCATCACTGAATATTATTAATCGTGGATCCATTGTTCCAGCGTTAACATTCCTCAAAATCCATTTATAGAAACTTACCTGGCTCTGGTTATCACGTGGTAGCAATTCCTGGACAACAGTAATAAACAATCAGGGTAAGTTAATACCATAGGATTAGGTCGAAATTAATTACATTATTTTTTCTTTTCTTATCAAGAACTGATCCCGTCTACCTAAATTTATTTACAAGCAAACGAACGGTCTCTCTACTTGGAACAACACGCACACCTGGATAATTAGTTTGAAATCGTCTTCCAACTTCCCTACAAGATGATGTAATAATATGCGAATAGTATATGAATATTCTTTGTTGTAATATATACGTAGGCATTTTGAAGACACTGCAAGAAAAACTAAACACTTCTTAATTTTATTCACGTGTGAACTGGCCTAGAACACAAGTCAGACTGCCGCACGAGTGAAGACAGATGTGGAATGTGGGCGTGACAGGGAAACGAGGGGGAAAATACAGTGAAGGTGACATGGGACTCGCATGCACGCTACCGCCGGCCAAGTCGTACAGTAAACTCACTGTATTTTGCGAACTCTATTGGCCATGATTAGTACGAGTGAATAGTGTGCCTTGTCTTAAGTATTCATATTGTCTCGAGATTGCTCTGGCATTGAGCTGATAAAATCCTCCGGAGACACCCTCCATATCCTCGTATGGTCAAAAAAGTAAGTATATGATCTACAATTTAAAAATGTCTCCAGACTGTCCATGTCCTTGAAAGATCCGATTAGCTTCTTAGATGTGAAGAGTACCTACAAAGAGAGAGAGGTTAAAGTAAATAAACTAAAGATACATTAGTATAATAATAACAACAGTAAAGTTTTACGTATGCCAGCTGGAAGTCTTTATGATATTTTTTGCATTCTCTCCTAGCATTGCCGGAATTGTAACTCTCTTCTTAAGTTGGTACGCTTGGTACGCGGAGTTACCTTACCACGTTGATATTTCAGGTGATTAATAATAATTAAGCGCCAGGAGAGTCCTTAAACCTACTCTTAACATAGATGCAGACCACGGGAGGCCACAGGAATAATTACATTTAAGAAAACATTCTTGTGGTCTGACGAGGAATCTCAGCCAGGACCCCCTGAACTGTAGTCAGAAGCTCTGACCACTACCGCATGAGGCAGGTCACAAGAGTAATAATAGCACCGAATATCAATGGAAGTGTGCATCTTACCATTATAGAAGATCACGGTTTGCTTGGATTAGGCTAGGGTCATGGAAATTTCTAAAAATTAGCGATGTTCACTATATGCGAATATGTCCAATGTGCGGGAGCTTTAAAGACTAGATACATATATTAGGAAAATGTAACGATTTAGAATATTAGATGCGTCAGTTATTATCGGAAAGATTTCTAAATTCAAATCGTGAAAGATTGGCATAGTAAATTCAGATATCCAGATTAATAGTAAATTCAGAAAACTGTATACATTTCTAGACAAAACGTGGAATATAAGAACAACGCTCATTTATAAATAAATGAATATGCTATCAAAATATAATACCATTAATCCTAATAATTCTACGTTTTAATTAATGTACAATGTTATTGTCTTATTAACTAATTGTAATCTTATTGTGTGTTTTATGCGTTCTAGTATTCCCAAACATTACAGTATTGTAACGGAATGTCAACAGCACGGATGGCTTATTTTCCCGTGTGACCCATATTTCTAAATAACATTGTATGTATCTTACTTTTTATCTAATAAAATCCTACCTACTAAGTTTTTCCACCCCTGTTTATGTATTAATGGGATTTAATATCTGAGGGATCCAGTTATTAAAAAAAGCACACTACCTATTTTTTCTTCCTCTGATGTATTAGGTAAACTCTTGAAAAAACTTTAAAAAAAGAGATCCGATTTCCTTGTAACGTCTGTTAAGGAAGTGGCAATCTTGTACTGTCTTCTTATGAATGACTAAGAGCGTAAATATTGTTTCAGGCAAATTGTACCAGTAGAATCAAAATCCGTCTACTCCTTTCCTTCCTCCCAACGGCGAGAACCTATTACTACAACGTCATCCTGTATCGCAACATCACATTCATTTTTTTTTAATTTAATGTTCACTTTTTATTACATCAATTCAAACGCTTACACTTTTTGTCAGACCGGTTTGTTTTTTTTTTTTTCAGTCATAAATTCTTTCTTTTCTCTGCAGCATTATACACACTAGAAGTGTTTCTTTAAGTTTTGAGAAAGAGAAATAGGCTAGATATTAAATTAAATACGTTAAAATGACAAAGGATCGTCCAATTTAATTCCTGTCTCTTATGTGTAACTCTGATAACTGGTGCCAGGGGATCTTTCTACGTATTTTATTAGGTTGAAAATTGGACACATTTATGAAGACATTTCTAAAGTCTATTCTATACAATAATCTATATTTTAAAGTCAGAACATCGAATTTAATATTTTGAGGAAAATTAGAAATGTACATGTTATATGTGTTTAAATAAACGCCAACTGGCACCATCAAACAAGTGGAGGTTTATTGAACAGCCTACATTACATACATCAATATTCTCAGCTAATATTTCCATATATTTTTATCTCCCTCAAATAATAGATAATGCTATTCTCCTACCTCATTTTTGGTCTTTCCATCGAGTTTTCCTACAAGAAATGTCTCTATCTTCTTTCCATTTCTTATTCGTGTCATATGCACTTCCTATTAATGTATTTTATCTACACAAGTATCCCTGCCGCAGTGATCTAATAATTATGTTCCTTGCCTCTAGTTTCCAAAGGTCGCTGGTTGAAACCCGGCCGCGGTCGATGGATTTTTAGGATCGGTAAGTCCAAGGAATAAGTCCTCCGGGAGGTATTTTAATCCATTAGTCCCGAATCTGAAGATTTTCAAACTCGTAAAAAACCTCAACTCTGATTATAAAGGATTTTGAGCAAACTTTAACCGACCTTCATCCAACCGACTAATACCTTAATTTCCTACTAGATGTAGCCTCGAGACGATGTACTAATCGCATGTCCTTCGCTGACGTCTTAGGTAAGTACAGTAAACGTAACTACATCAGTCTAGTTAGGAAACTTCCCATTAGGGAAGCACGTATGTCCCGCAAACAGTACGAACTGGGATCAATCGATCAAATCATACAAGTGTTCCTGCCCGACTTTCATTCTCCATTCTATAAGACTTCGAATAACAAAATTTATGGCACGAATGAAGAATGAAAGAGGGGCACGGACACTTTTTTGTAAAAAAACGAAAGGGAAAACACAATAGGTCCTAATAATAAATATAATACTTTAATTTACCTGATGGAGTTAATACCGTAAAGTCTTCTCTTCTATTCGGCTAGTGTTACTACAACATAGTAAATTTATTAAGAACACATAATACACTAAATACAGCTGTAAGCAAATACAAAATATAATGATATAATGATAACAACAGTAATAATAGTAATCTTTATATATATATATATATATATATATATATATATATATATATATATATAATATACATTCTTCCATAGTAATTCTGCCCGAAGGCAGGTCTTTCACTGCAGTCATGGCATTTTCATGCTATGCTTGCAGCTTTACTAGGGAATTAAAGATGTGGTAGTTTCCCGTTGCTTTTGACGCTGTTCAAGGATGATGAGATAATGAAATGGATGATAATGATGATGGCCAGATGATTTTTGGGGATACATATATATCCATCAATAGTAATTCTGCCCGAGGGTGGGTCATGACTGTATCGATTTTGATGATTTTGTGTGTGTGTGTGTGTGTGTGTGTGTGTGTGTGTGTGTGTGTGTGTGTGTGTGTGTGTGTGTGGTGTGTGTGTGTGTGTCTGATTAGGTCCCTCGATTGTATAACTTCACAATTGGATCCTCTAAGTGTAGTTCACCTAAAGTGAAATTTAAAAATCGCTCTAGCGGTCACATTTTACTATGCTTCTCAATGAAACTCAGTATATCGTATTAAAATAAACAGAGGTAAGTGGTATGCAAACCTGAGCGAAATCCGACAATTATAAGTAGATTTGTTTGAAACCCGAAATTAAAAACTGCCCAAACGACTGCACAGTGATCCAGAATTCGAAAAAAATCGGCAAAAATCTGGAAGTCACTATTTGAGGTCCAAATCATTCAACATGTGTAATATTAACAATTTTCAGGAGTACAAAAATATCTGGGTCTGCATACTTGATGCGAGGGCCTTTAATTAGGTGTTACAGGCAAAGTACTCGTTATGACTGACTTAACAAACACTATTTATTTGCGGAGATGCTTTAAAACACAGATTAATCTAGTCACAAATAGACTTATGTATTAAGAAAATAATTATAATATATAAATAAATAAATATCCTCAACTCGTGTCAAACTTAGGGTCGTGTTCAGAGATGAGGTGATCCCCTATATGTAGAGGCCTATGAATGACAAGGGTGCAGGCCGACCACGCCTGACGCACCATTACAGGGACAAATGAACGAAATAATAATATATGAACTAGATATTTGAATGCAACTATACGCCAGGTTGTATGTTCCAACAAATAATGTAACTGCACATCTGCAAAAGATTCACTAAAACTCTTACCAGGGTAACAACGTTCTTTACTTAAGGATACGATTATATGACAGATCGATATTAGCAGCCTTTCTCTTGCGTATGCCCTTATAATCTTATTTTGACTTTGGCTTAAATTAGCTTCAACAATTAACGAAATAGCTTCACTTTATTGTAAGGTTTTACTTCGAGTTGTGATTTGATGATTTCAAAACTCGAAATGTTTCTTCCTACTCTTGTTGTAGTTTTATAAGACCGCTTCATTTACTCGTGCCGATGCCTTTTCCTCTCTATGCCCCTTTAAATGTACCTTAGTTGCAAAAGGGAGTTCATTGAACGGGTTTTCGCGTCGAAGTTCTACAGTCTTTCGCTTTTTTACTTTTATCGTTAATATCTTTAAAATTGACATTAGGGAGTCCTATTTCCTTTTACAGCTGTAGGGGTAGATGAACTAGGAACTAAAATACTTTATGCTTCTCGATTTTGTTAAGTATTTTGTTGCAGAACAGCGTCGCCTCTACACGGTTCATTTTCACATAATATTCAGAGATACTGTCAATGTTTATCAAATTTAATACAAATTGAAACAAACGTTTTATTTGATTATTCCGACCTTTACCTAATTTTTCACGGAGAACTTCGTACACGTCCCTTCTAGATTTGTAGAATTCCCTAAGATACCACTTCAAATCAAACAAATTGAATAATATGTGCGAAAGTTGAGATATTAGCATGCTTAAAGAACTACCTTATTTCATGGGCATTGCATTACTGCAATCAGCTGTCAGTTATTGTAGCTATATAGAATGCAAGCACAAACATACGCTCGCGGGCGGCAAGGTCACGCGTTATCTGCACAACACGAGTTCATTAATGTGCTGCGTAAATCTAAAGTAGCAAAATGTAGCACAATTGTCACTGTTCACCCTTGTCAGTTTAGCAACACTTTAAATTATACTTTGCTTTATAAATCGTCGTGGAAAATGACCGCGAAAGCGTTATAACATAAATAGTTTTTTTTTCAGATTCGAAATAAAAGTTATTAATTTTATTATAATTCAGATATATCTTCTTTGTCTGTGCATTAGCAAGAAGGTATAAGTCTATTTAACACAATTATAGCAAGATGCATTAAAAGAATTATCAGAAAAAGTGTTAATAGTGTGTCCAAAATGTGGCATAAAAATTTCGATTGATGCATAAATTCGTGGCCCGAAAATTAGGTATAATAATTAGTATAGAGAATAATTTATTTGACAGATTGGTACCCCATTTATTTCTTTAGATGACTGTTCAGGTTTTTCCCCTCTAATAAAAAGTAAAAATTTTTATTTTTGCCGATTTTTTTTTACATTCTGGATCACTGTGGACTGGACCTATTTTTATTTTTTGTTTTTTTGAGTGGGTCGCTGTATGGTTTAGATTCACAACTGGACTCGATAGGTGGCTCTGCGATCGGTATATATGATTTTTTTATATCAGATCGACATATTTCGTGCGACAACAAGCAATGTCATCAAGCACGCTTCTTGAGCCACAACAAATGGCATTAGGGGTTTTCTTGTAAACGTATTTAACCATATCTAATTACGTCTCAATTCGTGAATTTTGTGGCAAAAAAAGTATCTTACATTTTTAATGTCCGATCATGACACGAGAATTCAACGTTCGTTCAGGACAACGCCTGCCGGGCTCGCTAGTAATAATAATAATAAATAATAAATAATAATAATAATAATAATAATAATAATAATAATAATAATAATAATAATAATAATAAGAAGGTCTTATGGCCTTAACTCTGCCAGAATAAATAAAGCATTATTATTATTATTATTATTATTATTATTATTATTATTATTATTATTAATTATTAATAATAATAATAATAATAATAATAATAATAATAATAATAATAATAATAATAATTGATTAGATTAATCTTTTAAGTTTTACAGCGTTTTGCTAATGATTGTTAAGATGTGTAGGGATAGAAATATTTAAGAGGTTAGGCATGTGATTTATTGTTTGTGTTGTATTTATGTGACAGATTCTGCTATTTTGTGACGTATAGTGTTTAATTCCATATAAACAAACTAATATTTTTAATAAAATTCTCAATACGAACTTTCAACAAGATAGATTTGCTCTTGTCGTTTCCACAGGGTAGTTGACATTTGACATTTACGACGTCAACTGGATAGCATGCACGCTCAATATGCGAGAATCGCAGGTCTAAATTCGGCTGAGGTTATTTCATTTTTCATAGTGTAACAGCTCTATATTATCTCTTTCTTCATAAAGTAAGTAACGCGGTGTGTCCTGTCCCACACATTTACAGCACGTCGAGCTTGGAATAAAATACCTTTGAGCAAAATGCATTGATATTTTTGCATCCCGTACAATTGATTGAGATGTCAAAGGAAATATTAGCAACGTTCCAATATTTATAGCTTTTTACTGTTTTGTGCCCGAACTCAAATCCATATAGGCGGTGTATGGTCCAATACAGCACTGTAAGAATCACTTACAATTCTTAAAATATTATTAAAAAGGCGTATATAAAAATTAATTCGAAACAACAATTTGGTATTCTTCATGACTTTAACAAGTGCTCAGATCACCATGCGTGGCAGATATTTTAGATTCGTAGCACATGAAACATATCGTAGGGTTAATAATCACGTGAATGCAGAGCCCCGCTTATAAAACAACAAATTATATTCAAATTTAAAGTATAATTAGAATACATTTTCGTGTTCCTGGTATTAAATAGGCGCTATTAGTTTGAAAGTAATGTAAAAGTGCGACTTTTTGTATATTATCTTACCTTATGGATGAAATAACTAAGGAACTAAAAACAAACAAAGAAAGGTGATATCGCATGGAAAATAAGGAAGTTAAAATAATATGTTATGAGGATGACGCACTTCTACTTGTTGAGAATGAAGATGACTTATAACGTTTATTTAATTTAACTGCAAGTGAATGTAGATACCGCACAAAAAAAAAGAAAGCTATATTTATAGATATCCGATACGTTGTAATATAATTGTCAATGTTCATATAATCGAACAAATATCAGAATTCCAATATTTAGGCAGTAATATAACTAGATATTCAAGTTTGAAAGGCGGGGGGTTTTATAAAAAAAATGAATAAAGCTAATAGAATTGCAGTATGTTTAAGAGACACAATATGACGAAATAGCTATTTGAAAAATGATGCCAGATCGTAATTTATAAATCAGTTATTAGACCAATATCGGTAAGTGTAGCCAAGACTGGGCCTAATATGCCTCTGACAAAGCGAATTTTGGAAACAATTGAATTGAAAATTCTGAGAACAATCGCGTATAAAACAATTTGGGACAGAATCCAAAGTCAACAAAGTAGAATTTAATTACATATGCTTTAGATAAAATAATCTATTGCACATTGGGCAGGAAAGAAAATGAAGTGATTATGTAAGACATGAGAATAGTCAACATTGCTAAGGCATGCATCATCGATCGCATCGTGGATCATTCTTCTTTGTGACTCCAACAGTAACGGATCAACTGAGAAATTGCTGGTAGCGTCGTGAGAAGCGAGGTCATTGGTTGCGCAGCATCATCTGTCTGTTTCATCATGCATCTGGCATCCATGTGGCCGTGACCGCCCAGATCTTCACTCTGAGTGCTCCTAAGTGGCTGCTTTAGTGTTTGTGTTGTGTATTGTGCCGCACTGAACATCGAGTGAGACTCAGGTAGCTAAATTTCCGCGAGCTTCGCGCTCTGCGCGAAATTCGTGCCAAGGTGTGTGTTAGTGAGTGGTAATAACTGCGGTAACAACTTTTAACTTTAAGGGTCAATTTCACCAACAGAGGTAACTGTATTACGTCATTTTCCCCGTGTATAATGCATAGCTTAAACTGGCGTAATACAGTTACCTCTTTTGGTGAAACCGACCCTAAGTGTTATCGCGAAACCTCGTGTTTGCAGGTAAGTCAGTGTTTAGCATATATAAGCCCCTGTTATTGGACTAAGCCTTGTGATAAAATCCAAGCACCATGGCTGCAGGAGGCGAGATTTACGACATAGATATGGAATTCCCGTAGCCTAGAACTAGAGAAATCTGGGAAAATGCACTGCGTAGTTTCGAGAAATATATTAATACTAAAAATTTCAAACCAGATATTAAAACTAGAAAAGTTGTTGAACAAATAAGAGGAATATTCTACGTAGTGTCAAACTACTTGCAGTCTTTCCGGGATTATAAACGTTCCGAGGCTGTCTATAGTGTGACCAATGAATATGTCGAATGGATAAAAAACCTACAAAATTACACAATTACTGCTTCGCAGTACCTTGCTAACATTTACGCAGAAATGAAAAATTTGGCTCTGGAAGTCCAAACTTCCTGTTTCTTTTCAGAAGAAGTGGACTAACCAGAGCCATAAAAAATATCAAAAGTGAAACCTGATAAAAAGAAACCAGTCAATAAACCCATATCACAGGCAGCCTTGGTACCAGCAGTACCAGTACAAAACAAGTTTTCAATACTTGCTGAACCCATCTATCAACTGATACTGCCAGTTCTAGCGCTCCGGCACCTGGGCCATAAACTTTGCCAGTTGGCTCTACTGCAACACTAGCGAAAGACCCCCATAGCGTACCTCAACCTAAAACTAATGACAAGGCCACAGAGCCTCAACCCAAAAGAGATCCCCGTCCCCCATCCATCACGGTTATGGGTCATGGGGATCTTTTTCAAATGAACAGAGAGATTAAACAAAGATAACGGGAGACTTAAAAGTAGTCAACACGTAAGAGGGTCTACGCTACTACACATCCAATGTGGCAGATCATAAAATACTGTTTGAATACTTCAAAGCCAAGTAAAGTAAAGTAAAGTAAAGTGATCCCATAACAGACCCGGAGGCCCTTGGGGTAGTAGGAGGATAAGGCTCCCACTTTTTCTAGACAATCGGCACTTTATGTCAGCCGGGTTGTCAGCCCTGCGTGACGGCCGCCTTTACCCCCAGAACAAGCGTCTGGTACTCATTTCCGTTAGAGGCTGAGTCGACCCCAGGGCCATAGTGCCGCCAGAGGGTTTGGGTCAGTTTAAAAATCCTGACCCCAACGGGACTTGAACCCTCGACCCTCCGGCTTGTAGCTCAGTGCCTTAACCAACTACGCTACGGCGTGCCCCACTTCAAAGCCAATGGTAAGCAATATTATACTTACCTACTCAAACAAGATCTGCCACTGAGGGTGGTGTTGAGGAGGCTTCCTGGTTCTACCCCTATACAATACACCCATGAAGAACTTCTCAATCTACAATTCCCAATCAAATCAATCAAACAAATCTCAAAAAAAAGAAGATGAAAGGCAAGTACCTTTCCCATTATTCATTATTGAATTTGACAATAAAAAAGTAGGCAAAGCTATTTATAACTTTAAAAGCCTCCTCTGCACAATTGTGGCAATGGAGCCATACAAGCCCAGATCTGGCCTGAAGCAATGCTTTCGGTGCCAGAAGTTCAACCGTACCTTTGGTGGATGCAGTCGCGCACCGCGGTGTGTAATTTGTGCACAAAACCATAACCACAAAGAATGCCCGGTGAAGGCAGGGGCTTTAACTGATAAAAGTAAAATTACGTTTGCCAACTGCAGTGCGACAGGGCATCCAGCGTCCTATACGAAGTGTCCGGCTTATGTGGCTGCACATGAAGCCTGCATGAGATCGCGCCACTCCTAAACAAACTCCAACAATAGCTACACCAAAACCCCGCACCTTTCAATCCCGACCAACAGATCATAACATATCATACAGCAGAATAATAAATCCTGGCACCGCGTCAGGAATCCAAACTAAAGCAAACATTGCTCAGGCACAGACTAAGGCTGTGCAAAATATACCTATGTCCAGGCATGGACAGAAACTTCTCGCAAATGTCGAGAGCATGACAGCGGAGCTTGGATCCCCTATGGATAGGTTTTTGTTCATGACTAACTTGGTGAATATGTGCTTCGGCGATGGTCCGTAGGTTCACACGAGGAGGTTATCTTAATGTCATGGCATTCAATGCCAATGATGCATCTAAACAGATTCATGAGCTAACTACTTTTATACAAGAGCGAGATGTAGAGATTCTTTTGCTCAATGAAACACACTTAAAGCCGAGAGACAATTTCAAAATTCCGAAATATCAAGTCTATAGATACGACCGCTTAGACGGTCCCCTTGGAGGCACAGCAATATGCATTAAAAGAATCATTGGCCATTGAGTGATCCCTATTCCGAGGCTTCAATTTATTGAAGCCACCGTCATCCTATTTCTAATATCGCATCGGGAACAATTTTTCACAGCAGCAATCTATAAATCACCGGCCAGACTACATACCAGACACGACCTAACTGTCCTAACATCTATCTCCCCTAGCTATCTGCTAGCGGGAGACTTTAATGCAAAACATCTCTTTTGGAATTGTCATGTCCTAAATGCGTCTGGTGGCATCTTACAGAACTTCTGTCAAATTTATAACATAGAAATATCCGCTCCAAGGGAACACACAATCTTCTGTAACAGAGCTTATGGTATTCGTACCGATATTTTTGACATCGTCCCTATCTCGTCACACGTCACCACAGTTATAGAGGCACTAGACTGAGACCACACACCCATACTGTTCAAAATGTCACCAGCTTTCTTATTGTCTACTCCCTTCAGTACACAACACACACACACACACACACAGACTGGCAGAGATTTAAACGCATGCTAAACGAATGGATTAATCCTACACTCTCTGTCCAGAATACAGAACAACTAGAAACTGCAGTCCTGAACTTTCAAGCTACAATCAAAACAGCCATGAATATGGCCACAACACGAACAAACCACACTATACAAACACGAATAAACGACCCAATACTTCAAAATTACTTGGTTATTAAAAGACTGTACCTCAAATTGTACCGGGATTTTGCCATCACCTGCACAAACAAATATACAACAGGTATGCTCATTTGGTGCGAACTCGTCTGGGAGATTTAAAGAACGCTGAATGGGATCTTTCCCTTCAGCGGTTTGCGGAAAATAAAACTCCTCCGTGGGAGATCTTAAAAAGGTGTCCGACGGAGTAGGGCTCCGCCTCCTCCTTCGGCAATTGAGTCAACTGGAACCTAGGAATATCTCCCTAGGGAGAAGGCTCAGGTTCTAGCTGACCATCTCGCAGATAGGTTCAAACCTCATTAGCTCACTACCCCAGCCCATGAAGCTAAAGTATACCAAAATGTAAGTACACTTCTGGAGACACCCATCCCATTCATCCGTCCTGAAATTCGACTCTCAGAATTGAGAGATATCGTTCATCAACTTCCTATCCAACGTGCAGCAGGTCATGACCGCATCACAAACTTGGCGGTCATGCACCTACCTAACAAAGCTCTTCTCCTTCTCCTACAAATAGTGAAACTTTGCTTTCAATTCCAATTCTTCCCTGAAGTATGGAAGAAAGCAAAGGTTATCACTATCCCTAAACCAGGCAAAGATCCTACACGACCAGACAATTTCTGTCCAATCAGTCTGCTGCCAATACTAAACAAATAACGGAGAAACGTATTTTGGCAGGACTCAAAATTGAAGTCTCAGCAAGAGCACGTATTCCTAATTATCAGTTTGGCTTTAGAAAATCACACAGTACTCCGCTTCAGTTAGCAGGACTGATTGACCATATTGTCACGGGATTCTACTCCAAGAAATGTACTTTGACAATATTCCTTCACATTGAGAAAGCCTTTGACACGACTTGGATAAATGGATTGATCTATAAATTAATCAAATTTAATATTGCCGTCAATTTAATTAAATTAATTGCCAAACAACTCAGTAACAGACAATTCTATGTGTCGGTTAATGGGTAAAACTCAGACTGCAAACCTCTACTAGCGGGGGTTCCTCAGGGTGCAATTCTCTCTCCCATCATATACACATTATATGTGTCAGACTTTCCATCCCATCCTAATGTCCATATTGCAACCTTCGCTGATGATACATGTATGTATCATCAGTCATCTTTCCGTGGATTGCGTCGACGCATCCACTACATACACTACATCCAAACAGCCCTAAACAACACCCTTAACTGGCTACGTCTGTGGAATATCCAACTGAACATCAACAAAACTAAAGTAGTTTTGTTTCGGAAAACCCATAGACGTCCTCCTGTCCAACTTACTCTAGGAGCATAACAACTCCACTATGAGGATTCAGTCAAGTATCTTGAAGCCCATTTACGCTTACCATCAGGATCAAGCTTGCATTATATAAATCCGTGATCAGCAGCATGTTGTTGTATGGCTGTGAGGTCTGGAGTATCCTCGCTGCCTGTCATAAAACGAAAGTCCAGATTATTCAGAACAAATGCCTCATAATTATCTCTTCACTTCCAATGTACACGAGGATTGCAGACCTACACAACCATGCTTAGATTCCCTATATTGGGACTACAATTGAACAAAATGTGATTAACATGTACAATGTTATCATAAATCACACCAACCCAACTGTTCGCAATACATGACATATGCTACAAAAACGTGATATCCACCGAAGCATATTTCCCCAACTCCCGTTGATGGCCCCATGAGATGAGTGCTGTTAAACAGCTAGAGTAGTGTGGCTCATTCCGCGCCGTCGGCTTTCGGACTCTCCGCTTGTCCAGCGAGCGTGGTTTCCGATATCCTACTCTAGTGAGGATAACTCTTCACCTAAACCATATCATGTCAAATCTACGGCTAAACACCAGCGCCGTTTAAACGCGAGAGTTAAGTGATTACAACTCCAAACTGGCAAACGCCTATGTAATTTTGCTACCAAGGAGCCGCAATTGAGTTTCCAATGCAGTAAGCGTTGCCGCCATTAGCAGTAGTAGTAGTAAGGAATGCATTACCCTTGGAGAGAAGGAGGCCAGGACGACAAAAATGGAAGGTTGAGTTAAGTTAGAGGCGATTTATGAAATAAGAATAGACAAACTAACATTGAAAGCAACAACAAGAAGAAAACTTTGCTGGCCGAGTGAAATGTAAGGTCTCTCGATCTCAACTCTGCGAGTTTAAATATAGGCAAATTATTATTATTAAGTCATCGCTGTGGTCTCCAGGTAGAGTGCAGCCTTGTCACGCAGCGGGCCCGGGTTCGATTCCCGGTCTGGAGAAGCTCCTGGATGAGGTTTTTCTCGGGATTTTTCCTCACCTGTAAGACAGATGTCACGAAAACTTTAAGGCCCAAACGGTCCCCGAAATCATATGGGCATCATCACCACCCTTATCATTATCATCATCATCACCGTCATCCTTAACCGGTGTGGAAAGCAACGGAAAGCTAACACACCTATAATTCCCTAGTAAAGCTTGCAAAGCATAGCATGAAATGCTATGATTGCAGTGAAGGATCTGCCCTAGGGCAGATATTATGATCATCAACTGTATCATCCTTCCATATGTTAGTCGTAGAAGAACCGTTGTGAACTGAATTAAATGCTGGTATTCTCTAGCCATCTCTTCATCGGACGACCCAATGTTTCTTATTATGAGGTTGATATAATAATAATAATAATAATAATGATCTCTATCTATCTTCGGGTTTTTACAGCTGCTGCCGTCTTCCTGTGCTAAACCTCCAAAGCCTACGGTCTTGGGCATCTTCGATGCTTAGCCCTCTAGCTTGCATTACTGTCTTTATGTTTTCCTTCCATGTTAACCTTGGTCTTCCTCTTTTCTTCTTTCTGTTTAGATGCCATTCATATAGTTGCTTCGGCCATCGCTCATCTTCCATTCTTAAAACATGTCCTAACCACTTTAATTCCTTTGCCTCAATTCTTTTAATTATGCTTTCTTCTGCTTCCATTATGTTTCTAATTTCCTTATTTGTGACACGTTCTAATTTAGACTTTCTGGCACTTCTTCGTAAATAATCCATTGATACAGCTATTAGTCTATTTTTGTAGTACTTATTGATTGTCCATACCTCACTTCCGTACATTGCAACAGATTCCACCAATGTTTTACCAATATATTTTTTTGTGTCTTTCCAAATATGCTTATCCCACCATATGGAATTTAATGATGATATAATAATAATAATAATAATAATAATAATAATAATAATAATAATAATAATAATAATAAGGAAGTTCGGATAATTTAGACCCCTGTTTTGAATTTGTTGTTTTTCTTCTTTTAATTAAGGGATTTGAATTTTGTTTAAATACAGCGATTATCATTAGTATTGTAAATATGAAATAGCATTGTTATTTTATTCAAATACTGAAACACCTTCATAATTTATAAACTTTTTTACGTTACAAGAATGATCCATTTTAACTGCCATATCCGCATAAAGTGGACCCTTAGCTTTTAGTCTAATTTTATGTTATTTACTCTATAAATGTATACAGATAGGCACATATTAATGTGAAAATATAAATGACTGATCATAAATTAAAAGCGTTGATATTTATTTAATGTTTTGAAAAATTATTGATGATTATAACATTCGCAACTCATTCAACTGCAGAAAACTACGGTCTTTGGGTTTAGTAAAATTACAAGGATATATTGCATTATTTAAGTGAATGGTTTTACAGATAGCATCATCATTGATAAAATATACTTATTTGCATAAAGTGGACCAGGTCCTCGTGGAGGGTCAACATTAACCGAATTATTTTATGTTTCATTATTTTATACAGCCATCATGTCACAACATAGTATCAAACCAAACCCGTCAGTATATTAAAACAGATCTCATAATATAATATATTTAGGAGTTTTTCAACAATTGTAATATTCAATTAAGAAATTAAGAATTGATTTTTAGCTTGAAAAACTTTAAGTGATCATTTTCCTCTTCGTACAAAGAATAAAAGACACTGCCTTGCTCGTCAAAGTTGATGAGGGGAAGAAGTTAAAATATTTTCTGTTCGAGATCAGCTTCAATTAAAGAAGATATTAACAGGGTCCACTCAAACAGGAGGGTCCACATTACCCGAACTTCCCTATAATAATAATAATAATAATAATAATATTTTTTTCTTTGGTTTCTCTTCGTCGCCAAAATGATTGGTGGTGAGAATTTAATTATAATAATTTATTTAAGATTTAATTACAATTTTCATGAATAATTAGGCATAATATTAAAACTTCGAAAAAGGCTCGTTAATATGAGTAGACATATATTTACCAAAATTTCCCACATCCGATGTGATCAAATATCTTCAATATTATTAAAATAAAACTTAGGGCAGCCTTAAAACATTTTCACATTTTGAATCAGAAAGCAGCTCATAGGAAACGAAAGAGGCTACTTCAATTTGTATTTGACTGTTCTGCACTTAAATTTTTAAGAAATGTGAAGCTCAACCGTCTACAATCTGCATTTGATAGTCTTAACTGCAGAGATGAAGTTTATGAAGCGAGATTGGGTATGATATTAAAAGAATTGTGATTGTCTAAATTATATTAACTCCCCCCTTTTTTTGAAACGATGCCAAATAACGGAAAGAAAATATTTATTATGCAGTGAATTCCAGAACGTCATTCGGATGAGAACTTTATTTTCTTTTAATGCAATTTAATTTTCCCTTGTGATATTGTTGAATGAGAGATGCAGTTGAATGTATTTAATACGTAAACTTTCAAGATGAAAATATTATTTTGCGCTCTCCTAATTACATTAAACAAGACTCTTCTGCCAATGCAGTGGGATATTAAAAAAACACCAGAAATGCGCAGTGTGTTATATATAGAACAAATAACTGCTGCTTTAGAGAAGAAATCCTATTCCACAATTTCGCTGTTTCATCGCTGTGGAGCGTCATTATACACCATTTACCAAAAAGTAATAGGCCATCTTTCTAAAAAATGTTCTTATTGTTTTCGATCTTTTTAGAACATCGTGGAACCACCTCATCCTCCTATGAGGGATGCCTACGTTGCTGCCTGTAATCTGATTTTAGTTCATGTGAGGCCAGGAAGTTTTAGTCGCTCGTCGATGTGCGGCCCTCAAATTTTTAAGTAATCATCTATGTGCGGTCATATATTACTTCAATTACGCCATGAACACAAACAAAGTTTTGCTTGTATTGTATTTTGCAGACTTATAAATATCTATAACGGTATGTAAAATTAATTACTAAATATGGTATATAACGGACAATTAGAGGAACTTCGGATAATGTGAACCCCTATTTTGAATTCGTTGTTTTTTTCTTTTAATAAAGGGATTTTAATTTTGTTTAACTACAGTGACTTCTTTTACACATAGCATCCTTATTGATGAAATATACGTATTCGTGAAACGCCGCGTGGAAGATCCACATTAACCGAAGTCCTATGTTATGTTTAATTACTTTATACAGCCAACATGTCACATAATATCAAACCTAACCCGTGAGTATATTAAAACAGCATGTTATAATATAACACATACTTACTTACTTACTTACTTACTCACTGGTACTATAGAACCCGTAGGTTCAAGGCAGCACGGACATAAGCTCTCCATACATACCTATCTTGAGCTAATGCTTTACAATCATTCCCTATATAAACTACTTCCCTCAAATCATAGTTAATGTTATTCTCCCACCTCATTCTTGGTCTACCAACTGGGCGTTTTCCCTCTGGCTTTCCTACAATAAACTTCCATGCAAGTCTTTCATTCCCCATACGTGCAACATGTCCTGCCCATCGCAGTCTACGAGACTTAACTGTTCTTATTATATCTGGCTTCCTATATAGACCATGTAGTTCATTGTTATGTAGTCTTCTCCATTCACCTGTCTGTTCATCTCTCTTGGGTCCAAAAATGTTCCTAAGTCCTTTATTCTCAAATACTTGTAATCTCCTTTCCTCTCTTAAAGTAAGAGTACATGTTTCGCACCCATATAATATAACTGGTAAAATAATAGTTTTATACATTTTCAGTTTAACGTTTTTTTGAAAGGAGTTGGGACATCAAGAGTCTCTGCAATGCATAATAACATGCATTTCCAGAATTGAGCCTATGTTTAATTTCCTTGTGCATCTCATTCCTGTTTATGATTATTGTTCCTAGGTATTTGAATTCAGCGACTTCCTCAAAATTTCCCTCACTTGTCATTAGCTGTCCATTTCAATTATTTAATGAATTTCTACATGTGATCATATATTTAGTTTTATTGATATTTACTTCCAGTCCTAATTTCTTAGCGTTACTCAATAGTGTGTGCGTGTTGTCCTTTAGTATCTCCTCGCTATCGGCCAACAATACTACATCATCAGCATTAAATAACAGCTTATTAATACCATTGAGTTTTAAGTCTTCCTTATTCTCCAAAGATTTAATGGCATGCTCTAGTACAAAATTAAATAGTGGAGGAGATAGTGCATCTCCTTGCTTCAACCCATTCTGGATTTCAAAAGTGTCCGAAAACTGTTTGCTACACGCACCCTAATCTTTGAGTCATTTAGACACATTCGTACAAGTCTAACTAACTTTTTAGGAATTCCGAACTCCAGCAGGATACTATATAACTTCTCCCTCTTAATTGAATCATATGCTTTTTTGAAGTCTACGTATAGTTGATGTACAGTACCATTATATTCGTATTTCTTTTCTAAAATCTGTCTTGTACCAAAAATCTGATCTGTTGTAGACCTGTTTCTTCTAAATGCACATTGATGATCTCCTAGAATGTCATCAATATAGGGAATAAGTCTGCTTACTAATATATTTGTTAGAATTTTGTACGAAGTTGAAAGTAATGAGACGCCCCTGTAGTTGTTGCAATCAGTTTTATCTCCTTTCTTATAAATTGGTACGATAATTGATACTTTCCATTCATCTAGAAGAGCTTCTTTTTCCCAAATCGTACTCAGTAAGCAGCGTATTTTGTCCATCAATTTTTCTCCCCCTGATTTTATCAGTTCTGCTGGGATCTCATCTGAACCTGATGCTTTATACATCTTCAATTTTTCAATCGCCATTTCAACCTCTAATGCACTTGGCTATGCGACTAGCATTTCTGCTGTCTGCAAATTATCCTCCTCAATGTCCTGTTCTGTATGTACATTTAATAGCTGATTAAAGTAACTTTTCCATCTATTTAATATATGCCCTACCCCTGGAATCTGCAATCATATCCCCATTTTCATTCCGAATTATGTTTGTTCTAGCCTGAAACCCTTTCTTCTCTATACTAATTCCCTGATATAATTCTCTAATGTTCCTATTTTTTGCATTCATTTCAATATCATTCATCTTCTCTCTCAAATATTCCCTCTTTTTACTCTTTAGTAGCTTGGTGGTTTCCCGTCTAATACTACCCAATTGCTCTAAATTTACCTCATTTGGCTCGTGTAACCATTTCATTTTTGCTAGCTTTCTTTTCTTTACAATGTCGGCACATTCCTCATCAAACCATTCCTAGTTTTGCCTCTTTTTTAAACAACCAATGCTTTCTGATGCTGACAATTTAATAGTATCTCTTATAGCCTCCAATTATTTATTTATATCAGTTTCTTCTTCGTTTGCCATATTGTCATCAGAAGATTCCAGTACTTCAAATCTAGTAGCAATTTTGATTTGGTATTCTTGCCGCATTTCATCATTTTTCAAGATTTTTAATTCAAATTTTAGAGAATCATCTTTAGCGTTTGTTCCTCTCATAGGCGATAGACGTCTGATTTTCACTCTGACCAGATGATGATGCGAATTGCAATCTGCCCCTCGAACTGATTTAACATCGTTGATGCTACTGTGCCAGCGTTTATCCACTATTACAAGATCTATCTGGTTCCGAGTTTCTCCATCTGGGGACGTCCAGGTGTATTTATGAATATCCTTATGCTGAAATGTTGTGCTCTTAACAATGAGATTCTTTGATGTGGCAAATGTGACTAATCTAACCCCGTTTTCGTTACTATCTTTATGAAGACTGAATTTCCCTAGTGTTGGTTTTAATTTATCTTCCCGCCCCACTTTTGCATTAAAATGTCCTAAGACAATTTTCATATGATATCGTGAAAGGCTATCAAATAAGCATTCTAATTCTTCATAGAACTCATCCTTGATCTTGTCATCTTTATCTTCTGTGGGGGATGTACATTTATAATTATAAAATCATGTTTTTTACCCTTTAGAATTATGTATGATACCCTAACACTAACAAACTTAATATCTCGGATGGCGGGTAGGATCCTCCTTCTGACTAAAAAACCCGTTCCAAATGCAGGTTTTTCTGCACCCATAATGTAACACATATAGGAGATTATTCAATATTTATAATATTCAATAGCAAAAATTAAGAATTGATTCTTAGCTTGATAAGTTTTTAAATTGTATTTTCATAAATATCACAAATAAACACTTCTTCGCACAAAGAATAAAATAAACTGGTCTTGAACACGTCAAAGTTAATGAGAGGAAGAGGTTAAAATACTTTCTGTTTGATTGTAGCACCAATTAAAGAAGATATTAACAGGGTCCACTCAAATCGAAGGGTCCACATTACCCTACCGTCCTCTAATATAAGATTAGGATGACTTCATGGTGTTACGTTTTAAAGTTTAACAACAAAAATATAATGGTATATTTATTTTTTTGTTACATTTTTGTGTTTAAGACCCAAAATACAAATCCTTAAATTAATTTCCTAGTTTTAGTCATCATCACACCAAGGCTCTATGTGCTATGGATTACTTCACTGACACCGAAATAAATAACCCCGAGGATATGTGTATTCTGCACCAAATAACATGCACGCCAGGGGTGGGGGTTAAGTACTCTGCTCTCATAATAATTGGCGCACTCACTACAGATAAGATAATGTACAAACCAGTTCAGAACTGCGTCTTTGAAAATACGTGCCCTGTAACAGAAATGTAATAGTACCGTAAAATGCACTGTCCCCACTGATCAGACTTCATGTAACTAAGGGATCGAAAACTGTACAGAAAGAGAAGCGCACTCACAGTGAGTATCTAGACGCGCGGGCCTGAAGAACGCAATGGTGAAATGTGACGTCACATTTGGGTAAACTCAGGTATCTAATCCTGCAGCATATTATTCAAAATTTCTGGCAGCTCTTAAACCTGTTTTTCTACTCGAATTTTCAACTCAGCCCAACTGGACTATTACCGCTGTAGTAAAAACATCCACCCTCTCAGGTATACACTCAACTAGTTTGTGCAAGACATTCATTAGAATGCATCACCAATTCTCGTACTGTCTCACCAATTGCGTCGCATTTCCCGAGACCTTAATCACCGTCCAATTCATCCAAAAGATGTTCTATGAGATAAGGTCAGGACTCCGTTCGATGAACACTATTGTCTGCATATTAGTATGTGAAACATACTAGCAATCTTTCAGTATAAACACACAATCCTGTTGCTGTTTCAAACGCTTGCCCGATAATAACCATTGCTGTTGCTTTTAAATATTCATGTATTAGGGTTTTGATATCTGTTTTGGTTAGACCTTTAATTTCTAGAAACGTTCGTCATTCTCAGTGTCCATCGACCTTCCACTTAAGCAGATTAAATGCTACTATTGATTTGTATATGTTTAATTTCACGACTGTTAGACACCCCTCTGAAGTGGTAGCTCACAATTATGCACTTATCATAGTCTGACAGCTCCGCAACACGCGCCGTCTCTTTCTCAAATGTTTATTTTACTAGTGAAAAACATTAACGTTCTTTTCAAACAACTACGTCTTTATATATAAATATATACTAGAGATGGCCCAGCGGTCGAAATTCGACCACAATTTTTTTTAAGTTTGTCAGAAATACGTCATTAACATTATTTTTCGATTTATTTTAAAAATACAAACGATAGGAAATATGTGGTATAACTTGGCTAAGCCATATTTAAAAAACAATAACTCGTCATTTGACATTTCTATACTAATTATACTATTTAAATTTGTATTTGGCCTATTACTATGTGTACGGGAATATATTATATTCCTTCTTCTTTGTCTCTCACTCCATCCCGTCTATGTACTATGTCGAGGCGTAATGGAAGTAGGTGCGAATATGTAAATATACAAAAAATATGTAATGAAATTACTGAAACAAAGATTAGATAGGGTTTAATTTTAATTTAAATAATAAAATGTACTCACTTTTTTAAATCAGTAATAATAAACCACTAATAATAAATACACGAGAGTAAGTCAATTCGCATTCTGCTGCATAATTTTCTTTTTCACTTTCAGTATAAACATAAACAAATGAATGAGTACACAAATGAATAATACACTTAAATGTCTTAGAGGTAATTCATTTTATTTTTTTTAATTTAATTTATTTGTAACACATATGATACATGCATTTTATTTTTCTGCACTCCTTCTCTACATGCACTTTAATTATACAAAATATCACAATCCTCCGTGATCGCAATCTGCATAAAAAGGGGTACAAAGTGTTTCCTTCGCGTATCAATATATAGATAAAGTTTCTGTACGTGTGTTTCTCACTGAACTCCTCCTAAACGACTGGACCGATTTTTTAAAATATTTTGTGTGCGTCTGATTTGGATCCTCGATGGTTTAGATTCGTCCCGCGCCGTAGCCGAGCGGTTAAGGTAGGAAGCCTTGGCGCAGAGCTACGGGACTTGCGCTGGTTCGAGTCTCCATGGGGGAAGAAATTTTCTCATGGTATTTCGGCCAGTATGGGACCGGTGCCTACCCAGCATCGTGAGGCAATTGGGTAGCTACAATAAGTAGCGGCTCCAGGTTGAGGAACCAGCTATAACGGCTGGGGGACTCGACATGCTAACCACATGTCACCCCTACACTGGCTGTTGATCATCTACCTCTGTGATTGACACATGTGGATGTGAAGGGCCAGCAGCCGGCTGGTAAAATGGCAACCGCTGACAAGTGGAAAGACCCTCAATCGGAATCGGATGGTTTAGATTCACAATTGGACCCTCTAAAACAATTAGGCGTAGGAGTTCACCTGAAGTGAAAATTTAAAAATCGCTCTAGCGGTCACATTTTTCGATTTTTCACAACGAAGCTCGATATATCCTATTAAAATAAACCAAGATAAGTATTACCAAAAATTAGCGAAATCCAGCGATTAGAAGTGGAGGTTTACTTGAAATCCGAAATTTAAAAAATGCCTACACGAACCGATTTTGATGAGATTTTTTGTGTGTATGAGTGGGTCCCCGGATATCTTAGATTCACAATTGGACCCCGATAGATGACACTGCAATAGAGTTATTGGATGTTTTATGTCAGATGTGAAGATATCTGCATTACCGAAATATTCCGTGCGACAACAATGTAACGTCATAATGCACACTTCTTGAGCTACAACACATGGCAGTGCGACGTTTTCTTGCTAACTTATTAATTAGTGAATTTTATGGTAAAAAAAGTAACTTATATTTGTATCGTCCGGCTATGACACAGAATTGAACGTTCGGGCAGAACAATGTCTGCCGGGTCCGTTAGTATTAAATAAAGTGGAAAGGTGGGTGCTGAATTACGTTTTGTTATATAATGTATTATAGGCACATTGGATGAGAATGTATAATTAAATTCAATATGAACTACTATATAACCTTCCAAGAGCTACATCACTTCGTGGCAATAATTATAAAGTTGATTGAAATAGTAATCCGTCAACTTCATTAGCAAATATGTGGACAAAGGTGCCGGTTGTAAGGTAAAATGTTTATGTCAGGAGGTGAATTCATAACGTAAGCAAAATTTGTCAGCCAGAAATTGCGTAAACTAACTGAATTTCTTAGGAAGTCGAATTTATGGTCTGATGTTGTTGGTTTACTGAATATATTGATTAAATCTTGTAATCATTGTGACGAAATCATTGTGAACACAAGACTACTAGAATAATTTTCAAATTGTAGGTTGTAGGAAAACCTCCTAATGACCCTATTTTGCTTGTTTACGGAATTATTTT
The DNA here is from genome assembly GCA_030220185.1 of Diploptera punctata. Classification (NCBI taxonomy): domain Eukaryota; kingdom Metazoa; phylum Arthropoda; class Insecta; order Blattodea; family Blaberidae; genus Diploptera; species Diploptera punctata. The sequence goes on along the minus strand of JASPKZ010005286.1, from coordinate 32,868 downwards.
TTTATAAGAAAATCGTGTTGACCAACACACACACACACACACACACACCACACCACTTTTGAGTAACACTAAGAATTGGTACCGGAAGTAGATATCAATATAACTAAATATACGATAACACACAAAAATGCGTTACACAATGGAAATGGACAGTTAATGACAAATGAAGGAAATTTTGAAGAAGTGGCTAAATTTAAATACCTACAAACATACCAACAAGAATGAGGTACACAAAGAAATTATAAATAGGCTCAATTCTGGAATTGCATGTATATTATTTACAGGTAGTATTGGAATTATTTATCATATTCATTATTATTTTAATTTTATTACTGTTTTTATGCATTACAAGGACTCTTGTCATCGGAACTCCACTCAGAAAAAAATTAAATTGAAAATATATAAAACTGTTATTCGCCTAAGTTATGTTATATGGATACGAAACATGGACTTCTAATTTAATGGATAATAAAAGATTAAGAGTATTAGACAATACAATTGTTAGGATTTTTTTACCAATAAGACATGAACAGAAGGCGAATAGAGAAGACTGCACAATAGTGAACTACATGATCTTTATGGGAAATTAGGTATAATAAGAACAGTTACGTCTCATATATTGCGATGGGCAATACATGTGGCACGTATGAGGAATGAAAGAGGCGCATCCAAACTACGTGTACAAAAACCAGAGGGATATCGCCCAGTAAGTAGATCAAGAATGAGGTGGGAGAAAAATATTAACATTATTTCAGGGAAGTAAATTATACAGGGAAGATTCGAAAGCATTAGGTATCGATAGGAATGTTTGGAGAGCTTACGTCCGCGCGGCCATAAAATCTACAGATTCGATAGTGTCAGCGAGTTAGTTACCTTTTAGTTTTAAAAAGTCGTAAATATGTTTCATTTGACTAACTAAAATTTTATCTTTAAGGTTAACCGTCACACTTAATGGTTCGAATTTTCTAACTAAACAACTAGATGTTACATTTTTATTTAACATAATGCCGAGTTTCGTTGTGAAATAAAAGCAATTTTTTTTTCTAGAGAAGTTTTGAAAGTTTAGCTTCAGGTTAATCCCGTTTCTAAAAATCCGATTTTGTTGGTTAATCTCGATCTTACTCTCCTTAATTGATTGTTATATGCCAAGTTTAGCTGCAAAAAAGTGTGTTCGCTATAGCGTTAACAGACACACACACAATAATGCATACATTATATTGAATTGGATTGGACTGTATATTCTCTATATCACAAATCATTGATAAACGCAATGAATTTAATAGCCTACATACATATCATTTAAAGAGGCATTAGACACGGTAGAAAAAAAAATTATGGATAATTATTGAAAGAAAAGGAATACCATTACATCTAATATCAATAATTAAAATAATGTATAGTCAAATAATATTGCAAGAGTAAATGTCGGCAATGGAATATTTAATGATAACAGAAATTGACTTTGTTGGAACAGATCACATCCGAACAAAAATAACTATAAATAATACAACATTTGAACAAGTTCATGAATTCAATTATCTAAGCTACAATATTTCATATCAAGATTCAAATAATTCCGAAAATGAAATAACATTTTTTTTCAATTAACTGGCAAAATCATACGAAATACATTCACGAAAGTATATTAAAATTCTACAGAACGTTAAAGTCCAACCGCTGAGTCTCCTGACCTGACATTTAGTATGTTGAAGGGGTAAAGGGACAAATTAGCCCTCTTCTGACATTAAGGAAAAAGTTTAATAGGGGTGGACGTCTAACACAGCCAATCACTGCTCTTGACGCCGCTAGTAAGGTTTGAAATTGCTGCGTTGTTGTCGGATGTATTTCTGCTAACCTCGTACATAAAACGGCCCCTCCCACTGAATACAAATATCAGCGAACACTGTCGTGAAAACGTCAGGGCCCGGGACTCAGCAGCAACGTCGGGTAATTTGGACCCCTGTTTTCTTTTTTTAATTAAGAGATTTTAAATTGTTTAATTACAGTGTTTATGATTAGTGTTGTAACTATGAAATAGCATTGCTATTTATTCAAATATGGAAACATCTTCATAATCTATTAACTATTTTTACATTACAAGGTCCACTTTAACCTCCATATTCGGATAAAGTGGACCCTGAGTCCACCTTAGCTTTTAGGCTATTTTTAGTGTATTTGCTCTGTTAATTTATACAGATAGGCACAGATTAATCTGAAAATATTTATTACTGATCATAATTAAAAAGCGTTGATATTTATTTAATGTTTTAAAAAAGTATTGTTGATTATAACATTTACACGTCATTCAACTGAAGAAAACGACGGTCTTTGGATTTAGTAAAATTACAAGGATATTAAATAAAATTAATTAAGTGAATGTTTTTTACAGACAGCATCCTCATTGATAAAATATACGTATTCGTGTAAAGTGGTCCAAGTCCTCATGGAGGGTCCACATTTACTGAATTCCTTTGTTATGATAGTTTATACAGCCGCCATGTCACATATTATTAAACCAAACCCGTCAGTATATTAAAACAGCATTTACATATTTTTTTTCAACACTTGTAATATTCAATAGCAGAAATTAAGAATCGATTCTTAGCTTGAAAAACTTTTAAAGTCCTCATGGAGGGTCCACATTTACTGAATTCCTTTGTTATGTTAGTTTGTACAGCCGCCATGTCACATATTATTAAACCAAACCCGTCAGTATATTAAAACAGCATTTACATATTTTTTTTCAACACTTGTAATATTCAATAGCAGAAATTAAGAATCGATTCTTAGCTTGAAAAACTTTTAAAGTGGTCATTTTCGTAAATATGACAAATAAAACCCTTCTTCGCACGAATAACAGAAACTGGCCTTGAACCGTCAACGTTGATGAGGGTAAGAAGTTAAAATACTTTCTGTTCGAGGGCAGCACCAATTAATGAAGATATTAACAGGGTCCATTCAAACAGAAGGGTCCACATTACCCGAATTTCCCTATACTACCTACATTTCATACGGTTCAGAAAACTGGGTCTTGAGAACATCCCAGAGGAGGAGAATTGAAGCAGCAGAGATGAAGTTACTTAGACCTCTTTCAGGATACTCTCTTCTTGACCATAAAACAACGAATATATTCGTCAAGGACTAACTATCGGTAATGTATTTGATATTATTGACGATTACCGGCCAAACTGGGATTTCTATTTACAACGCATGCAACCATCAAGAATTCCATTATAGTCATATAGATGCAGACCAGATGGTCAACGAAGAATTGAAAGACCAAGCAAGCGATGGAGACAACAGCTATAAATTCTAGAGATGGAACGGATCAAGTGGTCCAATCGTTGAAGCTCCTGATGTATTATCGTCATTTCTAGTGGCTAGTAAATATGATCGAAGAAAAGTAGATTGTATCATAAATATTCCCATGGGTAAGTTCTACAACTTGAATAGATAGATCCCTGTGGAAATCGGTAATATTGGTTCGACAGGTCCTGAATCATATGGTCCATATGGTTAGTTTGTTTCTATATTAGGTTACTGTTGGATTGTTGGATATATCTGCTACGAACATATGGTGAGCTCCTTCACATGATAATTTTTCAATTATAAACTTTCAATGATTTTTAATGTACAGTTGTGATTCTTACCTCTGAAGTAAATCGTGTTCTCACAGTTTCCTCATTCAAAATTCTATCAACATCACTATTACTTTGTTACGCCGAGAGTAGTAGGCAGTGGGGACTATAGCACTGTTCGCATCGTCACTAAATAATTTCTTTGTGAGAGCATCCATTCTTTCATGAAGTATAGGAGGACTGTAGCGTAAGTATAATGTTATTTTAAAAAAGGGTCAATTGTTGTTTGGAGAATATATTTGATTTATGGTCCCAAAATATAGAAAAATATCGAAAAACTGAATGAATTAGAAGAAAAAATACGAGAAACGGCGAAAAAGATTAATTATAAGTGCAGATAGAAGTAATCTAAAAGACTGCAATCAATTAAGATTGCAATTTAGATATTCCAATTCAAATTTTATATCCTTAAAAATAAAAAAAATATAAATGTATTTCAAAGCTCTTGATCTGCTATAAATTTATAAACTAATACATTATTCCCGAAACTCATAATGCAATCAATTAAAATTGAATTTTGATATATACCCCCTTTAAAGTAAAACTTCATTAGTGCAATTCAAAGTCAAGAATTCGCTATAAATTTTATAAACTAACATACTATGCCAGGAGAATACTTATAAATTGAGCGGTGCGTGCGAAAGCTCTCTAATAGAGAGTTTATAACAGTACGTAATGTAATGCCTCCTGCGTTCCCTCAGTACTCTGTAGGGGATAAAAACTTATAGAACGTATTTTTACTTTAAACATTTTTTTTTCAAAATTGACAATTTAGGATTGGCTCATAAAAAATAAACGTGTAATGTATAAAGGTACTTTTAAGAAATATTTTGTTCCTATTATAAACCCAACTGGATTTCTTAGGCTTAAAGGACCTTCGGGACTTGGAAAATCTGGTAGCGTTTATCTAGCCGAGCGTTAGTATGAGGATGTTCCGTATACATGTTTTGAAATAAACAAATGGAGTCTTATTTTAAACTATTTTATTACTAAAGTATAAATAATTAGAAACCCTAAGTAGTCTAGCCCTAAATCTAATCTAAGCCTATATTAAAAACTACAGTACTTTGTTGGGGGGTTGAGAAGAGGGAGTTGTGGAATTTACAAACCTAACCTAATCTACATGATTAAAAAAAATTGTTATATCCCTGTATGAAAATTTAATATCAAAACAGTTAAGGTAATTGATTCGTTTTACAAAAAGGTATGGACTACATATTAAGAAAAATGGTCGGTGACTTACCCTTCAGCCGTTTACACACACAGACAGACACGAGACCCTCACTTCTCAAGTGTTATATACTATTTTTGACCTCGAATTACCCTAACTGTACTCACTAACATTCCAATGAACTAAATGTAGGGATGTTTACAGTTAGCTTAAGCAAACTTTGCTCTGAACTATATCATGTCTAAACTCTATCTCAAAACACTTTGCTTGAATAATTAAAATAATCTATAAAACAATTAAAAAATTATATAAAGGACTATGTATTCATAACAGTTCCATTGAGGTTATTGTTAAATATTTGAAAAACAATAAAATGTTGTACCTGTTGTGGCAGCCTTCCTTAACACATTATATGTGCATAATATATTCAGCTAGGCCTTTCGGAACCGGTTCCATTTTCAAGGCTCTTCATTGGTTTTATTTAACGGATATATTGTAGTGTGGGTTGATCTGGTAGGGTGTGTTCTCGTTCAGCAGATTGTCGTTTCTTGTTTGCATTATGATTTCTTTTTCTTTTTAAGGTGTTTATTTATCTGTTTTCGTTTTCTCTATGCTTTATTGAGAGGGTATTTTCCATTGTGTTGAATTGATGACCTTAGCGAAACTTAATTTGCCTCCATTTTTTATTAAATGAGTGAAATTCTCGTTATATCTTATTTTAAAACTCCTGCTTGTACGTCCTATATAAACTTTATTACAACTATTGCATTTAAGTTGATACGCTCCTTTATTGATGTGCATGTGGCTGTCTTCTATTTTATTTTGATATAAAGTTGTTTAGTTTATTTTTAGTTTTGTATGTTTTTTATTGTATTGGCCAGTTTCATTGTTTAATTTCATGTATACATATGTGAGGGTTATCCATTTTGGTTTATTTTCACTTGTTTCTTTGTCCAGTTTAGTTTTATTTGTTAATTCTTGTTTTCTTTTTTGTTTTCTTATTTCTTTGTTGATTATTGGTTGGTTATATACCAGATCAACCCACTCTACAATATATTCGTCAGACAAAACTATTGCCCAATGAGCAGCTTTGAAAATGGAACCGGCTCCGAAAAGCCTAGCTGAATATTTTATACAAATGTTGACGAACACTGCCGAAACACATACAACATTTTATTTTTTTAATATTTATAAAGGTAGACGATTGTCCAGCCATGTATAAAGGTGACATATGGTCAGCATGTCGGATAATTCAGCCATTTTGGTTTCATTTCTACCTACAATTTATACTTATTATAGCTACCCTAATTTCTCACGGTGCTACGTTGGTCACAGTTCCATAATGGTCGAAATTCCCTGAGAAAATATCTTCCCTCCAATGAAATTAGAAACAGCGCATATCCCGTATCTCTGCGCCAAGGCGAGATCCCTTGGTCCGCTCGTCTAAGTTCGGGGCATAATTATTGATTAAATATAATAATATGCCCTTATGTAATTAAAACTGTATCGTACATTTATCTATTTTGCCACAGGTATCTGGATACTCTATATTACATTTGGTTATATAATATCGCTGATAGGTCAAGCCCTTCGAGTCCTAGAAACCGCTGTATAGTTACTTTAGTAATGACTAATTGCAGTAAAGCAATACTTCAGCGATGTCATTTTATGTAACATTCGTAGAAACGACAAATACATGTATAATTTTTAAAATTATATATGTAATACTATTGCAATAAGATATGATACCATCCATTCCTGATTCCTTCCGTGGAATATAAAAAATAATGTGAACACAAATCAACCAGTTTTGTTAACAAAACGCCTCAGACCACATCGTATTAAACTCACCTTGAAAACTGAACAATTGCACATTGAGTCTTCGGTCAAGTAACTTATCTAGGACTCCATCTGCATTTCAAGCTTACGTTCAAAATTCATGTTCGACACCTTATTCATAAACATAATGCTGCAATAGCAAAACTCTAACCATTTTTCAAGTCGCCTCCACTGTCGAATAGGAACAATATTACTCTTTCCAAAACTCACAGCATGTTGCTACATGGCCTAGAAGCCTGAAGTATCCTAGCTACATATCATAAAAAGAAAGTTCAGATTATACAAAACAAATGACTCAATATTATTTTTGGCCTTAGTATACAAGAGGATGCAGTACTCCACAGCCTGGCACAAATACAATCATAATTGAACATCAGGTAACAAACATGCTTCCCCTTATCACAAGTCATACCATTTAAATTGTGCGCACTATAGGACATATGCTAATTGCTGTTCACAGGAACAATTTTACCAGGTTCGCTCTCATGATTGAATCATGAAATAAGTGTTGTACCCACAACTCATGTTCCTCATTCTGTGCTATTGGCTTGAACTAGGCTCGACGGCAGTGCAGTTTCTAATGCCCTATTTTGAGGTGGTCACACCATATTTAACCCTATACTATATAGTTACGGCTGAACACTAATGCCGCAAAATATACAAGGGTTAAGTCTAAACCCCTTTCTGGTACTGACAAAATTATCATCTGCCATGGAGCCTCAAGTGGTTATGCAGACGCAGAACTGTGGACAGAGCTAGACATCGTCACCACCTACAAGGGACAACTTTGACCTCGAAGAATCGGATCCGTATAAAAGCATGCTTAGAATAACAATGAATCATTAAAATAACAGTGGTGTGTGTCGTTTCCATGTAAAACGTTGCATTCTATCTCAAGTGACATTTTAAATAGATAGAAACAAAGAAACAAGATATCAATAATATAAGAGATAAATGATTTGTTATTCAATGACGTCAATGTACCATTACATTTTCAATTAACAGTGACAAAACATCTCTGCTTAAAATACTTATAATAGCGCAAAACTCGCATATACAGCAGTACCACACACCTAAAGTACTTACATTAGTCATCAACGTGCAGGTGCGAGATTTCGATGAAGTGGTTAAAGCAAAATGGAAGAGAATAATGCACACACCTCACTAAAGCATGTGGACACATTCCAAATCACTTTCGGATTCACGCAGTCCAATATCAAAAACCACAATAATTACTTTTTCAAATGATGTTGGTACGTCAATTTCATAGCCTAGCTTTCACCAAGCATATTGCAACATATTGCAATACATAGGTGCAGCAAGTTGATTGCAAATCACAGAGTGAAGTCTCATGATGAAAAAACGAACATGTATCTTCACTTGTGGTTTGGCAGATTGTAAGTCTTAAAAAATCCTTCTGATATAGAGCATATATTGCCGAAAGAAGTAAACATCAAGGGGTAGGCAATATTTTGTTGTTTTCGGTGGCAATATCCTCAGCATAACATCTTTGTTTGGAAAATTTTCATCTAGAAGGGTACGATCTGTATGACCTGACCAGGAATCGCACACAAGTAGGCTATATCCACTTGTTATATGTTCGCTAAAGATTGAAGTTAAAAAACGTTTCATGTGTTCTTTGGTCATTTTCTCATTTTCACTTGCCTCCAAATGAATGTTTTGTGGACAGGTTGTTTCAAGTTTATTTGAAATATATGGGCCGAAAGTACCTTGAGTGTCTTGAAAACAGATCTACAAGTTGTTTGCTAGTCTGTCTGTCATTGATAAAACTACATCAATTGTGCAGCTGTGGGTAGAGCTGTGTACAGACTGCAACACACTAGTTGTAATTTTCTTTCCTCTGTGGGACAGTGTTGATGCTGAAGACATTTCATACTGGTATTGACTCTGGTCACGGTTCCAAATATTACCTTTCGCCACGCCCTCCTCTGTTATAAACACTTCCTGTACAAACTGTTGTGCCTTCTGACATATACTAATACCGTCTTCTATGTCCTTCAGTGTGACAAATGGAGTAATATGCATGGATTAAATGTCATTGTGCGCCTTGTGTTTGTCGATAAAGAAAATGGAAGCTTTCAAATTGTATAATCCAACCATTTTTACCGCTGCAGATTCCAATGTGAACTGTAGATCCATATCTCCCTGAACTATCAAATTGCGATATTACATGCTCTTTTATAGTTTGTAATTGTGACAGTATGTTTCCTTTGAAACGAGCTCCTGCCCGCCGTTTGCCTGGCACATAATTTAGAATTGACCAATTTGATTTACTTTTAATGCACTTATAGTGTTTCATTACTTTTCTGTAGGAATTGAAGTCACGATTGTAACAGTCTTCATAAATGTTCTCTAGTATGCTGTAATCAATATCTTCTAATACACTGGACCTCGACTTCTTGGGTGTACAGAGTTCGTACTCACTTTGACATGACTGTTCCTGTTGCTCTGGAGATGAACGTCCTGTTCTGTTTGAACAGCCAACTTCAAGTAGGTTCCTCCTGTCCTTCAAAAGCAATACATCTCTCCAGCATAACGTCAAGTAATTCTGTGTCATCCCCATTATATTTCTGAATTACTGTGTTATATAATATAATCGCGAACTCTATATCCTTGGCCCCGTTGTGGTTTCCACATTCAGCAGTCGCAACTATGTCCCTAATATTTGGACCACATTCGTAGAATTAATTCTCTTCATGATACCACTGCAGTGTACACAGTTTATACAGTAATACGCTTGCGAACACTCCAAGAGACAAATACGTGCGGCAGCTATACTATTCACGCAACTGGAGCACTGGTTAGTGCAGCTTCAATATCCACCGTCTAATGGCGCTAGTGGACAAGTAAGGAGTTTTGCATGGAAATAACACAGATCACTGTTGTTTTAATGATAGCTTTTATTCTAAGCACATTTTCGTGCGGATGCAACCGTTCGAGGTCAAAGTTGTTAGTAGTAGTGCAAGTTTAATAATTCCATTTAATTCTACAGTCACAGTCAAACTTTAGCTAAACTCTTATGTAAAGCATAATAACAAGGATCGTACCCACCGGATACAATATTTGAAAACAGATATTGTCTACGGATTTCTTAATGTATCTTTAACATTACGGCTATAAAAGCTATTAATATATCATTTATCTTTCATCTATCCATACAGTTTTGAAATAGTTTCCCACTCTTTTGTTGTTATATATTGAATATTCTATGTATCTGTTTCTGTTTTAATTATGTGCCTAAGATGTTGATATACAATAAATTGAAAATAATTTTATGCATATTCTATATTTTTATACCTATTATATTTATATATTGCGTAACTCCCATTTAAAAATCGCGCTTTTGAGTTTTTAATCATTTTTAAATTTACTATCTTGATTTTTAAACATGTTATGTAAATTTCTTTTTTATTCAATTAATTTAGAGAAATATTATTCCATACTCTTAGTCCATTTTTGTTTCTGTTTCTTTAGTTTTTGTTTCTAAGACTTTAAATGGAGTGTTTTAGATAACTTTTTTGACGATGTAATTAATATCCAATCTTGTTGTCATGGATTGAAAATTGTCATTCCAACATCTAGCCTATTTCCTATGGAAATAAAAGAAAACACAATACTCTTCGGTGAAAAATTAACACATGTGGTAAGTGAAACTGTTTGAGCCAACCATTTAGCACACAATTTTCAAATATTCTGCTCTCAAAGTAAACATTTATAGTAAATGTTTATAGTTTAATTCATTACTGCACTTTAATTTATATTAAAACCTAAAGTCCAAAAAAATTGCAATACTCGCACTTGTGTGTGAAGTGTTTTAAAAGAAATTTATAAATAAAAATCTCGACTTCGTCTCGTTTTCTTCTAACTTCTGTTCGATTCTGTTAAGACACGCTTCCCACACTTATATCTTAATGTATTACTTTCACATCGTTCCACTGATTAATTATCAATGTGTGTCCCTAATATCCTTTATCTAAATGTTCATTCGTCTGTTTTTAAATAACTTTAAATTCCTTCATTATTTAAACTATTTTATTTTATAGCATTTGTCTGCATTTCTATCTCTTGTTTAGTTCTAAATGTGATTTATAAATCAGTAAGTATATGTCTTTAAATTAAATAGTACGATATTTGGATCAATCGTGGCGTTAGATGCACCTATTTTAAAAATATCAAACATGAAATGAGGTGTTAAGTTTTACGCGGAACTGTCTGGCTCCCATTACGACGCCTGTGATTGTGGTAGAGTCTGGCAATGTCAATGATATCACGGAGGTCAAGCCGTAAATTAACGTAACTTGACGCAATGCTAGGCAACAACACCACCGAGTGATGAAACGGTGTTATACTGGGAAAACAAGTTAATTAATATCCTGCAATCTCGTAGAAACAAATTGCTAATTACTATTAATAACATTTGGTAACATTGGAAGAAATAATTAAATTCTTGGAAACATTAGGTTACCGATTAGTTTGTATTGCAAAATTACTGAACTTTTTTTAAATTCATTAAGTCTATATGAATGAACACCCTAATGGGGTTTAACTGCATGAGAATACAGTGTTAACAATGTTCGGTCCTATGTCCAATCATTATTGTGAATCGTAGAAAGAATAATTTTAAATCCATGTTCACACAATATTCCCCCGGTACTCCATGTCCACACAATATTCCCCCGGAACTCCATATCCACACAATATTCCCCCGGTACTCCATGTTCACACAATATTCCCCCGGTACTCCATGTCCACACAATATTCCCCCGGTACTCCATGTCCACACAATATTCCCCCGGTACTCCATGTCCACACAATATTCCCCCGGTACTCCATGTCCACACAATATTCCCCCGGTACTCCATGTCCACACAATATTCCCCCGGTACTCCATGTCCACACAATATTCCCCCGGTACTCCATGTCCACACAATATTCCCCCGGTACTCCATGTTCACACAATATTCCCCCGGTACTCCATATCCACACAATATTCCCCCGGTACTCCATGTCCACACAATATTCCCCCGGTACTCCATATCCACACAATATTCCCCCGGTACTCCATGTTCACACAATATTCCCCCGGTACTCCCTACCATTTCACACAATTTCCCCGGTCAGTGGGGCCCATGTCTTCACAAATTCCCCCGGTACTCTTCATTCCACACAATATTCCCCCGGTACTCCATGTCCACACAATATTCCCCCGGTACTCCATGTCCACACAATATTTCCCCGGTACTCCATGTCCACAACAATTTCCCCCGGTACTCCCATGTGCACACAATATTCCCCCGGTACTCCATGTGCACACAATATTACACGGTACTCCATGTCCACACAATATTCCCCCGGTAACTCCATATCCACACAAATTCCCCCGGTACTCCATGGTCCACACAATATTCCCCCGGTACTCCATGTCACACAATATTCCCCCGGTACTCCATGTCCACACAATATTCCCCCGGTACTACTCCCATGCCCACACAATATCCCCCGGTACTCCATGTCCACACAATACCCCGGTACCCCATGTCCACAATATTCCCCAGGTACGCCATGTCCAACAGCATAGTCCCCCGGTACTCCATGTCCAAACAATATTCCCCCGGTACTCCATGGCCACACCAATATCCCCCGGTACTCCATGTCCACACATATTTCCACCCGTACTCCATACCACACAATATTCCCCCGGTAACTCCATGTCCACACATATTCCCCCGGTACTCCATGTCCACACAATATTCCCCCGGTACTCCATGTCCACACAATATTCCCGGTACTCCATGTTCACACAATATTCCCCCGGTACTCCATGTCCACACAAATTCCCCCGGTACTCCATATCCACACAATATTCCCCCCGCGTACTCCATGTCCACACAATATTCCCCGGGTACTCCATGTCCACACAATTCCCCCGGTACTCCTGTCCACCCAATATTCCCCCGGTACTCCACGTCCACACAATATTCCCCCGGTACTCCATGTCACACAATATTCCCCCGGTACTCCAATGTCCACACAATATTCCCCCGGTACTCCATATCACACAATATTCCCCCGGTACTCCATGTCCACACAATATTCCCCCGGTTACTCCAATGTCCACACAATATTCCCCCGTACTCCATATCCACACAATATTCCCCCGGTATACTACACATATCCACACAATATCCCCCCACGTACTCCATATCCACACAATAATCCCCCGGTACTCCATATCCACACAATATTCCCCCCGTACTCCATGTCCAACAATATTCCCCGGTACTCCAGTATACACACAAATACTCCCCCGGTACTCCATGTACACACAATATTCCCCCGGTACTCCATATCCAAACAATATTCCCCAGGTACTCCATGTCCACACAATATTCCCCGGTACTCCATGTCACACATTTCCCCGGTACTCCATACCCAAAAATATATTCCCCCGCTACTCCATGCCCACAATATACCCAGGTACGCCATATCCACAATACTCCCCGGTACTCCATATCCACACAATAATCCCCCGGACTCCATATCACACAATATTCCACCGGTACTACATTCCACACAAAGTACCACCCGGTTACTCATATCCACACAATATTTCCCCCGGTACTACATATCCGCACAATTTCCCCCGTACTACTCAGATCGCACACAATATTCCCCCCGGTACTTGCTTCCTATCACACAATATTCCCCCGGTACTCCATATCCACACAATATCCCTCCCATCCCTCCCCCGTACTTACATATCCGCACAATATTCCCCCGTACTCCATAATCCACAACAATATTTCCCCCGGTACTCTCTCCATATCCCCACAATATTCCCCCCTGTACTCGCACTTCGATGTCCACACATATCCCCCTACTCTTCATGTCCACACAATATTCCCCCGGTACTTCAATGTCCACACAATAATTCCCCCGGTCCTCCTATCCCACATATTCCCCCGGTACTCCCTGTCCACACAATCTTCCCCCCCGGTACTTCATGTCCACCTCACCATATTCCCGCCGTTACTCCTATCCCCACCAAATTCCCCCCCGTTCCTTCCATATCCACACCCTCCTTCCCCCTTTTACTGCCTCATTTGCCACACCCTCTTCCCCCCGAGTACTCCATGTCCACACAATTTCCCCGTTATTTCCATCTCCACACAATATTCCCCCGTACTCCATATCCACACACTATTCCCCGGTATTCTATAATCCACTACAATATTCCCCCGTACTCATGTCCCCACAATATTCCCCCGTTACCTTTCCATATCCACACAATATTCCCCCGGTATTCTATATCCCCACATTTCCCCCCCGTTACTCATGTCCACACAATTATTCCCCCGGTACTCTTCCATATCCCACCCCATCTTCCCCCTTTCCTCTACTACTCCCCTTTCCACTACAATATTCCCGATCCCTCCTCCCCCGGTACTCCTCCCTCTCCCCACACTCTTCCCCCTGTCCTTCCTTTTTCCCTGTCCACCCAATATTCCCCCGTACTCATATCCACACAATATCCCCCGGTAACTACTCTCCATATCCACACAATATTATTCCCCCCGGTACTTTCCATACCACACAATATTTCCCTTCCCCCGTTACTACTTTCTTTCTCCTCTGTATCCCTTTCCACACAATTTCCCCCCGGTACTCTCCATGTCCACCAATATCCCCCCGGTACTCCAATCCACACAATATTCCCCAGGTACTCCAATCCACACAATATTCCCCCGGTACTCATATCCACACACTATCCCCCGGTACTACACGCCAACCAAGATCCCCCCGGTACTCCAGTCCCCACAATATACCCCCGTACACAGATCCACACAATATTCCCACGTACCCTGTCCCCCAATATCCCCGGTACCCATGTCCACAAAATTCCCCCGGTACTAATATCCACACAATATCCCCCGGTACTCCTATCCACACAATATTCCCCCGTACTCCATGTCCACACAATATTCCCCGGTACTGTTCACCATAATCCCCCAGTTACTCAGTCCACACAAACCAACGGTACGCCATGTCACACAAATATTCCCCCGGTACTCCATGTCACAACATATTCCAGGTAATCCATATCCACACAATATTCCCCGGTACTCCAGTCCCCACAATATTCCCCCGCTACTCCATATCCACACAATATTCCCCGGTACTCCATGTCCAACAATATCCAAGTACTCCATGTCCACATATTACCCAGGTATCCATGTACCACACAATATTCCCCAGTACTCTTACATCAATATTCCCCAATACGTCCCCAATACGTAACTCCATGTCACACAACATTCCCCAGGTACCCATATCCACAAAAATTCCCCGGTACTCCATATCACCAAATTCCCCCGGTACTCCATTCACACAATATTCCCCCGGTACTCCATGTCCACACAATATCCCCTTCCCCCGGTACCCATGTCCACACAATATTCCCAGGTACTCATGTCACACAATATCCCCAGGTACTCCATGTCCACACAATATTCCCCCGGTACTCCATGTCCACAACAATATTCCCCCGGTACTCCATATCCACACAATATTCACCCGGTACTCCATGTCCACACAAATTCACCAGGTACTCCATGTCCACACAATATTCCCCAGGTACTCCATGTCCACACAATATTCCCCAGGTACTCCATGTCCACACAATATTCCCCCGGTACTCCATGTCCACACAATATTCCCCAGGTACTCCATGTCCACACAATATTCCCCAGGTACTCCATGTCCACACAATATCCCCCGGTACTCCGTGTCCACACAATATTCCCCCCGGTACTCCATATCCACACAATATTCCCCGGTACTCCATGTCTACAGAATATTCCCCCGGTACTACTCCTGTCCACCACAATATTCCCCCGGTACTCCGTATCCACACAATATTCCCCCGGTACTCCGTGTCCACACCAATATTCCCCCGGTACTCCCCATGTCCACACAATATTCCCCCAGGTACTCCATGTCCACACAATATTTCCCCAGGTATTCCATGTCCACACAATATTCCCCCGGTACTCCGTGTCCACACAATATTCCCCCGGTACTCCATATCCAAACAATATTCCCCCGGTACTCCATGTCCACACAATATTCCCCCGGTACTCCGTGTCCACACAATATTCCCCCGGTACTCCATATCCACACAATATTCCCCAGGTACTCCATGTCCACACAATATTCCCCCGGTACTCCGTGTTCACACAATATTCCCCCGGTACTCCATATCCACACAATATTCCCCCGGTACTCCGTGTGCACACAATATTCCCCCGGTACTCCATGTCCACACAATATTCCCCAGGTACTCCATGTCCACACAATATTCCCCAGGTACTCCATGTCCACACAATATTCCCCCGGTACTCCGTGTCCACACAATATTCCCCCGGTACTCCATGTCCACACAATATTCCCCGGGTACTCCATGTCCACACAATATTCCCCAGGTACTCCATGTCCACACAATATTCCCCCGGTACTCCATATTCCAATAATGGCAAATCTTCAAATTTACTAATCTGAACCCCATTCGCGGAAGCCTTTGTAAGGTCAAAAAGTATGTAAATTAAAAATGTCTCCCTGCGCCGCGTAGAAAAAGTAGAACTACCTACAGTACAATGGAAGTGATTAAACTATCTAAACTCAAATTTAATTATTTATCATAAGTAATGCCACGAGCGATTTCTAATTTATCCTTAAGTTCACGACTCACGAAGTGAGGAGTGAAATTATCTAGTGAATTTGAAAATCTATGGTGGCATTTGTTGGGACTATTTAACCAATAAAATTAAGCTCTTTACTCACAAATCGTTATTTAAATATACTTATTTTAAAATATTTATACATTTAATGTAAACGACGATGTTTGAAAACAAAAGAGATTTGTTTGTTATGTTTCACTTGTTCTTCACTGCAACCAGATCATATTATTTATTGCCAAAAGATGGCAATATTGTAAGAATGCATCATAGTGTAGGAAAAATGAAACACATCAAACTGTATATTAATTAATTTTTGATGCCCTGTGATGTAAATATGTCAATTATATTTTTCTGGATTGTTATTACCTGGGAAACAATAGGTATAAGAAATTCCAAGCAGTGGTTTATTTTTTATGGTATAATAAATTGCTACAAATGTTTTATAGTATATCCCGCAAGCACTATCTGTTTACATTCGTGCACTATATATATAATCTGGTAGACGTATGTTCTGGCCTATTCAGAATGCTAAAAAGGAGAATCTTTCTTTATTACGATGAACTTATTTGATAAATTCCAGGTGAAACACGATTGTGATTGGTTGTAAATCAAAATTCATTGAAACGCGATTGGTCATTGTTTCCCATTTGGGGCATGAGTTAAATAATCAAATAAAACAAATATTCAGGACTGAAACGAGTTGATTTAGACATCAGCGTTTGAGACGCTTTTTCTGACGATATTAAGTTGAAATCGTGTACCTAACAGGGATTTTAAAATGTTTTCTTCAGTCGTCAAGGAAAATGCTTTTGTTTGGGATTTC
Organism: Diploptera punctata; assembly: GCA_030220185.1. Classification (NCBI taxonomy): domain Eukaryota; kingdom Metazoa; phylum Arthropoda; class Insecta; order Blattodea; family Blaberidae; genus Diploptera; species Diploptera punctata. Next base: position 15,639 of record JASPKZ010005286.1, on the reverse strand, counting down.
ATTACTGGGTTACACTGCATTGTTAATCTTAATTCCCTTCATTATTAATTGAAATGAAGAATTACGTCATAATTCTGGTCTGGAGTGTGACACATCGACATTTTTCACCTGCTGTCTGTATAAACTGTAATGACACTGTTCTACTCTGTGATATCACCAATACCGGTTTACGTCATACAGCTAATATCTGAAAAGTTATCCAGCGGCGACCTCGGAAATATTGAACAGGCCAAAGCCCGATTCTTGAAACAAGCGCTAAGATTTTTTTTTGTCTAATGCCACCAGGTTGTCTTTTATGACATTTCTGGCCTTCTCCCCTAGCATTGGCAGAATTTTAATACATTTCCTAGGTTGGGGTACCTAGAAGGCGTAGTTATGCTAGCCCGCTGGTATGATGGGTGATAAATGATAATGGAGCGCCAGAAGAGTTCTTAACCTAAACTTAACCTAAATTCCAGACCATGGACAACCAAAAAAAAATTTCCTTTAAGGAAAAAAATTATGTGGTTTTCCCGGGAATCAAACCCGTGACCTCATGAACAGTAATCAGGAACGCTGACCACTAGGCCATGAGGCTGGTCTAGGATTCACAGCTCCCTTGATATTATTCTATGAACTGGCCAAAAGAGACTTTTTCATCGACCAACTTCATCTGACAAAACTCCTGCCACGCACAACAGAATATGACTAGCAAAGGGAAGAGAGAAAGAAAAAAAACGCCGGGAAATAGATGCAAAGTTCTGCAGTTTCGACACCATGTTGTACAGGGACTGGACGAGAACCAGAAAGAGCGGCACATCATAACACGAACTGCCACACATGGACTTCACCATAAAATATGTTTAACCAAGAGATTCCACGAACCTAAAGATTAATGTTTCTGCGAACTCCGTAAACCAAGTGTGTGGTCGTTACAATATTGTGAAGTGTGACAAATGAAAAAATCACTATATGAATATGCAAAAGACTAAACTAACCTTATATAATGTTTCACGGAGTGCTATTATTCTTATAACCTTACATAACGTTTATAATTTCTAAATAATGTGCAAGACAACGATAACTACCCACACCGTTTCCTAGAGTCAGTTCTAAACATTAAATAGCTGTTCTCAGAATTAAAACACAAAGGTTAAATGTAAGGCTCAGATGTTATGTAATATCAAATTAAAAAATATATACATAAATAGGTAACCAAAATTGGTGAAATATGTAAATAAATACGTAATAAAGCAATTATATATAAAATTCAAAATTGCATTTCTTTGCTACAAAATAGAGGTTATTTAACACTTTACCAATACTTTTGTTATTTTAAGATAGTTCCAATAATAGATCATATTATAATATTAAAATGACATTGTGAAAAGAAAAATTAATGTCTGCATCAGGAATCGAACCGTGGAACTCTCGTTCTTAACATGAGAGTGTAGCCCACTACACCATTCTAGACATGACACAAACATTAACAATTCTTTCCACAAATACAAATCTATATTTCGCGTTTCGTCCGCTGCCAGGTAGGTGTCACTACCAACGCCAAAGGCCGGCTTCATTTAGGAGTATCTATATTTGAGAATTTTACTCCACCACTTTTTGTATGCAGTAACCGATGTTATTTCATTTTCCAATACTGTTATTTTAACACAGTTCCAATAATGGATCATATTATAATATTATAATGATATTGAGAAAAGAAAAATTAATGTCTGAACCAGGAATCAAACCGTGGACCTCTCGTTCTCTGAACGAGTGTGCATCCAACTACACCAATCTAGACATGGCACAAACATTAACAATTCTTTCACATATACAAATCTATAATTCTCGTTTCGTCCGCTGCCAGGTAGGTGTCACTACCAACGCCAACCGCTGGCTTCACCTAAAAGTATCTATATTTGAGAATTTTACACCACCACTTTTTTATAAGCAGTAATCGATGTTATTCAACATTTTCCAATACTGTTATTTTAACACAGTTCCAATAATGGATCATATTATAATATAATAATGATATTGTGAAAGTGTTAAAATAACGGTATTGGAAAATGTTACATAACATCGATTACTGCTTATAAAAGTGGTGGCGTAAAATTCTCAAATATAGATACTTCTAAATGAAGTCGGTCATTGACGTTGGTAGTGACACCTACCTGGCAGCGGACAAAACGAGAATTATAGATTTGTATATGTGGAAAGAATTGTTAATGTTTGTGCCAGGTCTAGAATGGTATAGTGGGCTGCACACTCGTACGAAGAAGTAGAGGTCCACGGTACGATTCGTGGTTCAGACATTAACTTTTCTTTTCACAATATTATTATCCATCCATAGTAATTCTGCCAGGCAGGTCCTTCACTGCAATCATAGCATTTTCATGCTATGCTTGCAGCTTTTACTAGGGAATTGTGTAGGTGTGGTAGCTTCCCGTTGCTTTCCACACCGGTGAAGGATGATGATGATAATGATAAGGATGATGATGATAAAGATGATGGCCATATGATTTCGGGGACCGTTTGGGCCTTAAAGTTTTCCTGACATTTGTCTTACAGGTGAGGAAAAACCCCGATAAAAACCTCACCCAGAAAAACTGCCCCAACCGGGGATCGAACCCGGGCCCGCTGCGTGACAAGGCATCACGCTACCTCGAGAGCACAGCGATGGACAATATCATTATAATATTACAATATGATCCATTATTGGAACTGTGTTAAAATAACAGAAGTATTGGAAAATGTTAAATAACATCGAATATTGCTTATAAAAAAGTGGTGGTGTAAAATTCTCAAATATAGTTACTTTTAGGTGAAGCCAGCGGTTGGCGTTGGTAGTGACACCTACCTGGCAGCGGACGAAACGAGAATTATAGATTTGTATATGTGAAAGAATTTTTAATGTTTGTGCCATGTCTAGAATGGTATTGTGGGCTGCACACTCGTATGGAGAACGAGAGGTCCGCGGTTCGATTCCTGGTTCTGACATTAATTTTTTTTCACAATATCATTATAATATTACAATAAGATCTATTATGGAACTGTGTTAAAATAACAAAAGTATTTGAAAATGTTAAATAACATTACTGCTTGTAAAAAAATGGCGGTGTGAAATTCTCAAATATAGATATTTCTAAGCCGTTGGCGTTGGTAGTGATACCTATCTGGCAACGTCGAAACGAGAATTATAAATTTGTATATGTTGAATGAGTTGTTTATGTTTGTGTCATGTCTAAAATGATGTAGTGGGCTGCACACTCGTGCGGAGAACGAGACGTCCACGGTTCGATTCCTGGTTCAGACATTAATTTTTCTTTTCACAATATTATTATAATATTAAAATAAAAGTTCAAAGGTAGGGTAGTCAAATCTTTATGTTAATTCTTAATAATTTCACTTCTGCTACAAAGTACTGAAGTTCATGTCTATAAGTCACATTAAGCGGTATGCACACTCGAATATTAATATTTTCCAAAAGTTCTGTTATCACTCACAGTCTTCTAACTGACAATATGTTTTTATAAATAGAGAAATATCGCTCAACTTCCTACGAAGTCAACTGTGAATGTTTGTACAGAGGAATTGTGCTACGAATAATATTCACAAGGGGTTTTACAATTTTAACATTGAATAAGCGAGCCAAAATAACACTATTTGAGTGTTCAGTGTTCTCATTCAGCACGGAGGACAGTTTAACCCATTTGCTTCAGGTTTAAAAACTGAATGCATTTCCCCAGAAACCAGATTTAAGTTACCGTAAATTATATTGTATATTTTCAGACATTCAAAACAAACAAAGGATAACGGTACTTGAGATCACAATAAGGGTAAAGGCAAAAACACATTCCTTTACTACTAATAAATGTTAACAAAACATTAGCCTGCCAAGGGATGTACAAAATATTGCAAAATATATAACAGCAGACTTAAGCGAGTGTACCTCGTCTTTTGAGGCGAATGGGTTAATGGAAACATCATCATGCAATTCACCTGGTATAACATTGACCTTCCGAACTGCATCTTCTATTATTTCCACAGTTCCTTGGAGAGATATACGTGAAGTCTCCAATTGCTAGATATTGTCGGGAAGCTGACTGAACTGGCTTCAGATGTATGAAACTGAACTGAGCACATAGAACTGTTGAATGGTGACAAGGATTCACTCACAAATACTGCAGAATTAGAAGAAAAGTTCTCCATCACTGAAATCGCAGTTTCGAAGTGCCTACTATAGAATACCACAGCTGAAATTCATGTTGATCACATTGGTATCACTGGCTCCGGAGACAGAGGTAGGCCTACATCATGTAGCTGCATCTTGTAATATTTTACACAATAATCATATTTCAAGAATACATTCTTCATTGCTTATATCAGTGTATTTAATTCTCGGGATGTATGTCTGATTTTCTCTGCCACTCGTTGTAATGCATGAGCCGTAACATGTATGGAGCAGGATCGGTGTATATCAATGAGACCCTCTCTTCTTTTACGCCATCTAGCCAAAGTACCTTGCCATTTAGCAATTTTTGAACTATTTGTTGCCTCCAAAGGTTTACAATAAATTGAATAGTGTTTTGAAGCAGCTTCAGAGTCCAACTTGCCCACAATTAAATTTGCGATGAAATGGCCTTCAACATCCGTCGTCTCCTCAGCAGAAATCCATGGAGGCGATTTGCCTATGTGAGTTCTGATCTTTTCTAATATGTTAATATAACAAAAATCCAAGTAATTAATCCTGAGAGTGGACTCATCGGAAATGTTGCAGTATTGTTGTAAGTTTGTTCCAAGGTAAGTTTTCTTCAACCAGTGTCCTGCAGAGCTCTTTGTATTAGATGATGTGGGCTGTTCCTGCAACTGTGTACGTAGTACATGTTTCTTTGAAGAAACTCGTTGTTTATTTATAATATGTAGATTCCTTCGTAAATGTTGTTCAATTTGAGATTTCATCGTATACCCTATATGTTTATTACAAGTTTGACAGAGGTTAAAACACTGTCAATCGAAATCCATATTTTTAGCTTTGATGACAACGAAGACACAAGCGGTGCCATAGTTAACTTAAATGCTACTGACTGTTACAAATTATGACGCGTTTGAGAACAAGAAAGTAAAAATATTAAAACGAATCATTGCTCTCCGAATAGAACTCGCGCAATTTATCTTTGAATTAACACAATAATAAAACTTATATTCTTGTTTACAGTCTAACGAAAATGAAAGTTATTGACGGAAATGTATAATAATTCCGCAATCATATTAAAATATATAAAATTATGTACTCTGGTAACGAAATATGTATTGTAGCTCAAAATATTAAAAAAAAATTAAAACTTTAGAATGAAGGCCCTTTCAGTATAAACGGTGCACACTTTAGCTGTTATGTTTGCTACATATACAGAAATGTTATACATAATGCTCTAAAATACCCCTTAAAAACTTCTAGAACTTGTATAGGGGATTGAGTTGATAATATTTAGAATTGGAAACCATGTCCGGAAATGTTCCGTTTCCGTGCTACAGCCGTTTGAAAACAAGCATTGCCTGAACGTTCGTCACGTATCTCAACAAGTAATAGCTTCGCGATTCGTTCGCCTGCAGAATTACATGATGAGGGGCGCTTACGTCAGATCACGTGATGTCAATTGACGTTTATCGTACCTCTCGGAGCTAGTTCGAGCTTCATTCACGTCTATTTCAATGTTAGAGAAACATGGTTGAGAACACTTTTGCTGAATACACCGATATGATCCTTCTGTATGACGAAGCTCGAGGCAATGGAAGAGCTGCTCGACGCTTTTATCAAGATCGTTTTCCACAACGTCCGACTCCATCGCATACACTTCTCGCCATCATTACGCAACGGCTTCGAGAAAGGGATACATTTACCGCCAGCAGGAATGATTGTGGTGCTCCAAGAAGACGACGCACTTCCGAATAGGAAGAGATCGTACTGCATCAAGTTGAACAGATCCCGTCAACGTGCACACGAGCAATTGCGCGTGTAATGGATGTTGCTCCTAGCACTGTCTGAAACGTTATGCATAAACAACTACATGCATACCACCTCCAAAGGATACATTCACTACTGCCACACGATTTTGCTCCACGCGTTGAGTTCTGAACGTGGTTTCTGCACCGCTGCATCAAAGACGCATTCTCTTCACAGATGAATGTACACTCTTAGACAAAAAAAATTGTTCATCTCTTGAACGCACATTACTTCTAAATCATACTCGGCACAGCGCTGGGTTCAAACAAGGAAACTAGTCATAATTGTGCAGTCCCTGAGCTACTGTGTTATGTGGCATGAACTGAAGACTCTCCTACGTGTCCTGTTAGGTCACCGGTAAAGCATTGCAGTCAATGTTAGTGTTAATGAAGGTCGTAGGTTAGCATCCTCAATTATGCACTTTTTACGTGATATTTTTATTAGAATGTTTTATGAATTAAATACAACATTTTATTTTGAGATTTGAATTATATCAATGTTAATATCGTTATTGTAAAATTATAATAATATTTACCACATTCAGGATTTGTTCTACGTAATTTCAATGTATTGCATTCAATAGACTGTGATGCGCAGACGTCTGCGCAGAAGCAATAGCCTCTAACAAGTTTGTTTAAATGATTTTGTATTTAAAATAATATTTATTTGCTACATATTATTATTATCTTACAAGAAAATAGTTACAAAATGACTTGTATTATATAAATAATATTTAAATATCTCGCATGCTTCCTCCAGCGAAATAATTGTTTAGACCTGCTGCCACTAGCTAGGACGAAAGATGGCTTATGGGCACAAATTCAAGACACCTATGATGTTCTACCCGATCATCCACGTGCCTCTAGAAATTTGATTGCATCAATTCCCCGCAGATTGAGGCCGTAATAGATTCTAAGGGTTCATACAACCGATATTGATTTTGTTTTTGTTAAATTTTCATTTTAGAAGATATTATTTTCTTTCCTCGTTTATTTATTATAAAAAGTTTTAATTTATGTATTTGTGTGTTTTGTGTTTGCATTAAAGTCATAAAACTCAAATATAAAATTAAATATGTAACTATATTACAGGCGAAATGCTATTCTAACATTCAGTTTAACAAAGTAGAACGGGAATCGAACCCTTGAGGTTACGAACGCAAATAATGTCTGTTAAACCTCTCGACCACGGAAACACACTAAGCCAAGCTCTCTCTTTCATGTTGCTTGAGTGTACACTGCATTAACTAGCAAACAACACAGTACAATTACTGAAAACGTGTTGATGTGAATACGGCTTCTGCGAACGCTCACGAAGTTCCCCGATCGACTGATGGAATCTGCAGATGACTCATCTTTTTTTTCTAAGGGCGTACATTTACTAGGGATTGTGTACTCAATTCACGAAACAGCCATGTGTGAGCTGACGAATGCCCTCATGCCGCGCATATCTAGGGATTCCAACACATATATTCAATTAATGTGTGGGCAGGTATTCTAGATGGTCATTGTGATTGGACCGTACAAGCTCCCATCCAGGCTAACAGGTCCCATCTACTTGATCTTCCTACAACAAGTATTGGGTGTGTTGTTGGATACTGTGCCATTGAACATCCGTCAAGATATGTGGTTTCAGCATTACGGCGCCCCCGCTCACTTTTCACTTCACTTTCGGGAACATTTGGACCGATGATTCGAACAAATATGGATAGGCTGAGGTGGTTCAATTGCATGGTTTCCATGATCACCGGATTTGACTCCATTTGACGTTTTCCTCTGGGGTCATATGAAGAGTTTGGTTTATGAAACTCCTGTAGAGACAGAAGAAGATCTGGTGGCACGTGTTGTGGTCGCTGCAGTAGAGATTGCAGGTACACCACGTTTGATATAGCGCGTTTACCAAAAATTATTCGTAGGTACAATGTGTGCAACGAAGTTGCTGTTCGCCACATCGAACCGCACGTGTAGTGGATCTGAATTTTAACCATCATTTCAAATGGATAAAAACAGTTTAATTTTAACTGTGAACAAAAATTTTGAGAAAAATGATTCAGTTTCAATTTTATTTCTTTGGTTATTAATGCGTTGAATTGCACAACAAGTGGTATGCTGTGTCACGCTTCATAATAAATTATTAATAAAAGTGGCCGCGTTAAAAACATGTTTTCAAACGTCTGTAGCAAGGAAACGATAAGTTTCCGGACAAGGTTTCCAATTCTAAAAATTATCAAATCAGTACCCGCTACAAGTCCTAGAAATTTGTAAGGGGAATGTTAGAGCACCCTGTATGTAATTACAGAAAATGTCACGATTAGTTATAACCGTATCGTTGTAACTTTACGATTTACATAAGACACATGAATACAGACAACAATAGGCACAGACAGTTTCTGGTATACATCCAATATTATGGAATGCATTATGAAAGTTTTAATTAAAATTAAAGGACGAAAGTCCATGAAGTTTTAAAAGAGAACGTCAAAGAATGATAATAAGAAGAATAAGTAGTTCTATTTGTTCATACCCCATTTTTTATGGATCATGAAGTTCAGGCAGAAAAGATTAGGTGCCCCCATTTCAATCCCGGCCAGAGGACGGACGATGATTTGTTTAGAGTCAATCGTGAGTGGCTGGGCCGTTAAACAGTGCTTACTAGGAGTGAGCTCCTCCTACCCGCATACAGACGCACATGTGACAAGTGAGTAGCAATGTGTTACCTTATTAGACTATCCGACGTATGACTGAACAAGAGAGGTGGGAAGTGTTGTCACATTTAATGAGGGTTTAACGGCCCTGGTGTACAGAGTGGCCCTGCAATCGTGTCAGCCTCATTCAAAATTAGTTCTCGGATCTTAAAGGGAATTAAGTCAGCCGTAACGACAATTTAGCCAAACTCCGTTATTCTCGTGCCGTGAGTTCTAAATTTATGATTCATGCGCCCATATTTTGTCGGCAGGTGATAGTGTGCTTGCTTCCTGACTATTGCGTTAGCGTTGAAAAGGTTTTTGGTATTATTAATAGCGTGATTCATCACAGAAATGTAAAACTAAGCGGATATCTTGCTGTTTTTCGATAGGGGTAGGCTACGTTCCGGCATCGGGTTTCAGCTTCTACCTTCCTTTCATCGCCATCCCTCACACAACAATTTTACATTATACTTAAACATACACTCATGCTACATTTCTTTCTGTGTCCCTAGGTGGTCTAATGATTTTTTCCTTGCTTTTAATTCCAAGAGTCGCAGGTAAAAACCCGGTCGGGATCGATGGAATTTTGAGATGAAAAAGTCTACGGGACAAGTCCCCTGGGAGGGAGTTTAAGCCGTGAGTCCCGAGTCTCAAGATGTTCAGGCTCGTACAAGAACTTCAAGCCTGTATATTGCCTCTGCGCAAAATTTAATCGGTCTTTACTATTGATACTTCAGTTTGCTAATAGATGTCTCCTTAAGACAATGTACAATCCACATGTCACTCACTGGCGTATATAGGGAAATAAGCTTAAATAAATGTTAATAAACTCCTCGTTCTATATATCTAAACCATGTATCGTTTGATTTTATCATTCGATGGATACAACAGAGTTAATATATATATATATATATATATATATATATATATATATATGCTGAAATGAGATATTTTCGGAGGACTGCAGGATACACACTACTAGATCACAACAAAAAAATGAAGACATCTTAGAAGAATTACACATGGAATCTTTAGAAAACAAAATTTCTGATTATAAGTCAAGATGGATACAACATGTTCATCGAATGGAAGATCACAGAATACCCAAACTAATGTTAAGATATCAACCTGCAGGAAGAAGAAGACCAGGACGTCCACTCAAAAGACTTCTGGATGGTGTTTCTCTTGAGGCCGAAACAGGTCAACAAATGGCCTAAATTCGTGAATGTACTATGATGATGATGATGATATATATATATATATATATATATATATATATATATATATATATATATATATATAACAGATTTAAACATATATACCCATTCAATTATAAAATCAAAGAATATAGAGATAAATGTAGAATAGAGATACATGTAGAAAGAATAGATGTAATGAAAAGCAGCATTCAACTACAAGCCAAGAAGTTCAAGGAATGTATGAAGACCAGTGAAAAGATAGACAGAATAACTGTGAGGCGAAAATTTTGCCCGTGAAGTAAAGAAGAAGAAATTACTCCTCAATAGGGGAATATCTATGTCCCGAGCGGGACCAACGTGTATCAAATTGTTTAATCAATCAAATGGATTTCTGTACATAATATAAATATACATATACGTGACTTGGTCTGAGGAAATGGTGAGTATATAAAAAAAACGATTTAAAGTTATTTATCCGTTTAGAACGGAACCTGAACCACGAAAAGAACAGATGGAACGCACACATTCGCCACCAACTTGCAGGTATTAACGGGGTTATATTACTTTATTTTATTTTTTTTAGAATACATTATCGATTTGGTGTGTTTCAAAATTCTGGGATAATGTGAAAGTTTAGCGACAGATTTTATTTTTATCTAGGAATTAATTTCGTGGCTGACTGCGTAACAGCAAACTGCCGCTGGTCAAATTACATCGCTTAGTTTAGCACGGAGCTACTGTATGTCAATTCTTGTCGGAGGCTACTACAGTAATTATCATTTACTTAAGCTACTAATTCATTCATAGCCATGAGTATAATTAACGCCTTGTGACCGTGTCCATGGGGAACTTATGATTAACGTAATTGTTCGCATCGTTAATTTTAGACGTGCATCGTGTGTAACAGCTTTAATGCATGGCTGCTTCTCCATCTTGATTAACACTGACAATAATCAACTGATGAAATATTTCCATTAAAATATCTTACCTTTATGTATAATCATGTTATTTCAAAGTTATCAATAATACGTTTAGAGAGGGATAAATGTTGACATTTTAAAGACGAATCGAGAAGATTGGATGTTGTTATAGCTACGCCGAGACTGTCATTTACAATTAAAAATAGATGCAAAATAAGAGGAGAATGGAACAAGAAAGTCAGTAGGATATATTTTACTTACTTACTCACTGGCACTATCGAACCCGTAGGTTCATGGCCGCACGGACATAAGCTCTCCATACATCCCTATCCTGAGCTAATACTTTCCAATCATTCCCTGTATAATCTACTTCCCTCAAATCATAGTTAATGTTGTTCTCCCACCTCATTCTTGGTCTACTAACTGGGCGTTTTCCTTCTGGCTTTCCTACAAGAAGTTTCCATGCACGTCTTTCATTCCCCATACGCGCAACATGTCCTGCCCATCGCAGTCTACGGGACTTAACTGTTCTTATTATATCTGGCTTCCTATAAAGACCATGTAGTTCATGTTATGTAGTCTTCTCCATTCACCTGTCTGTTCATCTCTCTTTGGTCCAAAATTTTCCTAAGAACTTTATTCTCAAATGCTCGTAATCTCCTTTCCTCCCTTAAAGTAAGAGTCCATGTTTCGCACCCATATAATATAACTGGTAGAATAATAGTTTTATATATTTTCAGCTTAACGTTTTTTGAAAGGAGTTGGGACATCAAAAGTCTCTGCAATGCATAATAGCATGCATTTCCAGAATTGAGCCTATGTTTAATTTCTTTGTGCATCTCATTCCTATTTGTGATTATTGTTCCTAGGTATTTGAATTCAGCCAATTCCTCAAAATTTCCCTCATTTGTCATTAGCTGTCCATTTCCATTATATAATGTATTTCTACGTGTGACCATATATTTAGTTTTACTGATATTTACTTCCAGTCCTAATTTCTTAGTGTTACTCAATAGTGTGTGCGTGTTGGCCTTTAGTATCTCCTCGCTATCGGCCAGTAGTACTACATCATCAGCATAAACTAACAGCTTATTAATACCATTCAGTTGTAAGCCTTCCTCATTCTCTAAAGATTTAATGGCATGCTCTAGTACAAAATTAAATAGTAGAGGAGATAATGCATCTCCTTGCTTCAACCCATTCTGGATTTCAAAAGTGTCTGAAAACTGTTTGCCTACACGCACCCATTTTAAAGAAGTATATTAAAATTATGGCTAGTGTAATGTAGAATGATAGTGATTGTTAGAAATATATAAAATCTCCAATCTAGAAAGGGGACATGGACTAGTACAAGTAGGAAGAAATAGTTGAAAGGATATGAATTCATGTCTTAAGACGAAAAATAGTAATAATTTAATCGTACTTGGAATATGCAGTGATAACGCCAGAGAATGAACATATAGTGAGGAAAGCAATCAGGTAAGTTCAACTCTTTCCAATCATCGCTTGAGAAATCTACAGTAATATCGTTGTCAGTCCTTGGTGGAGTAATAACTATCAGACTCGCATCTGGTTCCAAGCTGCCCGGGTTCAAATCCGGCTGGTTCAATTCATTTTTCAGGGCATAAAATTGTTGAGAATGGGACCTTGGAAACGGAACTTAAAACTATAGGTCCCATGTATAGATCTATAGCACAAATAAATAATAATTTAAAAAAACTAAATCAGCACGCTTTATTAGAAAACCGAACTGAAAAATGAAAAATAATTTTAATTTCAAACACGCTTGGGATAAATTTAAAGTGGTCAACAAAAAAATAATCTCCAACACTTATAGAATAAAACTAGAGTTACTCGTATCAACAAAAATAAAATAATTTTACCATCAAAAGCATCAATTAATATATTTGATAATAAACAGATATTGGTAAAAGTAAAGTCTCTAAGAAGAAAATGTAAAAATCATAAAAAGCACCCCACGCTTTTGATGGTAAAATTATTTCCTTTTTGTTGATAACTCAAGTTTAATTCTATATGTGTTGCAGATGATTTTTTTTGTTGACCACTTTAATTTTATCCCAAGCTTGTTGGAAATTAAAATTATCTTTCATTTTTTGAGTTCGGTTTTCTAATAAAGCGTGTTTGTTTTAGTTTTTTAAAACTATTATTTATTTTTTATATTTTAGTTTTAATATTTTACAGAATAAGATAAAAATATAAATATCTTTAAATTGGATACTATTGTAGTATGAACTAAAAGTAATACTCTTCTAAAAAACAAAATCCTCCCCAGCCCGATTTGAACCAGCGACCGATGGATTACTGAAATTATATACCGCTAGGGTTCACCGCTCTACCAACTGAGCTCTTACAACGATTGACTAAAAAGTCGACAAGTCCGCAACCTATTATACCAGTTTTCATTTGTTTTTTTATTTTCTGATGATTCTGGCCAGGATTTTAGAGACAAAGTATGAAATTATTATATTATGACGGGTCCTTTACAAGTATACAAAGTTTCAAGTTGATCCAGTGTTTCTAAGTTGGGTGAAAATCGTGTTAAAAGATTCCGTTACATAGGTACAAAGACACTTTTTCTGATTTTCTGATGATTCTGGCCAGGATTTTAGAAAACAAATATGAAATTATTGTATTGTCACGGGTACTTTACAAGTATACAAAATTTCAAGTCGATCCAATTATTTTAAGTGGGTGAAAATCGCGTTGAAAGATTCCGTTACATAGATAGATACAGGTCAAGCTAATATAAAGCGTATAAAAAATAAATAATAGTTTTTAAAAAAATAAAAAGACACGCTTTATTAGAAAACCAAACTAAAAAAATGAAAAATAATTTTAATTTCCAACACGCTTGGGATAAAGTTAAAGTGGGTCAACAAAAAAATCATCTCCAACACTTATAGAATAAAACTAGAGTAATCAACAAAAAGAAAATAATTTTACCATCAAAAGCGTGGGGTGCTCTACATCAATAAATATATTTGATAATAAACAAATATTGGTAAAAGTAAAGACTCTAAGAAGAAAATGTAAAAATCATAAAAAGCACCCCACTCTTTTGATGGTAAAATTATTTTCTTTTTGTTCATAACTCTAGTTTTATTCTATATGTGTTGGAGATGATTTTTTTGTTGTCCCACTTTAACTTTATCCCAAGCGTGTTGGAAATAAAAATTATTTTTCGTTTTTTTAGTTCGGTTTTCTAATAAAGCGTGTTGTTTTAGTTTTTTTAAACTATTATTTATTTTTAATTTTTTTAACTTTTTACAGAATAAGATAAAGATGTTAATATATTTAAATTCGATACTATTGTAGTAAGAGCTAAAAGTATTACTCTTCTAAAAAACATATTCCCCAGCCGGTTTTGAACCAGCGACCTATAGATTACTGAAATTATATACCACTAGTTCACCGCTCTACCAACTGAGCTCTTACAACGACTGACTAAAAAGTCGACAAGTTTACAACCTATTATACCAGTTTTATTTTTTTTTATTTTCTGATGATTCTGGCCAGGATTTTAGAAACAAAATATGAAATTATTGTAGTGTAGCGGGTCCTTTACAATTATACAAAGTTTCAAGTCAATCCAATGTTTCTAAGTGAGTGAAAATCATGTTCAAATATTCCGTTACATAAATACAAAGACATTTTTTTTTATTTTCTGATGATTCTGGCCAGAATTTTAGAAAATAAATATGAAATTATTGTATTGTCATGGATTCTTTACAAGTATACAAAGTTTCAAGTCGTTCGAATATTTCTAAGTGGGTGAAAATCGTATTCAAAGATTCCGTTTCATAAATACAAAGACACTTTTTTTATTTTCTGATGATTCTAGTTAGGATTTTAGGAAATAAATATGACATTATTGTATTGTCACGGGTCCTTTACAAGTATACAAAGTTTCAAGTCTATCCAATGTTTCTAAGTGGGTGAAAATCGTGTTCAAAAATTCCGTTATATAAATACAAAGACACTTTTTTTTATTTTCTGATTATTCTGGCCAGGATTTTAGAAAATAAGTATGATATTATTATATTGTCACGGGTACTTTACAAGTATACAAAATTTCAAGTCGATCCAATTATCTTAAGTGGATGAAAATCGTGTTGAAAGATTCAGTTACATAGATAGATAGATAGATAGATAGATAGATAGATAGATAGATAGACAGACAGACAGACAGACAGACAGACAGACAGACAGACAGACAGACGACAGACAGACAGACAGACAGACAGACAGACAGACAGACAGACAGACAGACAGACAGACAGACAGACAGACAGACAGACAGAGACAGACAGACAGACAGACAGACAGACAGACAGACAGACAGACAGACAGACAGACAGACAGACAGATAGACAGATAGATAGATAGATAGATAGATAGATAGATAGATAGATAGATAGATAGATAGATAGATAGATAGATAGATAGATAGATAGATAGATAGATGAGATAGATAGATAGATAGATAGATAGATAGATAGATAGATAGATATAGATAGATAGATAGATAGATAGATAGATAGATAGATAGATAGATAGATAGATAGATAGATAGATAGATAGATAGATTAGATAGATAGATAGCTAGATAGATAGATAGATAGATAGATAGATAGATAGATAGATAGATAGATAGATAGATAGATAGATAGATAGATAGATAGATAGATAGATAGATAGATAGATAGATAGATAGATAGGTAGATAGAGAGATAGGAAGTGGTGGATGGATGGTGGATGGATGGATGGATGGATGGATGGATGGATGGATGGATGGATGGATGGAGGATGGGATGGATGGATGGAAATGGA